>CM056490.1:56633799-57233799 GCA_029783415.1 Anisodus acutangulus
GAGCATCATGGAATAGGTAAAAGGGAACGAGGAGGCAAACCCCCCATCTTCTAATGTGAATAGGTTATACAGAAGGGTAGGTTGGTTATATACTCTTATGCGCCTTCCTTCTTCGAACCTTTTGGTATGTATTCCCCCCTAACTATAGATCTGAAGCGGATAAGATCCAAAGAAGTCTATACCTGCAGATGAAAGAGGAGCTTCTACGTGAACATTTCACCTTTTTACCCTGCCTGGCGCCATCCATCTCCAAATAGTAAATACGTTGATGAGCTCAGATGTCCACTCGTCGTACTAAACGGAATAGGTATTAGTTTGGTAATGGTTGGAGCAGCAAAACTCTTCTTCTGGGAGGTCTGGAAAAAGGGGATTGTCCTTTTTAGAAGTTTTTCGGCTGCTCGTTTCGTATCTTGAAGAAAGAGTAGGCTTAAGTAATGTGGAAAAATATTAGAGGTGATCACATTAAGAAGAATAAATAAGAGACATATAGTAACAATAATAAAGATAAACTAGAGTTGAAATTGGAAAACCTGGTTCAAGGCACGCTATGGATGGCGTTGTCTTCAGAGTAGATTTTCGTCGCTACCCCGATGCAAATAGCAAAATAACGTTCTACCCCCAAGATACAATGACACTTAGAAATCTTCTAATGTGCACTCAAATAAAAATTCAAGAGAACCATTTTAATCTCTCGACTGCTTTAGTAAAAAGAAAAAGGCAAGAATGCATAATTGGAGGAATTTTTTTATTACTGGAAATCTTTACTAAGTGCTGGAAATCTACAACACACCTATTATTTATAAGGTGTAGAAAAACCTAATACACATTTTTAAAGAAAGGATGTACCCTTTAAGATTGGATGACACATTTTCATAATAAATAGGTATATTATTTAAAGAGTTGATAACAGCTCTTCACAATATATTGTATCTTTTCAAGAATGTGATAAACTCCAAACATATTCGACCACAACCTTTAACCTAAAAAAGAGTTGACTTACTATCCCTTGCCCTTTAGGTATTTTAAAAACTTGTTTGGCTTGTAGTCAAGATTCATATGGGATGATTCCCTCTATTGCAGCTTTTGGCTTGGTAGAAAAGGTTACTCTTCACAGTACGACCTTTGATTTTTAATCTAATTCTCTACTAGATAAAGATTAAAGTACCAAAGATGTTATTGTTGAATAATCAAGATTTTTAATCTAATTCTCTACTAGATTAAGATTGGAGAAAGGGGGACCAAAACAAAGATTGTCATAATTACATCATCGTTTGTCCTTTTCTTGGCTTTATCTTCTTAAAATCTATATTGCTTAAACGAAGCAAAAATATTCGACGTCACATCCATTGAAAATTTGCCTTTTTTTAGTGGTATAGAATCAGAGGAAATTAACATCAAATAAGAGTTAAGAGTCAGAAAATTTAACTAAGTGTGATCTTATTATATGTGAGTTTAAAATTTAATCGGATACGTATATTAGTATTAAAAATAACATGTTCAATTAAATCTAGTAAACTTATTTTAAATCCGCCTCTGATTAGAATGTACAATTTTTTCCTTTAAAAGCACTTTCCTATTTCTGTTTATTCAACCAACAAGTTGATAACTCCCTCGACCTTCCTACTTGACAACTTTTACCGACATATGAATTAGAAATTTCCAAGTGGTATCACTTGTTGGTACTTAATCATCATGAAGTTTGAAAATACTCTTTTATTTAAATAATGTTTTAAGAATGAAAATCCAAATTCATTAGCTAGAAGGCCGTTCATGCTTTACAAACAATATCGTGTTACGCATTTATTTTTTCTTCCTGTGGAGTCAATGGATGGATTATTTTTCATGATGAAAAATCTAACTTTACTGAAAAATTCCTTTTATTAATTGGGTTTAGTTGATGGGATTAAAGTTGTAAATTGAATGGAACAGAAATACAATCTATTGGGTGAGTGGAAATGGATAACCTAGTCCGACAATTATAAACACAAAAAAGAAAAGCTTTCCGTAATTCTTGTAATTGAAAAATCAAATTTGAACTGTTTTTTTAATCTTGTTAAATTGGAACTAGTGTTTACAGATGAGCGAGCTAACCAATAAATTTAGGGAAAATAACACAAAATATCCCTAAAATGCAAAATATTTACCCGTCCATGTCCCTTCCAAAACTAATTTATCTTTTACTCAGTCAGTCGAATATATTTACCCGAGTACACCCTGCCCCAACACCCTTCCTCCATGATACTATCGCAGTATATTTATATATCATTTTGTATCATGAAAGACTAAGAGAAGGACTAAAGCAGTTCTCAGTGATAATATATCAGTATATTTATATACCAATGGTATCATGGAGGACTAAGAGAGTGTCTCATTGAAGGACTGAAACAGTTCTCCATGATATCATCTCAGTATATGGTATATATTGTGATGGTATCATGGAAGATTGATGAGTGTCTCATTGAAGGATTGAAACAGTCCTCCATGATACCATCTCAGTATATGTATATAAGATGATAATATTGTAGAGATTTTCTACAAAAAATGTATTTTTTAAATAAATGGACATGATCCTCTATGATACTCTGCCAATATATTATATATACTATATGGGTTACATAGAGGACTGTTGAGTGTTTTGAAGAAATGAAAGAAGTCCACCGTGATACCATCATGGTATATAAGAGACAGAGTAATACCATATTGGTATCATAATTTTGGGGTATGAACGGGTAATTATTTTGCTTCTTACCCCATAAATTCAAGCTTTTACTTAAAATCATTTGTTAAATGAAAAAGTATTTTAGTGAGGGTAAATTTGTCAACTTTTAGTTTTTATATTTATGAATTATGATAAATATTCCAATAAAACAGTTACAAAAAAACCAGAATAAGAAAGTAAATGTTAAATCGTAAATCACAAGGAAAGTTAATGTTACGAAGCCAAACTTGAAGTAAGGTCTCTGAAATTACGAGAAAGGGTCATATTACCTCTCTATTATCTAAAATAAGTTATATTTTTCTTCTGTTTCAGTTTCTTATTAAAAATACCCTACCTGTTCACTTTTGGGTTCAAATTAGCCCTGAGACGTAAAAACATCTTTCAAAACTTTAAAAAGACACATGGCACAATTTGATTGCCCGTAAAAGACCCACCCCACTTTTTGTTTTAACCCACCCGACCCTACATATTTACCCAAAATAATATGGAAAAAAATATGGTGTAACCACCGGCCCAAAATAAAAGTCCTAAAAGACCCCATTTTAAGATATGCCCCGAAATAGCCCCTAGGCTCAAAATAAAGATACATCCTAATTAAAACCTAAAATTTCACTTTACACTATCTCCCACTTTTTCCTTGCCATTAGTTGTTGCCGCGGATATGAACTGGGTAATAATGAAAGAAATCTTGCCTCACTATGTCGTTTTGCTACCTTTTATATGAGGAGATTCAAAGCTGAAATTGAACGAAGCTATAGTTATTTAGCTATCACAAACTAACTGAACTTTCTAAAGTGGCCTTCTTCTAATGATTTCACATTTTTATTTGTTGCATCTTATTTTGTCTGACAAAAATTAGAGTTTTTCTTCTTCTAATTTGTCAGTTACATGTGCACTTAGCCACTTATGTAGACTTTTAGAGTAACACCTTTATCTTTGCCTTCTGGTTTGTGTTGAAATGCTAGTCAATTTGGTCGGTTGTATTTGGGCGATACACACAACTTGCTTCAACGAACTATTTACGCCCCTTGACTTTAATCTAGTTTACAATTCATAGTTCTCTAGAGCATATTTTATATATCTGAACTCGGTTCAAAAATATGAATTAATTCGTATTTGGTGCGAGGTGGAAAAAAAATCAAACAACCTCCACCCCTCATTTTGTTCTATAATTATATAATATGTGTATCATTAGTATGTATACATTATACATTGATTATATAATTATTATACAACGATGATACATTTTCTATGTTAATCTAAGTTTTTTGTAGAAAGTAGTATTATCTAAATATCTCAAAGCAATATAATATGTGTGTAATAATTGTCTAATATATGTATGATTAGTGAGTGTACGTTGATTATACATTTATTATACACAAATTACACAACAATAACAATGATACAAATGTATGATACATTTTCTATACTTATGATACATTTTCTATACATATATTGTAGGGATATATATTACATACAACAATGATACAATTTCAATACATATGATACATTTTCTATACATATACACTAGTGATACATATACCACAATGATACAATTTATATACATATGTTGGAATTAGTTGAAAAATAACTAGAAAATGAAATTATTTTAAAAAGACTAAAAAAAGACGTTTAAGATTCTTGGGCCACCGGATGTCGATAGTTTCACCCGGATGGCCATTTGTGTCCTTTTCCCAAATAATATACGGTAAAAAAATCAATTTCACACCTCAAAACTTTTCCTCTTTAATTTTGTGTATCTATTTTTCTAACACTTCAATTATTTAACTTCTTTATGCTAGTGCAACAAAATATTCATGCTCTTTTTTCTTAATACTATAGACCAAATTGGTTTAGTGTGAATATTAAGTAATTAAATCATCAAAGGTGTGATAGGATAATTGAGATTCATTTATTTTTAAACATATATTTTGCACGAGTTTTAATTTTGGAAATGAGAATCTACTGATAAAGAATATTTTACTTTTTAGTAAGCAACGTGTTTCCAATTAGTAAAACCAGTAAAATTTTAAATATATTTTAAAAAATCAAGTATTTAGTACTTAGATATTATTGCATTGTTTTTATTTTGAAGAAAAGGTAGGGCTAAGGGCAATTAGTTGAGTTATAAAATCGACTCATAGTTACTTTTCAGCCCTGTAATTAAAATATAATTATTTTTATAAATTTTAAATATTTTAGAATTTTACCTGAGATATTTTAAACTCCATAATGATTATTATTTTTTTAAAACATAACTTATTCTAAGTGGTCAGTAAGTGCTATTTCTGCTCAAATAATGCTCCCCCGAGTATGACGCCATATTTGGACTATATTGTGCTACGTTAAAAGTTAGGGGTAAAACTTATTTGCACTTAATATTTATACTAAATTAAAATTAATGAATTCAAGATATGTTTTTTTTTGTTAATGTAATTTTTTTTGGCGGAGCCGCTTCACTACTGGTGAGTTATCTCTGGCATTACGTTGTATTCCAATGACAAACTACTATCGGCAATAATTATGCATGTCGGAAATTGATAGTCTGTAAATTTCATTGCATGTCGACAAGGTGAAAGAGAATCTCACAGAAAGGATAGATGAAGTAAATGTTTGTAATATTCTTTAGGAGTGACGTGTTAAAGCAGATGCAGTTGTCACTTGTGCTGATGGAAAAATGGCGATCCATTTATAGTTCCATTTGCAATTTGTTTTAACAATATTTTCGTGCGCGCACATGAAAACGTGTAATGAATCTCTTGAATGGTAGATGGTAAACATCAAACAATTTATTAATGAATCTCATACATGTCTTTTCAGACCTCGTGGAATTTCACTGTGTATATTGTTGTTTAATCTCATACATGACTTTAGGATATTAGAACAGATCTCGCGATGAACATAAGAAGGACACTTTAATCAAAGAGACATATTTTGATCCATTATGATTTTTGCTATAAGTCGACTGGCATAGTTTTCGATCCTTCAATGACAGTTAAAACGAATTCCACTGTGGAAAGCAACTAGTTCTTGGGTTAGAGAGAGGACCAGTTTCCTATAGACCTTCTATTTCTCTCGTTCCATCCCGTGTACAGTTATTTGACCGTTATATAAAAAATAATGTAGTAATTCCTCTCATGCACACATGTATATGTGTATGTTGTTTGATAATGTGCTAACATGGGGTTTATGCAGTACATGAAAGGGGTAAACTCAAAATGAAGCTGAAGATAGTTTGGAGGAAAGTATCTGATTATGTTCGATATGATCTAAAAGAGATTGATTTTCCTTCATCTTTACCAGACCCTTCTCACTTCAAAAAACGTAGGAAACTAACTTTGAAGGAGCGCTATCTAGTGAGTGGTCTTTTTATCTGGTAAGATCTTTTGGCAATGAATTATGATGATGCATTTATCAGTAATTACCATCTGTTCTTGTTAATTTTGATCCAGGTGCTCAAGGAAACGTCTAGGCTTAATGCTGCAAGCTGGGTGAGGGACATTGGTCCTGAACTTCGGCCCAATGAACACAAAAAGAAGCGTGAGATTGAAGGCGAGTTGTATGAAGAAAATGGTAACAGAAAGGAGAAGGAACCCTTACCAGTTGTCCTTCATATACGATTGCGTTCTTTCATTTTTGTTCACGGAAACTTACCAGAGATATTCTGGAACAGTAGAAGTACATTTTGTTTGAAATTTAACTATGTGGGATTTTGTTTTTTCCGTCTTTAGTGACTTAAATACGTGGGCTCCGCATGTCGGAAACATCGTTTTTTCGCACATGCCTAATCTACTAAATGAGTAGATGATATTAGTGTCAAGTAGCGTCAAATTTCGTTCAGAAATGAAAGAGATATTGATACACAAAGTAAGGTGTTTGAGACATGAATAGATGTATTGTTTGGCCAAATAATCAATCTCCCGCATAGGTAGAAGATGGAAGAATTGAGCACTATATAAGCTCTATTTTTAAGTAAGGGTTTGGAACTCAAAAGGAACCCATGTGTTAAGAAGAGGGAGGACCTAGGTGAGCTTGGGTTCGGGGCTAAGCACCACACGCGCGCCGGTCCAACTCAGGCTCGGGTCACGGGTTGCTTGCTCTCTTCCGAAATTTTCTTTTTGGTCCTTAAAGTGTTGCTTATTTACACTTTGGTCCCTGAAGATTTCGAAAATATTGCAACGGCCCTCCTCTTCAACTATAAATTGAACAATTTACAAAGACAATGAAAATTCTTCTGTCACATAATACAGAAACAAAGACAACACATTACTCAAAAAATTTCTGTTTTGTTCGAAATACAGAAACAAAAACACAGTCTGTTCTGTTTGATTCAAAATACAGAAACACAGAAATTTTCTCCTTTTTGCAATATGTTCTATATTTATTTTTCTTTGTCAGAATCAACATTATTTGCTTTGTATTGTTGATTGTTGTTATTTCATCTTAGGAGACTATTGTCCAATACCGTAAAAACATCTATACAGACAATTTTGTCTTAAAGACAAAGAGTCATCTCTCGACTCAGCTTTCATTCTGTTTAATCTTTCTGACACCACACAAATTTTTTTGAGTGTTCGAAAGGTGTATGTTTCAAACTTTACTTCTGGTTCTACTACTACTGCTACTCAAGGGAATGTTGTTGTTCCTGCTCCTGCCAGTTTCCAAGGAGAACACCCAGAAAAGTTTCTGGGTACAAATTTCAAGAGATGTCAACAAAAGATGTTGTTCTATATTACTACGTTGAACATGTCACGCTTTCTGACAGAAGATCATCCTTCTGGTGTGGATGCAATAGACACTCAGTCTAACACAACGGCTGAAGTGGGCGAAGATATCCAGGTCACAAATGCCCTGAAGTTAACTCTAGATGCCTGGAATCATAATGATTTCATATGCAAAAACTGAATTCTGAACGGTCTGTCATATACACTTTATACTGTGTATTGCACCGTGAAGACGGCAAAGGAGTTGTGGGAAAAACTCGAGAAAAAGTACAGCGCACAGGATGCGGGTACTAAAAAATTCATCGTTGGAATGTTTCTGAAATTTCAAATGGTGGATGGTAAATCATTGATGTCCCAAATCTAGGAGTTTCAAATGATTCTTCATCATCTGAATTTGGGAGTAATGAAGCCAAATGAGCAGTTTCTGGTTGCGTCTTTGATTGAGAAATTGCCTCCCTCATGGAACGAGTTCATGAGTTACCTCAAACTAAAGATAAAAGAAATGGGGTTTGAAGACCTTATCATCAAACTGCAAATACGTGAGGACAATAAAAGGGTTATATCTAAGAAAAAACAACCAATGGAGGCAAAGGCGAATCTGGTTGATTCAAAGGGAAATGCCAACAAAAAGCGCAAGTACCAGGGAGACGGCAAAAGCCAAACGATGGAGAAGTTCAAAGGAAACTACCATTACTGTGGAAAAGCTGGCCATATGATCCAAGAATGTTGCAAACTGAAGCGAGAGCTGAAGGAAAAGGCCAAGAACAAAGGCAAGGCCAAGGCTAACGTTGTACAAGACAAGGATGATCCTTCGCACCTTGACGACATGATTGTGGATTTCTCGGCTGTAGTGCTGGAGGCAAATCTGGTGGATAATCTAAGGCAATGGTGGATAGACACATGTGAAACCCGTCACATCTGCTCTGACAAGAGTGCATTCTCCTCTTACGCCCCAATCTCAGGAAAAAAGTTGTTCATCGGCAACGACGCTACCTCTGAAGTGCAAGCAGTTGGAAAGATTATCCTCAAAATGACTTCAGGTAAATAGCTTACTCTGAAGGAAGTGATGCACGTCTCTGACATCCGCAAGAACTTGGTTTCACGGCCACTGTTGGTCAAGGCTGCCTTTAGACTAGTTTTTTAGTCCAACAAATTTGTAATAACTAAGAATGGTATATTTGTAGGAAGGGGCTTCGCATGTCACGGCTTCTTCAAAATGAATATTATGTATGTAATCCATTCATCTAATGAAATAAACCCTTCTACCTACTTGCTTGAGTCCTCTAATTTATGGCATCGTAGATTATGACACGTTAACTACAAATCCATTCAAAAGTTAGTAAAGTTGGAATTGTTGCCTTCCTTAGACATAAACCCTCAACATAAATGTGAGGTATGGGTAGAAGCAAAATTAACCAAATCATCTTTCCATTCAGTCAAAAGAAACACCGCTCCTCTAGAACTTATTCACACCGACATATATGATTTGAAGTTTGTGCAAACTAGAGAAGGGAACAAGTACTTTGTGACTTTCATTGATGATAGTACAATGTATTGTTATGTTTACTTGTTGAAAAGTAAAGATGAAGCGTTTGAAGCATTTAAACGTTACAAAGCAGAAGTTGAAAATCAACTAAACCTACGGATTAAGGCAATTCGTAGTGATAGAGTGGGAGAATACGTAGCACCATTTGAAGAATACGGTGCTCAATTTGGCATTGTTCATCAAACGACCGCTCCTTACTCGCTTCAGTCTAATGGTATTGCAAAGCGCAAAAATCGTACGTTAAAGGAAATGATGAATGCTTTACTTATTAATTCCAGTTTTGCCCAAAACATGTGGGGCAAAGCGATTCTTACCGCTAATACAATTCTCAATAGAGTTCCGCATAAGCGTAAGGATAAAACTCCATATGAATCATGGAAAGGAAAGAAACTCACTTACAAATATTTGAAAGTGTGGGGCTGTTTGGCAAAGGTCGAAGTATCTAAACCAAAACAGGTCAAAATTAGACCTAAGACTATAAATTGCATATTCATCGGATATGCAAATAACAGTAGTGCTTATCGCTTCTTAATATATAAGTCGGAGATACCTGATATCCACGAGGGTACGATCATGGAATCAAGGAATGCTGAATTCTTTGAACAAATCTTTTCGAGAAAGGAAAAAGAAATAATTTCGCACAAATGAAGTTATGAACAAAATGCTCAAAATCAATAAGACCCGGGAGTTTTTGATTATCGGGAACTAGACATTCCAGATCTACATGACTCATAAGTTAATGACTATCCGGAACTTAATGTTCCAAACCTACAGAACTTAGGGGTTCCAGAGGTTGAACCAAGACGGAGCAAAAGGGACAAAAAGGACAAAACCTTTGGTCCAGATTTTCTAACATATATGGTTGAAAATGAACCGAGGACAATTAAGGAAGCATTGTCAACTCCAGAAGCACCGCTTTGGAAAGAAACTACAGAGAGCGAAATAGTTAATCTTCCTCCGGAAAGCAAACCTTTGGGTTGTAAGTGGATACTCAAAAGAAAGTACAAAGCAGATGAAACTATTGACAAGTATAAGGCCAGATTAGTAGTCAAAGGCTACAGACAAAAAGGAAGGCCTCTTACTTCCATAAGGGTATTCATAGCCATTGCAGCTTTGCGTGACCTTGAGATATATCAAATGGATGTTAAGACAGCCTTCCTAAACGGAGAGTTGGAAGATGAATTATACATGGAACAACCCGATAGGTATGTGATTCCAAGATAAGAAAAGAAAGTATGTCGACTTGTTAAGTATCTGTACGGACTCAAACAAGTCCCGAAACGATGGCATGAAAAGTTTGATAATACTTTACTATAAAAAGGTTTCTCCATAAATGAATGTGATAAATGTATCTATATCAAAGGGAACTCTGACTCATTTGTCATGATATGCTTCTACATAGATGACATGCTCATCACCGGAAGTAGTCTAAACTTGATCCTGGAAACCAAGAATATGTTGAAACAATGTTTCGACATGAAGGATATGGATATTGCAGATGTAATCTTAGGAATTAAGATTTCTAAGACATCTAACGGACTGGTCTTATCTCAATCTCATTATATTGAAGATGTTTTGAGGAAATATGATGTATTTGGCAGTCCCCATATGAAGTCACCAATGAACATGAATCATAGAATTGATAAGAATAGTGGTGCACCTGTATCCCAAGAACGATATGCGCAGGTCATTGGTAGCTTAATGTACATTACAAACTGCACCCAACCTGGTATCGCTTATCCAGTCAATAAGTTGGCTAAATTTACTCGTAATCCTAGAAATAATCAATGGAAGGCGTTAAATCAGATACTATGATATCTGAAATATTCGATGACTTACGGATTACATTATTCAAGAGATCCAGCCATATTGGAAGGATACAGTGATGCAAACTGGATATCGGACATAAAAAACACCAAATCCACCAGTGGGTATGTTTCACAGTTGGTGGTGGGGCTGTGTCTTGGAAGTCCTCTAAGCAAACATGCATCGCCCAATCCACAATAGAATAAGAGTTTATTGCTTTGGACAAAGTAGGAGAAGAAGCAGAATTGCTTCACGACTTCTTAGAGGATATCCCTTGTTGGGATAAACACGTACCTTCGATGATGATTTAGTGTGACAGTCAATCGGCTTTAGGAAGGGCACATAACAGTATGTACAACGGCAAGTCTAGACATATTCGTCGAAAGCATAAGACCGTTAGGCAGTTGATCACCACGGGCGTCATTTTCATTGATTACGTCAAATCAAAGGATAATATAGCGGACCATTAACTAAAGGCCTACCCAAAGATTAAATATTCTGTCTGTCTAGGGGAATGGGCTTAAAACACAAATAATAAGAATCTTTATGGTGGCAACCCAACCTTACTGACTGGAGATCCCAAGAATTTGATTCAGTGGGACAACTAAACTGTAGAGGTCTAGTTTTAGAGCTTCACTTGAAGTAAGAGCACTTCGGATTATCATTCTTTAAAGAAATATAATTTCAAAGTTGTTCCCACGATAGACATTAAGTGCTACCTGCATAATGGGTAAAGGATAAGTTTCTAAAACTTTTAATGATTCCTAACACTTGCGAGTGGGGTATAGCAGAATACCTTATAGGGGATCACTTATTTTAAGTGCGAAGACAGGGCACTTCAAATGTACGCACTTAAGAATCCAAGAGTTATCCATGGCCATAACGGATAAAACTATAAGAAGAAATGAATAAGGGGAGTTATTGTGTTGATATCATTGTATTGGTTTATACTAAACACTGACAGTCAAATACATCACGTTCACAGCGCAGTAAGTAAATCTAATGGGAATCGACTAAGGAAGGTTCAAAGCCTAAAGCTACCTTTCCTGATGCAATATCTTTTTGCTGAAAGATTGGTGAACTTTGGCACCCTGTGTGCACCAATTCTATTTCAAGAGACGATTGTTGAAAATTTAACTATGTGGGATTGAGTTTTTTCCGTCTTTATAAACATGTGGGGGGTGCATGTCGGAAATATCATTTTTTCACACATGCCTAATCTACTAAATGAGTAGATGATATTAGTGTCAAGTATCGTCAAATTTCGTTAAGAAATGAAAGAGATATTGGTACACAAAGTAAGGTGTTTGAGATATGAATAGATGGATTGTTTGGCCAAATAATCAATCTTCCACATAGGTAGAAGATGGAAGGATTGAACACTAAATAAGCTCTATTTTTTAGTAAGGGTTTGGGACCCCAAGGGGTAACCCATGTGTTAAGAAGAGGGAGGATCTAGGTGAGCTTGGGTTCGGGGCTAAGCCCCACACGCGCGCCGCCACCGCCCATCCGGTCCGGCTCGGGCTCGGGTCACGGGCTGTGGGCTCTCTTTTGAAATTTTCTTTTTGATCCCTGTAGTGTTTCTTATTTACACTTTGGTCCCTGAAGATTTCAGAAATGTTGCAACGGTTCGGAAGATTCAGAAACGTTGCAACAACCCTCATCTTCAACTATAAATTGAACATCACTGTTCAATTTACAGAGACAAAGAAAATTCTTCTGTCACAGAATACAGAAACAAAGACAACACATTACTCAAAACTTTTCTATTTTGTTCGAAATACAGAAACACATAAATCCTCTCCTTTTTGCAATATGTTCTATATTTATTTTTCTTCGCCAGAATCAATATTATTTGCTTTGTATTGTTGATTGTTGTTGTTTCATCTTGGGAGACTATTGTTCAATACCGTAAAAGCATCTATACATGGCAATTTTGTAATTTTGTCTTAAAGACAAAAACACATCTCAACTTTGTTTAATCTTTCTGAAACCACTTTTACCTACACATTTTGACTCAACATATTGTAAAATATATGTCTCTATATACAATCCAGGACATCTCTCCCACTTTTTTATGGTGTGAATGATATTTTTATATGAATGGTGGGAGTCCACGTCAACAAAATTTCCAGTGTCATCATTTGTCCTGTATGTTGATTTCAGCACAGAATTTCTACTAGTCACCTTGTTTTCTTGACCCACTACAGTCTCCTTGAAGGAATCATGAGTGGATGTGTGAGCATTCATAAATAAGTGCATTCCAATTTGATCCTGTTAAGTTTTTGACCTTATCACTGAGGTGTTAGTTTTTGGAACTCAGAATGAGTTAAGATTATGTTGTCCACAAAAATCACGTATAATCATAGCTTGTATATTTCCCACGATTTCATCCATAAAATGTCTTGAGCCATGAACTTTTAATGCTGAAAGCTTGGGTAACTTTTGAGGATATATTCCTGGATTGACTTACAGTTTTGTTCTTTTAAATTTTCCGCAGTATTTTAGGTGTTGACAATCACGTATCCTCTAGAGAGTTTCTTGAGAATTTAGTCATGAGATTAATTTTGCTGCGGCATTCTGGTATAACATGCTCCAAGAATCTGGATATCTTATTTTCACGAAAAAATTTGCAATAATATATGCTGAAAAACACCAGACTTATTTTATCCATCTAAAAATTATCTTAACCATATAACTGTTTGCACAACATTTTCAATTATTACAGTGTATATTTCTTGTAGTCTCTTTATTTAGTAGATAAATCCTTTCAGTCGTTTTGAAACAGTTTCTAAATTGAGTTATGAAACTATTGCACATTTTACTCCTAGCTGTGGCTGCAAGAGGCGGAATGGAGACCCTACGACCAGCAGTGCAACGAGTTTACATGACAAGAGCTTCTGCATATAAAGATGCACTTCAAGGTTTCATACAAGGATATCAAGAAGGTATCCAACAAACCATGGAGAAAAAAGAAGACTTGAAATCTTCTGAAGACACTGATACATCCAATTCCAAAGGACCAACTTGAGTTCTAACGGATAATTTGTGAGTTATCTTTTGCAATACCAGCTACAAGAACTTCTGAGATGTCCTCCTTGTTTCTGTCGAGACAATCATGTTAATTAGTATCTCCATTTCTCATTTTTGTACATAACGAGAATGGCGATGATAAAAGGTGATATTTACATGAACAATACTTGGGTATGCTACCAGTTTTTGGGCACTGCTTTATTTTGCTCTATTCAGTGTACTGTTGTTTGAAGTTAGGTTGGCAATATGTTGCCTCTGTCTCACGCCTGAAATTTTCTTAGATATCTTCTAGTAGCTATATATAGATGCTTTGCTTATTCTAACAGTCTTGTTGATGTATTGCTTGAAACCATAAGGGAATTCACCTCTATCTTTACAGCATTGTTTATGTGTAACTTTAATATATTCATTGAGGGTGTGTGGTTTGAGTTCAAAAGGGAAGAGGGGAAGAAGAAGAGACATCAGATCGAATAAATTTACCAATGTGCCTCCAGGCTGCAGAAACTCCCATCATGAAGCACATACCTTTTAAAAAGTCCATGTCAAAAGCCGCTTTCTCCATTAACACGGGTCTCTGTAATTCGGCCCATCTAACCCTGTTTGTGGGCATCTTTATTTGGTAACTGTTGGCCGGGTCATGGATGGCTGATTTACTGAAATCTGTCTAGTACATTGGTTTTCATTTGAGCACATTTTCATTGGATTCATAATTGTATCCCTGACATTGCTCTTCCATAAGGAGGCATCATGAATTGTTCTGATAGTCTTGTTCTTCAATCAGCGCCTACTCGTATCAATCGTTTTTTGTGTATGCAATATATGTGAATACACATCATCTTTCTGTGAATGTCATTACCCTTCTCAGGATAAAATGTTTTTTTTTTTTGAGAAGGTAACATATTTCTCAGGATAAATGTTTTTCTATTGAGAGTTGTCAATATTACTTTCCCAGCTAATTTGTCTTAATGCAAAGACACCGTTTGCTTCCCTACAACAACTAACATACCTAGTGTAATCCCACAAGTGGGTCTGGGGAGGGTAAGATGTACGCAGATCTTACCTCTACATTTGTGGGGTAGAGAGGTTGTTTACGATAGACCCCCGGCTCAAAAGGAACGTAAGTCATTGCAGGATTGTAGGGAAAATAAGACAGCAAAAAATAAGATACAAAATGCAATGAAGTTGCTACAAAGCATAAAGCTTAAGGAAGATTGAAGCAAAGGAAGAAAAAACTTCCCTTCCTATTTATTCCTGTACTTGGTTTGATGATTGACTTATTGATACAAGAGGAATCAATTTCGTAATTGGTGGCCAGGTCTAAATTCTAATGTACATCTGGTGACCCCCCACCCCCCCACTTGCAGGAGCATTATAAATTCATGAGAGTCGTATGTCAAAGTCAATAGTGGTAACTTCCAGTCTTGATTCTCAGTGGTTGACTTTGACAGGGGTACAGCTACCTTGTTTGCATCTTTGGTCGTTGATCCTATTGTTAAATTCTAGAAACTGATTACAACTAGTGTTGAACTCTGGACATGTGATTAGAATGAAGGATATGGTCTGTACCACATCTTTAAGAAATTGATACTTTTCAGCTATGTTGCTCGGACTCTTCAAAATGTCATTGGGAGTGTGTGGGATCCTCCAAAAGTATTGCATTTTGGGAGGATGCGACACACCTGCCGTTGCATCTTTGGAGCGTTTGAGCAACATAGCTTTTCAGGAGCCGTTTTTCATTTTTTATTTGCTGGTGCATTTTAAGGTGTATGAATATTAGTTTACCTGGTAATTGACTTGTCAATATCTACCCCTTTTGTCTTTTGGGGCTCGACCTTGTCAAGGATGTTCCTCTACCATCAATCTCTTTCTCTGTTACCCAGTGAGCATATTAATATTTATATACCAAGTATGGTTTTTCTATAATCTATATAATTTTGCTGAGACAGATGGGTGGTAGCATGATATGAACAATGATGAGCTAGCCAGTCACATGTCTTAAACCACATCGAGATGCTCGAATTTTAATTTTTTAAGGTCTTCCATCTAAGTCAGAGAAGAGTTGAACACCAATCTGTAGTTGAAGTGATTTCTTGGGAAAATGTTTCTTTTTCTATCAAAGCTGCACAATAAAACTTTGCTGAAAACAATAAAGCTAGCTGTATATATGACAAACACCATAAAACTAGTTCACCAGCATAGAATATTGGAGCACTTGCATGATTTCTAACTTCCAGCATGATAAACACCAGAAAATTGGTTTTATCATGTGAATCCTAGTCTGCTGGGTTGGTTATTTAATTCTTCATAGAAAATTAGATTATCTTATATTCTAAGACTAGGTGAAAGCACAAGATCTTGCTTGGTTTGAATCATTAAACTGATACAATTGCATTTGATTATAAAAAATAAAGATGATAACATAGTTTGTTTAAAAATATATTTTTTTTATTACAGGGGTAGGGGTAAGGGAAATTGGGGAGGGGATCACAATGTGGGGATTCGAACTATCACCAACAAGGTGAAAGTTCATGTAGCCAACCACCTGAACTACTAGATCCCTACTAAAAAATATTACTTTCATTATATTATTAGTTGGTTATTGCACCCACATGTACGCCCTAACAGTCAATCAAGTGAGTGAGAGAAGACTAGGGTTCAAATTTTAAGCTGAGATAAAAAAAAGTGATAGGTGATTTCTTTTCATTTGTCTAGCATTGTTAGCAGAGTTACTGGAGACTCGTATTTGTAGGGTGATTTCTTTTTATCTATTTGAGTGTTGTGACAAATAATAAAAATATACACAAGACTGCCCTGACACCGCCACTATTACTAAAGGAAAAGGGTTGGTTATTAGCGTCTTTGGTCCTTTTGGGTCACCTAATCTGGGTTAATGTTGCTTCGTAACGACTTGTTTGGAGTCCGTCGCCTCTTTCTGCTATCACATCCACTGATTGTATTGAGACGAGTTCGGAATGTTGGTTGAGCATAAACTAGTTTTTTCAGGCGGCCACAAGTTTGCTAAAGTTATTTTTAGAGTTAAGGGTCAAAACACACCTCAAACATATTTTTCTTAGTTTCATACCTAAACTATTAGGTGTAAGAGTTTCCTACCTAAACTATCATCAACTAGTTAGGAAAACACACCTAAACTATCATTTGTTCACTTTTCCTACCTCAACTATCATGTGTGAAAAAATGATAGATTAGGTGTGTTTTACTAATTAGTTGGTGATAATTTATGTAGTTTACTCTCACCCATGATAGTTCAGATAGAAAACTAAAATAAAAAGTGATACTTGTATATTTTTTACCCTTATTTCTTATTTTTATAGAAGGTTATTCTCCAAAATCTGATGTCATAGGTTCAAATTAGAATGAAATAGATTAGTATAATCTTTGTTGAGTTTGAAAAGTATAAGTAAAGTTTGATAAAAGGTCTTGTTAATAGTATCTTGACATTTTTACTTTGACCAACTTCTTGAGAATTGAACTTAAAGAGTTCACAGGTTATACTAAGAGTGGCCAGTGGGCCGGGCTCGGGTCTGGCGGGCCGGGTCTGGCGAGGTCGGGGTCGGGGAAGGGGTCGGCGGGCTCTGGCGGGGTCGGATCTGGCGGGACTGGAGCAAGTCCCGTCCCGATCCCAATCCCGTCGGTATCGGGTCGGGGCGGGCTCGGGTCGGGGTAGGGCTCGGGGCGGGATACGGCGGGTTTTCCTTTTTTTTTTAAAAATAACATATGTATAAAAAAAACTCAATAAACAAAACAAGATAGTGTAATAAAAACATCCCAAGGCTGTTTTTGTGTCTCTTATATTATTTAATAGACATATGATTTTTTTGTAATACAAATACAATTGTCTAAAATCTAAATTGCAACTTTGTGGTGTTGTCCAAAAGTTGCAAATTACTTAAAAAAATTACATTCTCAAAAAAACTTGTTCTAATTGCTTGATGATTTCATGTGGTTCTTCGGTTGGAATTGGTATTTGTTGGTCAAATTGATCCACGTCGCTTCCACTACCTTCGGTTAAGATTTCGTTGTAGTTTTCATCATCTTCTTCGTTGATCTCCGGTTGACCGCACCTTCTCCGCTCCGCTCGTATCCAATCTCTGAATAATACTGTAATTTCCAAGTTGTCTCCGGCTAATGAGTGTCTGTGGTCTCTAATTTGATATCTGCCTGCAGAAAAAGCGCTTTCTAACGCAGTTGACGACGCTTGAATGTTCAAAACATCTCGAGCCATCAATGAAAGTGTCGGAAAGGTCTTCTCATTCCCCCTCCAGTATTTCAGCAAGTCTTCATGTCCATCTTCATTGATAACTTCTTGATACGGTACAGAACCCTGCAAAACAAAAATATCCAACTCGCTAATTTGGTTAGTAGTAGAGGTACGACCGCACATTCTATTTCTGAGGCTTTCAATACTAGCCGCAGAAACAGCATGTCTTTTGTGAGGTTGTGTTGAAGATGAAGAAAATGGTATGGAAGCTTGTAAGTTACTAGCATTTTCTTGTTGATAAAATCTATATATATTTTTGCATTGGTGTTCTACGCTAGACAACACTTCTTCTTTAGTTTGTTCAATAGGTGGTGGGTGATTTAGATTTTTGGGACTTGGAGGTGGTAGTACTTCTATACAATCGTAAATAGATTCAATTAGTGATTTAGTACCGTCTATTTTAATAGTAGCATTTAATACAGAACCAATAATATAAATAGAGGGAATAGGAATAAAATATTTTTTTATTTTGAGAAACATTTTTTTAAAAGCTGTCTTATAAGCTGGTTTTTTCATATATTCACTAAGTAATAAAAATATTAGAGTTATATAAAATAACATAGTTGAAATAGTAGGATAATATATACCGGAAAATTCTTTTGTTGCTTGAAAAAATTTCTCTAAAAATACAATAAGTTCGGAAATTTTTTTCCAATCACTATCTAAAATCATATCAGCTGGCTTTTTATTATGAGAGTTAAAAAATAAAGTTATAGGTAATTTATAGTCATAAGCAACAAGTAGTTGCTCCTATAAAGAATTCCACCTAGTTGATACTTCTTGTGGAATTTTTCTATAAGGTAGTCCACAATCATGACAAAATTTTTTATATTCTTTTCTACGTTGTACTTTATTACTTTTAAAAATAAAGTTTATAGCAAATTGTATTTTACTAAGAATGTCTTCAAAAAGTGATAGACCATCCTTTACAATTAAGTTATATATATGGCACGCGCATTTTATATGAAAATGGTCTGGAAAAGATGGAGTTAAACTATTTTTTAAAATTGTAATTGCGTAATTGTTATTAGAAGCGTTATCTAATGTAATAGTCATAATTTTATCGGTAATTCCGTAATAATCGCACACTTGATAAATATTTTCTGCAATAAAAGTACCAGTGTGCCTATCATCTATATATCTATACGCTAAAATACGTTTTTGCATAGACCATTTATAATCTATCCAATGACAAGTTACAATTAAATAATCATGGTCGTTAGTACTACGACCTATATCAGACGTGATAGATACTTTGCCATTAAAATGATATAATGAAAAACGCAAATATTGTTGATATTCATGCGCGAATTTAAATACATCTCTCTTAACAGTTGATCTAGAAAAACCGTTAAAAGCAGGATTATATATATCTCTAATGTAATGAATAAAATCGGAAGATGAAGGAAATGAAAAAGGCAAACCCTCCACAACAACTAATTTTGATATTGCTTCCCTATCTCTATGTTTATTGTATTTAGAGCCTACAATTTCCCCCGTCATAGGGTTAATTTGATCATGTACTTGGTCCGGGACAGTATCAGTATGTGAACCTTGTCCCGATGGAGCGGGCGTTTGCGCACCCGATTTTGAAGCCTGGTATTGGGCATACCTAGCTGGATGAGCACTTACTACGTGTCTAATTAAACCCCCCGTCCCACCGTGACCTTTTCCAGTTTTAAAATTTTAAAACATTTTTACAAATTTTACATATGGCTACTTGATTCTCTACGTCCCTATCAAAAAATGTCCATGCATATGATTTTAATGGTCGTTTTGCTGGACCTCGTCTCATACTAGGGGGAATAGGAGGTATTTCAGTTGAAGGTACACTAGTGGGTGTGTTGTCATCAATATTAGTGAGTATATCATCTAGATCATCGTCTAAATTAAAGTCTTCTTGAGTTTCAGAAAATAGCTCCTGGTCTAAATCTAATGGTATTGTAGGAAAATGTTGAGTATCAACAAAATCATCTTGTGTAGGAATAAGATGACTAGAAGAAGTACCCTTGCCCTGGTTGCCCCTACTAGAAGAAGCACCCTTACCCTTACCCTTAAACATACATTTTAATCCTTCCATTTTAGTTATGATAATAAATAATTAATGATAATAAATAATTAAAGATAATAAAATTAAGTGCACTAAATAAAATAAACAGACAATAATAATTTAATGAAGGAACGAATGTACCAAACGCCGACGTAACGTCGACGTGTAATCGAGAGGTTGAAAATTGAAACTTTGCTCGATGGAAGATCCTCAAGCTAGTTGCCAACTTCACTCCCAATTCCCAAATGAATAAATAAAATTGAATATTTAGCAAACAATGTAGACTTGTAGAGAGATATATTGAGAAATTAGAGAGATTGTAGGAAGATTTGTGAGAAACATGAAGAGAAAATGAGTTATTTATAGTTGAAAAATTGGGTTAAAGTGTAAATATAATAACTTATGGGTTAAAAATAAATATTAAGGGGTAGGGGTTGGGGAGGGGGCCTAAAATGGCCGTAATAACGGCCATAATCTAAAATGGTCGTTGGTGCAACGGACATTTTTGCAAAGGGGGGAAAAGGGCGGGGTCGGGGTCGGGTCGAGCGGGCCTGGGGCGGGCTCGGGTCTCGCGGGACGAGACATCGTCCCGTCCCGAGTTCGAGTCCCGCCCCCGTTATTTTTTTTTTTGGCGGGATTGGAGCGGAACCGGGGCGGGCTCGGGACGGGGTCGGGTCGGGATCGGGTCGTCCCGGCCCACTGGCCAGCCCTAGGTTATACTGACGAGTCTTTTCAACAGTTTTTCATATGAAACATCAAACATATGTAGTCGTACACTGAACAGACTGTTGAACAAAAAGAATTCTTCCGCCGAATTGGACTCAAAATGTGAAGAAAAGCTGTCCAAACTGTTAGTTGCCTTGATTAGATGGCAAATAGCATTCCTACTTGTTTCCTACACGTTAAAAATGTCATCAAGGTGAAGCCCTAGGAAAATCTCAAGGAATTTACATTAGTAAACCAAACCCAAATATCTCCCACCCCCAAAAAAAGAAACTACTCCTTTATAAAAAGAAGGACTCGATACACTAAATTTTCGCTATGCGCTAGATCTGAAAAAAGATCGGATCACAAGAGTTTATTCTTGTAAGCAAATAATAACAACTACGTCTCTATCTCAAACAAGCTAGGGTTAGGCAAGAATTTTGTAAACAAACGGCACATATTATTCCATTTGGGCCGTTGTTTACTTAATCTATACTTGGATAGCCCACCTCTGCTCCACTGCTGTCCAACTCCCCACTCCTCAAAACACCCTGAATGCCGCTTTCAAAGTTACAACTTTTTTTTTCCCATTTACTTCCCCCCCTGGACTTGTTGAAATTGATATACATCACCTTTCTGGGAGAAGCAAGTAGCCAGAAAATCTGGGATTTTTCCTTTTTTAATTTTTTTTTAATTGCTTGTTTTTTATATTCCAATAATGGCCCATAATAGTGCATCCTTATGTCACATCCACATATCTTATCCCTGGTGATATCTCATCTGGTTGACATTTCTTGAGTCATCCATATCCTGTTACAACGACCATACAGTATAATTATTAGCAATACAAAAAAAAGGTTTGATATTTCAAGAAACTAAGAGAAAAATAGAAGTAATGATTGTAGTGTGTGCATATGACCAACCCTGTCTGGACCACTGGTTATTTGGTGATACAGATAGCTAAGTATTCAATACACCATGAAAGTTTCAAACTAACTTTATTGCAACTTTGGTAGTAGTATTTGATTCAGATTAAAGGCTTGGAAAACGTCATGCACTTGACTTTACCCATGCATCATTAAATGGTATGCAAAGCATGCTTATCTTAAGCAATACGTGTGATCAGGGGCGGAGCTAGGATTACCGAAAGGGGGTCATAAAAAAATTATACTATATATAAGATTAAAAATATTTGTTTTACGTTTATATAGATGGTGTTGAATCCCCTTAACTTTTTCGCATGTTCACTTATTTGTATTTTGAGTCCTCTTAATGGAAATTCAGACTTAAAAATGTGGGGTGATTCCTATTGCTTATTAAATAACAACAATCCTTGAACATCTTAATCCTACTCCTGTTATTTTTAAGTCAAAATGAACTTAAATGACCCAATCAAGTCTTTCTTTTGTGGGGAAATTGGCAAATTTAAAAAATCAGAAGTGTTACCTAGGCATGAAAAGAACATGACCTACTACAAAAAGGTACGGATTATCTTGCAAAAAGTTGTATAATATCACTCTTCAAGCGAAAAATAATACTCCCTCGATTTCATTTTATGTGAACTTATTCGGTTCGATATGAAACTTTTAAAAAAACTTATGATCTTAAAGATATCATGACTATTTGTAAAATCATATAATCAAGCATAAAATGAAAAATATAAAAAGCTAAAATTTTTTCAAATAGAAAAAAGTTAAGAACATGACTTGTAAAAACTAAAACGTAGTATCACATGAGGGGAGTGACACAGAAGTTTTTGATATGTTTAGCTCACAGAGTCTGATTTGGGTACCAAATAGAAGTCTGACTCTGGTAGTGAGCATCCAAATATCAATAAAATTCTCCGGAGAGTGAATTTCTGATCATAATGACCACCTAAAGTTGGATTTTCAGCTGTAGTTTTTAGTTTGGGGTGCCAATAGTAGCATAGTTGCTTAGTCGTCCTTCCTCTTACGTATTACAATATAGGTGCTTTTCATGGTGCCTTTAGCGGAAAACGGAAAACGGACAACACTATATAATATGCTGCTTCTTTTTTTTTTGCTAAAGTTGCCTGGCCAAAGCTATTTATTTGACAAAAAATATTTTTTGGTTCATTGAAGTTAACTTCAAGTTTTTGAAAGTTGCCTGCTATGGTAATATAGGGACCACGCACCAAATGATAGTAATACACAATTTAAAGATATGCCCACCACACTCTTAGCAATCATTTTATTGATGAGTCCCAAGGTATTCTCCTTTCACACGACTCCACACATGTGAAAAACACAATCAATACTTAAAATATTAGAAATTAATCACGAATAAATAGGAAGGTTTTCTTTTCATTTGTACTAAATGAAAGGAAAAAATTAGAGAAAAGGCTAGAGTATTATTTTCATTAGACCCACAAGAGAAAGACAAAAGAAAATGTCTCTCATTAAACCAAAACAGGCAGATTAGCAAAATTCTCAAGGGTTGGTAGGAGTCCTCTAGAACACCCATTTACTATTATTAATCCATCTATTTTTCTCTTCTTTCTAGAAAATTAGTTTTGAAAGTGATATTATTATTATTATTATTATTATTATTATTATTATTATTATTATTATTATTATTATTGTGATGTTTCATTTAATTTAAATACCTCGACTAATTTTATGAGATATTTGTTACCTTCTCCCAATATAGGTACCAAAAATACTATTGGTGATTTCCTCCCATCTGTCCTAGCATTGGTGGAAAGAGTTTCCGGGTACCTGTTGCTGGTGGGAGGTGATAAGTATCCCGTAAAATTAATGGAGTTGCGCGCAAGAGTCCGAACACCACGATTATTAAGAAAAATGTACTCTATGTTTCAATTTATATGACACACTTTTTGTTATAGTTAATCCCAAAAAAAATGACACCTTTCCTTGTTTGTTAATATTTTAACTTTAAATTTTACCTTTTACATTTAACGAGGTGATTTATAACTACACAAATATCTTTAACTTGTTTTAGACTATACAATTTAAAAGTCTTCTTTTAATTTTTAAACTTAATGCTCAATCAAACTATATCATCTAAATTGGGACAGATGAGTATCAAATAACTTTATCCTCAAATTTCTCTACAAAAAATATAGAGTATAAAGACAAGAGGGCTAAGAGAAGGTTGTAGTTAGCTAGTATGGCAAAGAAAGCTAGCTCAAATTCCAAAGAGCTTACATGTGATATCAAGAAGTAGCAAAATTGATTGCTACTACAAAAAAAAACATTACTTGTTCAACTAGGATATTTTTATGTTTCTTGGCCTTTAGTCATATACTAGCCTATTTCTGATTTAACTAATACATCCTGTTAGCTAGGTGCATTGTATTTTAAGAATTAAAAATTACGTAGGGTGACTGTAGAGTTTGTATAGATCTGTCTCACTATGGGAAACAAGAAAATCAAACTGGGAATTTGGAGTGATCAATCACATATTTAACACTTTTCTTACACTATACAAATCACCTTTCTTGCAAAAAAAAAAAAACATCAAGGGCCCGTTTGGACAAGCTTTTTTGAAAAAAATAATCCAAAAACCTGTTTAATTATACATCGAGTCAATATTTCACTCTAATTTCAGACGTTTTTTCAAAATTAGATTTCAACCTAGATTTGAGCATCGTGTCCTAAGAGAAAATTAATTGAGTTTTTCAAGTGAAAAAAATTGTTTCACAAAACAAACTAAGTATAACATTTTTCAAGTGAAATGTATATCTAAACACATACTAGTAGTATTTTTAAATTTGACTTCAGATACTATTCTTTTTCTTAAATATCACCTGATTGATGTCCAAACGCCTACTTACCCAAGTAAAAAAAAATTGTAATTTTCATTAATAAAATAAGGAGCGTACCATGTTATTGTGATAATTATGATCATAGGATGTAGCTCCAGGTAGAGCATGAGGATTGTTATACTGGACTTGGTATTGGTAATAGTGTTGACCAGCTTGACCCTGATATTCTTGACTTTGTTGGTGTTGGCTCGATGATAATGAACCATCTGAGGTCGATGGCTCGGACCACGAAGACGAGTCATCGACCTCGCAATCTAGGTTCACCCCAAACAACCTTACTTGTCTCCTTGTGTTGTTCCCATTTGCTGTTTGGTTGTGCATTACTCCTCTTCCTATATATTTAATCAAGAACCAAAACAATAAATAAACCAAAAAACATACATTTGTCAAAATATTTGCGGCAAAAATACTTACTTGTTCTGGGTATTTAATTTACATCAAATAAATAAATTTAATATTAGCAGTTAAAAAAACTGATAAGTTAGATTACTAAGTAAATGAGTTTAACCCTACCACTTAAATATTCAAGTGAGATAGCATTGATCACTTAAACCATAAATATCTGTCTAAAAGATACAAGGTCTTATATAGTGTTTGGTATAGACACCAAAATATTATTATTAATATTATTATTACCATTTATATTATTGTTATTGTTTATTACTACTAATCATGTAAAAAAAAAGTAATTTTACTATATATAGAGAGAGAGTTACATAGAAATCCAAGAAAGAGAAAAAAAACTTATGCATTGATATTTATAACAAATGACACAATTTAATCTTATTAGTTAAAATTAAAGTGAAGATGCATAATATTTAACTATGATTAAATAATAAATCTGTTCACACAATGCATATGTCTTGCATTGATTAAACTAATGTAAACTCTAAGTATAGATAATTTTTTTAAAGAAAATATAATATATAATCACACTAACAAACGGAAAATACAGATACGTGTGATACTTGTCTGCATGTTATGTACAGTACTAAATCGAAAAATAAAGAAAAAACAAAAAAATAAAAAGAAGATATTCCCTCCGTCCAATCTATATGCATGGTTAGATTTCGAGAGTAAGAAAAATAAAATTTATTCGTATCCTATTTAAATATTATAAATTGTTAATTCGTGACTTATTATCCCTCTGATTTATATGAGACTTTTTATTTTCCCAAAGGCAAACAAGAACATCTTTGGCTATAATATATTTGTATTCCCTTTAAATATTTTAAATTATTAATTATTTTTTCCTATAATATTTTTATGTAATTTTTAAATATATAAATTATTTTAAAAAAAATTAAAGCTTCCGAATTCAAGATCAAAATACTATATCACATAAAGACAGAGAGAGTAGTATTTATTATATACGTTTTTAAATATATAACTATTTTAAAAAGAAAAAAAAAACTACATGTCCAAATACACATTCAAAATAAAAAAATTGACTTTAAAAATCCAAATTATGTCATTTAAATTGAGATAAGGTTTTAAATGCGAAATATATGTGTAGAAGAAGAAATATATAATACCTGCATGAATAAAGTCAGGTTGGTATGGAACACCTGCCGACGGATAAGGATGCAACTGGGCCCACCCACCACCTCCTAGCGGAGCAACGGTGGTTGTAGCGGCGGCGTTCTTCCTTCTCCACCCAATAAATTGCCGGTCACCATCTAAACGGTGTCGTTCAAACAAAACAACATCTCCAGCATCTAATTTCTTCTCCTTAACAAAACGACTCCATCCTTTGGTCAATACATAGCTCTGGCTACTATTCCAATACGAATATCGAAATTTCCATAATTTCCCTAACTCGTCCTCGAAACTCAGTAAAAATCCCTTTTCGCCTGCCTCATTAATAGAACCGTTAAGAGGAAAGTACTTCTCAGCATTTTGTTTAGGGATAACTAATCGATTGAGCTTACCTACATCACTCGGTGTTAAAGGCTTTTCAAACAGATGTTCTTTTGGGATTTCAATAATTTCTTCTAATTGTGCGTTGTTGTTATTGTGATTTGGAGATGAGGAATTTCTAGATGATTCCATGAAATTATAGTGTTGTTTTGTGCTGTAACAGAATAATGCTTCTGATGGAACTTGTGAAGAAAAAAGGTTAATGGACATGTCTTAGAGAGATAGAAAAATGAGAGAGCAAATGGGATTTATAAATGACCTGTCCAGTGATGTAGGAAACGTGGAAGGGGCAGGTACGAGGGCTTTATTGGAACAGAGCTAGGAGTGTGATTATTGTTTGAACGTATTTTTTTTTCACGTTTCTCTCCGGGTATTCGATATTTATATTAAAATTTTATAAAAAAAAAATCAAAAGTTCAAATCTCATATCTCTGTTTAAGGGATCCAAAACCATCTCACCACAATATATATTGGTGTTTAAATATATATTGATTATGTCAAGTATATTTATTACTTTATCCGTCCCAAAATACTTGTTATATATTTCTTTTTAAAAGTTAATTTGACTAAATTTCAAAGCTAAATTAGATTAAATTAATTCAATATTTTAAAATTAAAATTTAGATATTCGAAAATTATACGAAAAGTACTATAAATTGCAATGCTTCTCATATTAATATTATGAAAAATATAGCTTAAATTGTTGGTAGAAGTTAATAGTTTGATTTTTTTTAAATCGTAATGCGACAAGTATTTTAGGACAGAGGGAGTATTTAGTAAGGGCAGTCCGGTGCACTAAGCTCTCGCTATACGCAAAATTCGGAAAAGGATCGAACCACAAGAATCAATTGTACGCAGCCTTACCTTGCAAGATGTTGTTTCCACGGCTTGAACCCGTGACCTCTTGAACACATGACATCAACTTTGTCGGTTACACTAAAGCTCCCCTTCATATTTACTATTTAGTAAGTACTACTTAAAATATAATGTGTGTCATATTTAATATTATTAATTAATAATCTAAAAAGATAATCAGTATAACATATTATAACAAGTTATATATCATTGATGTTGTAAAAAAATCTATACACAATCGATGTATAAACGTAATTCATGGGAGTATTTTGGTTCGCAAATAAGTTAAATCTAGATAATAATGTGGGGATTATAATATTAGGATTAAATAAAGTAATAATAATAGGGTTATGTATGAATATATATTTTTTTAGATGTTTGGTTAAGTGGACTAGAATGAGATTATAATTTTAACTTTGGCCTTTTAAAAGAATTTTTGAAGCAAAAGCTTTGCAAAATGACATTTTAGTCATTTGATTGTTAAATAGCTAGTTCTCATATTATTATCCCATATTAAATATGGTATAAAAATAATATTAGAATAACTACAATATTCTTTGAATAGTGTGAGAGGTTGTCGCCCCAGGGGCACAGGCGAGTTAGTAAGTGGCAAGGTGATTGGGGTACAATCACTCCGACGTCGTGGGTTCGAATCCGTGTGGTGACAGTCTTTGCTGAAATATTGCAAGGGTTGTTGCTGGGTTCGTGTCCCGTTGGTCCTCTCCCTTGCAGGGCTTCCACTCCCGCATATCCCTCGATTTACATCCCACCTGGCCAAGGGCCCTCTAGTATATGTGGGGGGGTTTCGCCTTCGGGGCTTTCCCCTTCACAAAGTGTGAGAGGTTGTCTATGGACAACTTCATGAAGGGTAGATGTAGGCCGAAGAAGTATTGGGGAGAGGTGATTAGACGGGATATGACGCAGGTGTAACTTACCGAGGACATGACCTTAGATAGGGGGTTGTGGAGGACAAGGATTAGGGTAGAAGGGCAGTAGGTAGTTGAGCATAGTTCTACTTACGCTTACAAACTGGTAGTTGTAGTGTTAGTAGTGTTGGCCTGCTTAGCTTATCATACTAGTATGAGCAATATTTCTTTATAGATTTCTGTCATTTGATTTCTGCTGCTATGTGTTCTATAGTGTACTTTTTATCCTATCTACCTGTGTTAGTTACTGCTTCTTTTTCCTTTCTTGCTTTGCTTGTGCTTATGATTTGTTTTGAGCTGAGGGTCTTTCGAAAACACCCGCTCTACCTATCAAGGTAGAGGTAAGGTCTTCATACACTCTACTCTCTCCAGACTCCACGTTGTGAGATTTCACTGAATATGTTATTGTTGTACCTATATTAAAAAGAAAAATTCAATCAAACATGAAATTAAATAACTTATATTATATCCCAAAATTATCATATTAGCGAATATTCTCTGAATAGTCTCTGTATATTTTGTAATTATGATAGATGTATATTTAAAGTAACTTAGGATTCTAATTGTATTAGAAATCAACATTTGTAAGGTAAGTTAGGATTCATACCATATTAGGAATCAACATTTGTACATCTATATATATTGTGAATAATGAAAGAAATCCCTAAGGGAAATTATTCTATCTTACATGGTATCAAGAGCTTAAAACCTAAACCCTACTTTTCTCCTTTCTCCCTCCCTTTCTCGGCCACACCAGCAAATTCTCGGCCAGAACTAGAAAATTCCCTTCCCCCGGCCAGAAAATTCCCTTCCCTCAGCCGGCGGCAACCATGTCTTCCCCCACAAATTCCGGTTCATCCACTGGCACACTTGACAACCCCTCTCAACGTTCAGTATCTTCTTTTCATCCGGCATTCGCCGTTAACAACATCAAGAATTTTATCCCTATAATTATTGATTAAGAAGACTGCCAATATTCCATGTGGATGGAACTATTCTACATTCATGCATGTGCATACAACGTGCTCGTTCATATTGACGAATCTGTTCCTCGTCCCACCGATGTTACAGACTCAATTTGGCGGCGTCTTGACGCCATCGTCAAACAATGGATCTACGGCACCATCTCCAAAGACATGTTGTGCACTATCACGAAAACAGGTGCTTCGGCACGTGAACTTTGGGTCCGGCTAGAAGAAATCTTTTAGGACAGTAAAAATACTCGGGCCGTGTATTTAGAAGAGCAATTCAACAATACCCGCCTCAAGAATTTTAACATGTCCGAATATTGTAAGCAACTGAAACTCATAACCGATCAACTATCCAACATCGTGACTTCTGTTTCAGAAACCAAGATGGTGCTTCAACTTGTTGCAGGTTTACCAAAAGGTGAATATGACACACTGGCAACAATGATTCAACAAGCCGACCCTCTCCCAAGTTTCAACAAGGCACGTTCACAACTATTGTTGGAAGAAACTAGACGTGCTAAACAAGAGGACACACAATCAAAAGGTGTTAGCCATTGACGGGATGGCAACACCTGCGGCCAGCAGCAACCAGCCACCACAGCATGTCCACCAACAACAGCAGTCCAGCGACGGAGGTCGTGGCGGCAGGGGTCGCAACAACAAGGGCAGAGGCCGCGGCAAGGGCCAACACAACCAGTGGTCGGATGCCTATCCAATGGGCCGATAAAGAATTATCCAATGGCTGGTCCGATAGAAATTATCCAATGGGCCGACAGCTATCCAATGGGCCGATGAGCCGTGGTGGCCCAACCAAAGAATCGAGCCTTGCCTACAAGCCCATACCCGACTGCTGGGCCTGGCCCAAAGAGCCTTGGTCAATCGCCTCTCGGGCCCTCGCCTAGCCACCTGCAGCCCACTCAAGAAGAAGCATAAGCCCACCTGGTTGCATTCCAACAAAGAAGACCCACACTGCCCCGACCGCTGGGGCCAGGCCTACACCATCGTGAACCTTCAACAGCCCGACGACAATTGGTACATGGACACCGGAGCCACATCTCACCTCACCCGGTCGTCAGGTAACCTATCTCAACTACGTCGGTTAAAATGTCCTCAATTTATTACTGTCGGCAATGGTCATCGCAATTCAATTGAAGGTTACGGTAACACACACACCAAATATCCACACCCGCACTTCTCCCTAAACCACGTCCTATACACACCTAACATCATTAAAAACTTAATCTCCGTTAGAAAATTCACTAGCAATAATTCTGTGTCTGTCGAATTTGACCCTTTTGGTTTTCATGTGAGGAACTCAATACTGGGAAAATTCTTACACGCTGCAATAGTGTGGGAGACCTCTACCCATTCACTTAATCTTCCATTGTCAGACCGCAATCACCTCTATCCCTTGCGGCGATCTCTCCCTCAACTTGGCACAGCAGACTCGGACACCCCGGAGACCCAGTTTTTACTTTTCTTAGGACTTCTAAGCGTATTCAATGTAATAATGGGAAAATTGCCCACCAATGTTTTTCTTGTCCACTAGGCAAACATACTCGTTTTCCATTTATGTCATCAAACAGTGTTACTTTTTCTCCCTTTGATATTGTTCATGCTGATTTGTGGACATCTCCGATTGTTAGCTCTTTGTGTCATAAATTCTATCTAGTGTTCTTGGATGATTATTCACATTTTGTCTGGATTTACCCACTGAAATTCAAATCTGAAGTTTTTACAAAATTCCTCGAGTTTCAAAAATTCATTAAAACACAATTTGAAAAATCTATCAAATCATTCCAATGTGATAATGGACGTGAATTTAATAACTCGGCATTTCACAATTTCTGTTCTAAACAAGGCATGGTTTTCCATTTTTCTTGTCCCTATACTTCTTTCCAAAACGGAAAGGTTGAACGAATTATACGTACCATTAATAACATGGTCCTCACACTTCTGTTTCATGCATGTCTACCGCCGCTTTTTTGGGTCTATGCTGTCAAAATGGTAGAATCTCTTCTTAATATTTTACCAACTAGCACACTCCAAAACAAGACTCCTACCGAAATCCTATATTGTAGGCTATCATCCTATGATCACCTAAGTATTTTTGGATGCTTATGCTACCCCAACATAGCCTCCACTGCTCCTCACAAACTTGCCCCTCGTACTCTGCCATGTGTCTTCCTTAGTCTGTCTCCTAATCATCGGGGCTACTTGTGCTATGATATTGCTACTCGCAAAATCATCGTCTCCCGTCACGTCACCTTTGACGAAACAACCTTTCCTTTTTCAAATCCCCAAAAATTTTAGACCACCGACTATTTATTTCTCGATGAACCAAGTATGTCCCCGGTCATCCAAAATCTATACCAATAGCAGCCCACTGTTCCGACAGTCTCGTCCCCGCCACTGTCCAGCACCACCCTAACATTCCCGCGTCCATTCGAGTCTCCTTCTCCACCCATACTGCCTCCAATCCAAAGAACTGGCCGAGTCTCTCAGACCTCCCAAAGAAGATCGCCGCCCACTGGCCCCGCACCTGCAGCTTTTCGATCCATCAACCAGTCCAGAACTAGTGGACGTGCTGCCTCCCAGTTCTGACCTCCCATTGCTGTCGTCTCACCGCATGGAGACTCGTGCACAACACAGGATCTTTAAACCCAAGGTTCACTTCAATCTCTCCACACAAACCTTATCACTCATTCCAAAGAATTCAAAACTAGCTAAACTGGACCCTAATTGGAATGCGGCCATGTGCCAGGAATTTAACACTTTAACCAAGCAAAACACTTGGGATTTGGTACCTAGACCAGCTGGTGTGAATGTTATCAGGTGTATGTGGCTATTTCATCACAAGTTCAGAGACATCGGTGACTTAGAGAGGTATAAGGCAAGACTAGTTGCAAATGACACTAATCAACGGGAGAGTATTGATTGTGGTGAGACATTCAGTCCGGTTGTTAAACCGGATACTATTCGGACTGTTCTCAGTATTGCTATGGGCTTGCGTTGGCCGATTCATCAGCTAGATGTCAAGAATGCATTTCTTCATGGGGATTTGAATGAAATTGTATACATGCATCAGCCCCTGGCTTTGTTCATCCGGCAGTTCCGCAGTTTGTATGTCGTCTCAGGAAATCACTGTATGGATTGAAATAGGCACCCCGCGCTTGGTATGATCGTTTTGCCAGGTATCTTCTGCAGATTTGTTTTATATGTAGCAGGTGTGATAACTCTCTCTTCACTTTTCACCGAGGTAACATCACTGCATATTTGCTATTATATGTCGATGGCATTGTTCTTACTGCCTCATCTGACGGGTTGAAGAATGAAATAATTGTTCTACTCAAAACTGAATTTGCTATGACTGACTTGGGCAAGCTAAGTTATTTTTTGGGTATATCGGTGAACAGATCTGCAGCCACTATGTTCCTGTGTCAGCGTAAGTATGCAGAAGAGATAGTGTACAGGGCCAAGATGGCAAATTGTAAAATTATGCCAACTCCGGTGGACTCAAAATCCAAGCTTAGTGTCAATGACGGTGCGCCAGTTTCTGATCCCACTCTATATCGGAGTCTAGAAGGTGCTCTTCAGTACTTACATTCATTAGGTCTGATATTGCATATGCCGTTCAGCAGGTGTGTCTGTTCATGCACGACCCCTGAGAGTCTCATTTTGCCGCCCTCAAACGTATTATCAGATACGTTAAGGGCACACTAGACTTCAGATTACATCTATACTCCTCTGCCCCAACCAAGCTACTTGCATACACGGATGTAGATTAGGCAGGATGCCCCGACACACGTCGCTCCACCTCAGGATACTGTGTATTTCTTGGGGATAATCTTATCTCATGGTCCGCCAAACGGCAGTCCACACTTTCCCGTTCGAGTGCTGAAGCAGAATATCGCGGTGTTGCCAATGTCGTTGCTGAGATCTGTTGGCTCCGAAATCTTCTTTTGGAACTCCAGTGTCCACTCTGCAAGGCGTCTATAGTCTATTGTGACAACATATCTGTCATCTATATGTCTCATAATCCGGTCCAACATCAGCGGACTAAGCATATTGAGATGGATATCCACTTTGTGGGAGAGAAGGTTGCCCGTGGTCAGGTCAAAATATTACACGTGCCTTCCTCTTATCAGTATGCAGACATCTTCACAAAGGGACTACCGCGACAACTCTTCACCGACTTTCGATCCAGTCTTAGCGTTCGGTCTCCTCCCGCTCCGTCTGAGGGGGAGTATTAACAAATATTCTCCGTATATTTTGTAATTATGATAGATGTATATTTAAGGTAACTTAGGATTTTAATTATATTAGGAATCAATCTTTGTAATGTAAGTTATGATTCGTATCATATTAGGAATCAACATTCGTACAACTATATATATTGTGAATAATGAAAGGAATTTCTAAAGAAAATTATTCTATGTTACCATCCTCAATCTGATCTACCAAAGGATCCTTTTTAGGAATGGAACCCCTGGGAAATATTTGAAGTTGCAAGAAATTAATTTCACAAAGATGAAAATGGGAGATAGAGATGCAAGTACAACCGTACACTTGTTTAAGGTATTTGTGTGATAAGATAAATCAAATCGGACGCAGTGCAATCTCCTGTTTGGCAAGTACTAAAACGTACTATGAAAAATGTTTTTTAATTTTTTTATGTTTGGTTGATCAAAATATCTTGAAAATCATTTAATTTTTAGAAAAATAATTTTTTTAAAAATGAGAAAAATAACCTTTCTAATGAAAATTGAGAAAAAAAGTCCACAAGTGACATTCCAAGTTTATTGTCTCTTTCCCACCCATTCAACGCCCGCAACCCCAACCCCTTCATCATCTCAGCCCTCACCACCCCCGAACACCCACTCCCCACCCATTTCATATATTTTGGCAAATTACATATAAATGCTCTTAGGATAATATATTTTTGCTTACATACCAAATACTAAAAAATAAGTAAGAAAATATTTTCTAGGAAAGTATTTTTCACATAAAACACTTTTCTTCATACCAAACACACCCTATGGTGCCTAAATATACACAACATACCCGGTGAAACTTATAGGTTCACTCAGATAATTTCAGACCCATTTGATTATGAAGAGTAGTAGATATTTCATTTAGGTTATATAACGTGAACCCAACTGATGATTTGAGTATATGACTAAGGTTCGTGATTTTCCTTCTATTTCTGTTGCGATCTTTTATTTTTTATACTTCAGTTATCGTATTTATTTATAGTTTTTTTATATAACTTTATCTTTTTTTTATAATATTTTTTTCTTTTTATATTATTTTGAATTGTTAGTGCCGAGAGCCTTATCGAAAACACCATCTTTTCCTCCCACAATAAAAATAATATCTATGTACCTTCAGAATAAGATTTGACTTAATAGGTTGTTGTACACTTGTACTAAGGTTCGTGATTTCGAACTATACACGTTTTCTGGTAGCATTGGATTCATGATCAACACGGACCATGTTACTATGTTTGCTGGCTTGTGGGTAAGGGCCAGCCAGCTGACACCTGTACCAAATCCTACTAATCCAACGGCAGAAGCAGGGGGCCTCCTCATATGTGTCATGTCTCTGTGTTGCATTTGATGTTTTAGAGGAAATTGCATAAATCTATTACTAGGGGCAGAGCAACCATAGGAGTTATGAGTTTGGCCGAATTTACTAGTTTTAAATCAAAATGTATATTTATATTTAATATATAATAATTCATTCATTCAGAATTTAAAAAATAAAGAAATTGAGATAATTTTAAAATTTAATAATAATAATAATATATTCAGTATAGTCTCATAAAGTGAGTTTAGAGATGATATAATGTGCTTAGACCTTACCCCTACTACAGAGGTAGAGAGGTTATTTTCGATAGACGCTCGACTCAAAGAAAAATAAGTCATTGCAATAAGAAAAAAAATAACAGCAGTAACAAAGCCGTAAATAAATGATAAATAAAGAATGACAAAATAGTCTAGAAAATAGAACAATAACGTAATTATCACAAAATCATATGTCAATCAAAGTACAAGACACGACAGATAATAGTAGGAATCAGATGATAACAAACTACAAGAATAATATGACATAATTATCTACTAGCCTTCTATTCTGATTCGTGTCTTCCATAACCTTCTATCAAAGGTCCTCAGTGAGCTGAAATTGCGTCATGTCTTGTCTAATCTCCTCTCCCCAATACTTCTTCGGCCTACCTCTACCCCTCCTGAAACTATCCATAGCCAATCTCTCAAACCTCTGCACTGAGGCATCCGCTCTTCTCTTCTGCACATGTCCGAACCATCAACACATAATTCTAAATTTATAAATTAAAAATTTTGATTTTGCCTCAGTGAATTACGCCCTCAGATACTAGTCGTGAAACTTGTTGGGATACAATTGTTGCAGGGAACGGGAAGTAAGTAACTATTACAATTGTAAGAAAGGATAAACTAAATATTATAATAAACTGAAAATCAAGAACTTAAATAATTGTTTGTGTGATTTGCTGAGTCGAGTGATGTCACTCTGTCTTTAAGACAAGATTGCCCCGCATATCTCCTTTTACCTTATCAGGCAATAGTCTCCCAAGATACAACATCAACTTAACAACTGAGCAAAGGAAACTCAAGTGTTACTCTTGAAGAACTTTGAGTATAGTAACTTTGCTAGAGAAGAAGAAGATGAATTCAGAAAATTCTGGAGTATTTTCTAAGTGTTGTGTAGTGTTCAATTGAGCCAAAGGCCTCAATTTATAGTGTAAGGAGAAGACCCCTCAACTAGCCAACTAATGGCCTTCAATAGTCATGTAATGCCACTTAATTGAGAGCCTACATTCAACCAAATAATGGATGAATTCATGTGCCAAGTAATGGAGAATCAATGCTCTAAAACCAGTCCAAATGTCAAAACTTTCCAACTTTCCGTCGCAACATTCTGCCTTCGAAGCGCCGCGGCTCTATGAATTAGCGCCACAGCTCCGGTGACTGGCCACCCAATTAGCGATGCGGCGCTCTACCGCCTCGTCTCTGACAGGGCTGCGCCACAGCCCTTTGCGGCTCTGCGGCGATTTCTGACTCGTTTCATCTTACACTTCTTCCTTCTTTTACCAACGTGGAATACATTGTCATTTGGCCAATAACCGTCCATAATTCTATTTCTCAAACGTATTACATACGTACCAATATCTCTTTCACTAATGAAATTTGCGATACTTGGCACTACGTGTGCACGTGTGTGGAAACGATGTTTCTGACGTGCGGGGCCACAATTGTTTGAGTCATAAATAATGAGATATACTTAATTCCAGATTAGTAAATTTCCAACAATCCCCTCTTGAAAGAGATTTTGGCGCACGCACATGGTGCTTTTCCCAGCAATCTTTCAGCGGACCTATGTTGCATCTGGATAGGTATCTTCCACTTTGAACCTTCCATAGTTGAATACCATCGGACTTACTTACTACGCGGTGAACGTGATGTCTTGAACCGTCAGTGTTTAGTGTAAACCAAGTCAATGGTACCAACACAACAACTTCCCTTACTCTGTTCTTCATAATGTTTTGTCCGTTGTGGCCGGGGACACTTCTTGGATTCTTAAGTGCGTTCATTTGATGTGGCCTATCCTCGCACTGACAAAGGGCTTACCCAAAGATCAGATGTTCTGTCTGTCTAGGGGAATTTGCTTAAAACCCAAGGTATAAGGACTAATAAGGTGGTAACCCAGCGTTATTGACTGGAGATCCCAGGAATTAGGTTCAATGAGAAAACTAAGCTGTAAAGATTCAGTTGAGCGCTTCGGTGGAAGCATGAGCACTTCAGATAGTAATTTCTGTAAAGAAACACCAAATCCAAAGCCATTCCCGCGATAGATATTAAGTGCTATCTGCAGTGTGGGTAAATGTTAAGTTTCTAAAACCTTTAATGATCCTCACCTGTTGAGGTTAGGTGTTTCCTGCAAGTGGCTATGTAAAAATGCATTCTTGACATCCAACTGATGAATGGACCAAGATTTGGAAAGTGTCAGGCTAAGAACAGTCCTGATAGTTGATGGCTTAACTACTGGACTGAATGTTTCACCGCAGTCGACCCCAACCTGCTGAGACCTGCCATCACTAACAAGACGAGCTTTGTATCTCGCAAAAGAACCATTAGAATTTTTTATGGCAAAAAAATCCACATAGATAGAACTATATTCATATTAGATGGACGTGGTACCAAATCCCACGTCTTATTTTGAATAAGAGCGGTAAATTTATCTAACATGACAGCTTTCCAATTCGGGTTGGATAAGGCAGCTTTGAGATTTTTAGGTATTGGTAATGGTTGGACTGAGGTGGTTAGGTTAAAATGGTGTTTAGGTCGAAAAATCCCGCGCATTGCACGGGTTTCCATGGTTCGTGGTTGAACAGTTGGGTTGTTAGATAGCTGGATGGTTGTCGAATTTTGGGTTGGGGCAGTGGGCTCGGTATGGCCACTGGATTGGGCCAGTGTGTCTCGGGAAAGAGGTGGTATGACTGGTAGAGGTGTAGGGACTTTACTTTGTTGGGCAGGCCTGCCACCAAATGTGGATTGGGCCGAGACTGAGGAAAGATAGACAATGACCTCGGTTCCTTGATTCAGCCCATTCGCATTTAGTGGTTGGGTCAGGTGGTGAGGTCGTGGGGTTTTTGATGGCCCTACACTATTAGTTTGAGAGTTTAGATGATACCTCAAAATTAGATGAATTCCGTCGTCCAGAAAATCATATGAAGGTGAGGATGCCGCTTGAGATGTTGCAAATAGGATGGTAGATTCATCAACGATGACATGACGAGAAATAATGATTTTCCCATTTGAATATATCCCCTATGATTTTGTGGGTATCCCAAAAAGATGCAAGGAGTAGAACGGGCCTGGAGTTTGTGAATGGTGGTGGATGGAAACAAGGGATAACACAAACACCCAAAAACTCGTAAATATATAATTGATGGGAGACGGTGGTACAACACCTGAGTGGGTGACACATTGGAGATTAGTTTACTAGAAAGAATATTTAAAAGATATGTAGCCATTTGAAGGGCATGGTGCCAAAAAATTGGTGGTGTGGACGAATGCACAAGTATAGAGTGAGTCATATTGTTAATTGTTCGAATCTTTCTTTCGGCTTTCCCATTTTGAGAAGAGGTATGTGGAAATGAAATCCTCACTAACATCCAATTTTTATGACAAAAATCCTTAAATTGGGCATTTATAAATTCTCCCCCATTGTCACATTGAAAACATTTAATGGATTTGTCAAACTGAGTTTTGATAACACACTAAATTGTTTCAAAATATTGTAGGTTTGTGATTTTTGTCCTAAGAGAAAAGTCCATAAAAAATTGAATAATCATCAAGAATGAGCAAAGAGTATTTATGACCTGCAATACTTAAAACTGGTGATGTCCACAAATCACAATGCAAAATATCAAATGGCATAAAAGTATGAGTAGTGGACAAAGAAAACGGAAGCTTAACATGTTTACCAAACACACATGTTTGGCAAACAGAAGAGTCCAAAGGTCCATTACAAGTAAACAAATTATTCTTCCTAAGATGATTAAAAATTGGTGCTCCTGGGTATCCCAACCTATTGTGCAATATACTAGGAGAAATGACCGCAAAAGTGAATGGTTTGACCATGCGATTATTGGAAACAAAGGTGATGGGATATAAGTTCCCCGTGCTATTACATCTCATGAGTGGCATCTCCGTCTGAAAATCCTTCACAGAAAAAACAAACGGATCAAAATTCATAGAAACATTGTTGTCAATTGTAAAACGTCTAACATAGATAAAGTTTTTAATCAGTTTTGGTGCATGTAAGATATTTTTCAAGTATAAAGGTGGGTGGGGAGATGGTAGTGTTACCTGACCAATACCACGAATTGAAATTTCATGCCCACTGCCGACAATAATATTTTTATTACTGCCCGTATTAAAATAAGATGAAAGATTACATTGAGATGTCATCATGTGCGACGTAGCCCCTGTATCCATATACCATGACTCATCTAAAACATTTAGATTCATGTGGTTCATGGCTTGTTCAATGTTCGTGGGTACATAGCTAACTGAAGATGGTGCATGGGCCGGAAATGCATGTCGTGGACGAGTCCCTAGAATACCGGGTTGGCGATTTGAAGGAGGGGGCTTGGCCCACGAAGAAGTCGAATATGGACATGGCGGGGCAACCCACAGTGGGTACTGCCCCCATTTATTTATGCCACTACTCCACTGGTTATCGTCACTGCCAACCCACCAATGCCCAGGCTGGCCATTGCCACCGGCAGTTTGTCCACCTCCTCGGCCTCGTCCCTTTCCACCATTATTTTTTACTTTATTATTACGGTTTGAACCCCGATTTTGGCCATTATTTTGATGAACATTATTGCCCCCCGAACCGGAATTTTGGGGCTCCAAATCATTGGAAAATGAGTTGGTGGAGACGAGTGTAGTGCCGGAGGTGAATGCTCCAGAAGATGCTTGTTTTGCCTTCCGTGTTTCCTCAAAAATTAACCTCGAACAGGCCTCATAGATAGGAGGCAAGGGATTAATTTGTTGAATGAACGTAGCAACTTCATCATACTATTCAGTCAATCATGCAATCAACTGAAGGACTAACCGTTGATTTTCCACGGCCGAACCAACATTGGATAATTGGTCCGCAAGCATCTTCAATTCCTGACAATAAGATGAGATATTGGAAAAATCATCCAGTTTAACATTCGTAAACTGGTGTTCAAGATAAACGGCTTTAGAAACTTTGTTATCCTGAAATATATTTTGTAGACGATCCCACGCCTGTTGAGCTGTAGAATTCGGCTCCAAAATGGTTTGTAAGAGGTCGTTGGATATATTGTCATAAATTTATTGAAGGACAATAGCATCTAACCGGGACCATAGCTTTTTGTTCACCAAATCGGCGTCTGATGATGACTCGGCAGGTATAATGTGGTTGATTACCTCATAGACACGGTAATGGATTTTGAACAATTCTGCCCAAGATGTATATTGCCCTTTCTCCATCTCAAGGGTTATAGAGATGAAGTTCTTGACGTTATTAACGGCAAGAGCGGAATGAAAATTTTGTTTTTCGGCCATAGGTTCCACAATAAATAAAAAACTATAGAAGAAAAGAAGTAGATGTTTATTTTTATGGAGTGAAAACCCCTTAGGGTTTCGAGTATGTGTTATCCGAGAGGAGGGGGTTGTTGTCATCTAGGGTTGAGGAAGTAGTTTAGGTTTAGGGTTTATGAGTACTAAACCTAGGGGGAGGCCGAAAACCAATGGGAAGAAAGGAGAAAAACGGCTAGGGAAGAAAATAAAAGAATTTTAGGGCAAAGAATCTTTGGCTTTGATACCATGTAGAAAATGATTCATTGATCAATCTTATTCTCATGATACAATATGTATACAATCAATATATGTTTGACTTATGAAAGACTAATCTAATCTACCTAAAATATAAGATGCTAATTACAATCATCTTAATTAATGAGATATTACAATATATTACAATAATGAAGATTGGAGGTGATTATGAGATTACCCCATAATTACTCTAACAATAATTTAGGCAAAGATTATAGGAGTGGAAATGAGTAGTTGGTGAGGGTGGGAGGATATAATATAGAATGACACTTATGAAATTTATTTTCTTATTTCTAATTACAAGTACTTCATTTTTCTTATTTTTAATGTATTTATTTTTTTAAATTTTAACCAACCAAATATAAAAAAAAATGGAATTTATAGTCTCTTATCCATGGCCATCATCCAATAGGATAAAAAAGAAAAGATTTTACTCGAGTGAATAAAACTTACTTGGGCAGGTAGATTCCAAAATACCTCTTTTCTTGGTAAGAGACCTATTAGTAAACAAAATTAGGAGAACTTCAAGAAAGATGATGCTGTCATATATGTTTGCCATAAATAATCATAACACGATTAAATATTACACGCGTTGATCGTAAAGCAAAGACTTGTACTACTCCTACTATATTTTACCACTAAATCTACTTACTAAAAAAAATGTTATAAGTATTACGCATTGGATTGAATTAACATTTTGATACAGAATATAAAGTTATAATTAGAAATTTATTATATTTATAATAAATAGTAGGTTTAAATTTAAATTTTCTTTAAAATATAATAGATTAAATGCTAGAATCTTAAAAATATTAAATTCATAAATTAAAATTTATATCCTAAATTTGTCTCTATTATTACCCCGCATAAATAAAGTAGCAGTAGTAGATTTACTCAACGTCTTTCGAAGTTGGATAAAGAAATTGCCTAAAAGAAACATGTAAAGGATAAAAAATATCATACAAAATTTATCAAGGATGAAAAAATCGAATACTAATGGGTAAATTTTGTCACGTGTATGACAGCAACATCATTGACATTTGGCCATTTCCTAGTTCTATATAATAAATATGACGATGATTGGATAGGAAGCTAACAAAAGGAGGCCAAAGAAAAGACGAAAAATTAAACAGAAAATCCTTCACTTTCCAATAAAGAGATAAGATTTGTCCAATGGGAACAAAGAAGTAGACTGCATTTTCCTCTTTGCCTTGGTGTTTCAATTCCCTCCTCTTGTTTCTCTTTATCATATTATCCAACTCATTTGCTAATAATCTTATTTATATATTGGGAATATATTTCGTAAGAGGGATTTAAGTTTATGAAATCTTGGAATAGAGACTCATAAAGCTTGATACACAACTTGTTTCAAATTGATGCTTCAAGATTTTTTTAAACAGTCAACTTCAATTTATTTGATATTGAGATGTAATTATTATTTTATTAAATATTATCAGCGTGTATAATTTGTCGCCCATGGAATATGTCACCAACTATATATGTTGTTCATAATTTCTAAAAAAAATGACACACTTGTGTCGGATTATTCAAATACATGAGAGGAGCCATGGAGTGACTAGGGGTTCATTCGAACCCCCTTCCACAAAAAATTACTTTGTATATATAATATTAAAATTATTTTTTATAGTAGATGTTGAACTCATTGACTTCTTCGTTTGTTTACTTCTTTATAATTTTAAAACTCCTTAGTGAAAAACTTGTTGGAAATTTGTCTTTGGCGGGAGTTGCGTCCAACCATCTTTAATGACTTAAACACTAGTGTTCCGCGTGTTGGAACCTTCGGTTCTTCACACGTGCATAATCTACTAAGTAAGTAGATGACCGTAGGGCCAAGGATCGTCAAATTTCGTTGAGAAATGAAAGAGATATTGGTCCACGAAGTGAGGTGTTTGAAGCATGGAAAAAGGTGGTAAAGAACAATCCTCCCTCATCGGTGGGGGAAGAAAGATTTGTTTAGTTAGTAAGTCTCAAAGTTGGCTTGGGGTTTGGGACCCCAAGGGGTATCTCATGTGTTTAAAGGAGAGAGGACTTAGATGTGCTTCGGTTCGAGGATAAGCCCACACGCGCGCCGCCGCCGTCCGGTCTCGGGTCACGGGCTATGGGTTGTGCTTCTTCTGATATTATCTTTTTGGACCAAACCTATTTCGTATTTACCGTTTGGTCCCTGAAGTTTCAAGTAAGTCAAAATTGGGCAGAGAACTTTGCTGTTGGTTTTTGGAACGTCAACCAACCTTAATTTGCACTCAATTTAGTCATTTATTTTGGCTGAATTACTCTCCCTAAAGGTCAATCCGTTGCACATCAATTCACCATTTATTTTGGTGAATTACTACCTCCATAATTGTCATTACTTGGCCAGTAACACCAATTATGTGGGCAGTTGGTAAGACATCTCCTTCAACTATATAAATGAGTCTTTGCACAATTGTTGAGACACACAGAACTACTGAAACGAATCAGATTCTTCCTACAAACTTTCTAGCATCATTTTATTACTCAAAATTCTTCAAGGTAGCACTTGAGTTTCCTTTGCTCAATTGTTCAGTTGTTGTTTTATCTTGGGAGACTATTGTCCAGAACGTAGAAAGGATATATACGTGGCAATCTTGTCTTAAAGACAGAGTGTCATCACTCGACTCAGCATATCAAAACTGTTCCAGTTTCTTGTTCAAGTTCATTGTAATTTCAGTTTGTTGTAATTTCATTTTGTTGTAATACTTAGCAGTTACTTATTTCCGTTTCCTTCACCATTGTAAACAACAAAACTGCTAGCTCCGCCACCGTTCAAATATACACACATCTATATTTTTGCAGAGTATTCCAAACAACAAATATTTATATACCAATGCACACTCTTCAAATTAGAACGCACAGAATTTTTCTTCCTGTTTTAAGAATTTTCCCATTATATTTTGCGTGTACGTGTTTGAGACAAATCCCACCTCAATTTCCAGGTAGATTCAGAATCTCAACCTTTTCTGCCCTTCAAAAGGTTAGCCAACTTGTTTTTAAAGTACATGTTGGGAGAGACACAAATATATATAATTGAACTTGTTGGGGACTTTGGTACATATCTTTATGTACATTCATGTCAATCAATATAATCATTAAAATGTATGCATATCTCAACATGCTTCGTGCCCTTCATTTCAACCCTCTATTTAATTTTCAAAGAAAAGAGTCAGAAACCACCTTCTTTCATCTATGGCTCCAATTTACGAGCAATCTACAGAAATTGCGAGCATATATTAAATTAATAGTGCTATTATCGTAATAGAATCTAAATGGAACTTTTGAGTAATCCATGTATTTATTGATGTTGTTTGGTTGTGGAACAGGTTTAGTTGTAATAAATTTTAACGATAGATAAGGAATCTACATACGTACTACCATGTTATTCATTGAGGATGTTTATGTTTAAAAAGAGCTTAACTAATTAATAATTAACTACTACCTAAATACAGAGGACCATGACAACCTCATGAGATATTTGAGGAAAATGATGTGTAAGCAAAACAGATCCGGTAAGGAAGGGGTAATTGATCGTACCAAAGTTATTAAACTATTGTTTTAATGAAAAAATCACTCAATTTACTTAAGTATCACTAAAATTATTATTTTTTTGCTCAACTTTGTCTATGTATCATAGAAATTCTCATGTATTTCCACCTAAATAAATTATGTGATACTTAGACAGGTAGTGACTTTTTAGTTATAAAAAAAATAATTTAGTGACTTTTGTGATAACTTCTATAAATGGAGTAACTTTTTTATATATAAAAAATAATTTAGTGATTTTGACATGATTAAATTAAATGTAATTAAGGCTTCCATATCTGGACTTCTCCAATTTACAAGTCAAAACCCATCTGGCCGGTGTCTGTACAAACCATTCTGTGACACTTACTGAAATCCACACAAAATGTGAGTACTTAATTTCTGACATTATTTTATCTAAGAATAATAAGAAGAAGAAAAAACAATTGCAACTACAATATATAGGATAATCTTTTGTTGCTTGTTGCTTGTTGCTTGTTGCTTGTTACTTATTAGAGATAACAATAAAATAAAAGAATATCTAAGCGGTGTGGGAATTATAAACGTGGCCGAGTAGGTGAAACAATAATGACCAAGTTTCCCTCAGATGATTTGTAAGCATTATTACACAATGGAGAGAATGTTGTAATTAAAAATAGTTTTATTATTAGTATTATATCATGACATAAGTGTTGAAAATTTACTAATGTGAAATTAAGTTTATCCACTATTTATGACTCGAACAATTGAGGTCCCGCACGTCGGAAACGTCGTTTCCTCACACGTGCATACGTAGTGCCAAGTATCGCAAATTTCATTAGTGAAAGAGATATTGGTACGTAAGTAATACGTTTGAGACATAGAATGATGGACGGTTATTGACCAAATGACAAAGTATTCCACGTTGGTAAACGAAGGAAGAAGTGTAAGATGAAACGAAGCCTGAATCGCCATGAGTTACGTGGTCGCACGCTTTCATCTGAACCGAGGCGCCTCAGCAAAGGCGCGCAAACGCTTAATTGGGTGTTCAACCACTGGAGTCGCGACGCTTTGGAGGCAGAATGCTGCGACGGGAAGATGGAAAATTCTGACTTTTGGGTTGGTTTTGGAGCATTGATTCTCCATTATTTGGCACATGAATTCAGCTATTATTTAGCTGAATGTAACCCCTCAATAAGTGTCATTACATGGTTATTGAAGGCCATTAGTTGGCTAGTTGAGGGGTCATCTCCTTACACTATAAATTGTGGCATTTTGCTCAATTGTTGAAGACCAAGAACACACTTACATAAATTTTCTGAAATCTTCTTCTTCCTCTCTAGCAAGTTTACTATACTCAAAGTTCTTCAAGAGTAACACTTGAGTTTCCTTTGCTCATTTGTTAAGTTTTTGTTGTATCTTGGGAGACTATTGCCCGACAACGTAAAAGGATATATACAGGGCAATCATATCTTAAAGACAGAGTGCCATCACTCGACTCAGCAAATCACAAGGAGTTTGTAACGTTTTTTATTCCAGTTTGTTGTAATATTTAGTTTATCCTTTCTAGCAATTTGTAATATTTATTTACTTCTCGTTTCCTGCAATTATTGTATCCCACAATTTTAAGACAATATTGTTGTAAGTGCTTAGAAAGATGATTGGAAGAGAACAACTCGCTTCTGATTCTGTTGTTGTTGCTACTCAAGGCAACCCCTCTGCGTTCCCCACTACTCAAGGTACACCCAATGCCTTTCCGGTTGCTCAAGTCTCATCCAATGCCTTTCCTGCTGCTCAATGAAACGTTATAGTTCCTCCACCCGCTGGATTCTACCATGAACGCCCAGAAAAGTTCATGGGCTCTAACTTCAAGAGATGACAACAGAAGATGTTATTTTATCTGACTGTTAAGGGAATGACTCGTTTCCTAACAGAAGATCCTCCACAAGCTGGAGATGAAGTGGACCCTCAGCCTAATGAAACGGCTGGAGGGGACCAAGGTATCCATGTCATTAATGGCATGAAGATGGTTCTTGATGCATGGAGTCATAGTGATTTCATGTGTAAGAACTATATTTTAAACTGCATGTCAGACCCACTCTACACGGTGTATTGCACCGTAGGCACCGCCAAAGAGTTATGGGAAAAACTGCAGAAGAAGTACAACGCACAAGATGCTGGTACAAAGAAATTCATCATTGGGAAATTCCTGAAATTTCAAATGATGGATAGCAAAACTATGTTGTCCCAAGTCCAGGAATTCCAAATGATTCTACATCACCTGGATTTGAAAGGTATGAAACCAAATGAGCAATTTTTTGTTGCATCACTAATTGAGAAGTTACCTCCCTCGTGGAATGAGTTTATGAGTTTATGAGTTACTTAAAACTCAAGACAAAGGAAATGACATTTGAGGAACTTATTATCAAACTCCAGATTCAGGAAGATTATAAGAGGGCCTTGCCTAAGGGAAAACAACCCGCTGAGGCAAAGGCAAATCTGGCTGAGGCCAAATGGAACCCAAGCAAGAAGCGCAAGTTCCAGAAAGACGGCAAGACCCAGGTGGCGGAGAAGTTCAAAGGGAACTATCACCACTGTGGGAAACCTGGTCACATGATCAAGGACTGTCGCAAGCTCAATACTGAGCAACAAGAGAAGGCTAAGGCACAGGCTAACGTCGTCAAAGACACGTTTCTTGATGACATGATTGAGGAGTTCTCGGCGGTGGTGCTTGAAGCAAACCTTGTTGAGAATCTCATGCAATGGTGGATGGACACGGGTGCTACCAGACACATCTGTTCCAATAGAGATGCCTTCTCCACATATACACCAGTTACAAACAAGAAGTTGTTCATGGGTAACAATGTTTCCTCTGCCGTGCTGGGGGTAGGAAAGGTAGTCATGAAGATGACTTCTGGAAAGGAGCTCACTCTGAAAGAGGTGATGCATGTCCCTGAGATTGGGAGGAATTTAATTTCAGGTCATTTATTGGTTAATATTGGTTTTAGGCTAGTATTTGAGTCCAATAAATTTGTAATCGCCAAAAATGGAACTTTTGTGGGAAGAGGCTTCGTCTGTGAAGGCCTCTTCAAAGTTAACACCATGTATGTAATACGTGCAAGCAATAATATTAAAGCTTCTTCTTACTTGCTTGAGTCCCTAATGTATGGCATCATAGATTAGGACATGTTAACTATAAGTCCATCCAAAGATTGGTTAAGTTGGAGTTGTTGCCGTCTATCGACGTAGACCCTCAACATAAGTGTGAGGTGTGCGTAGAGGCAAAACTCACAAAGATTCCTTTTTGATCCGTGAAAGGAATATCGCTCCTCTAGAACTTATTCACACAGATATATGTGATTTGAAGTTTGCACAAACTAGGGGGAACAAGTACTTTGTGACATTCATTTATGATAGCACAAGGTATTGTTACATTTACTTGTTGAAAAGTAAAGATGAAGCCTTTGAAGCGTTCCGACGTTACAAAGCAGAAGTTGTAAACCAACTAAGCATGCAGATTAAATCCATTCATAGCGATAGAGGGAGAGAATACGTAGCATCATTTAAGGAATATTGTGCCAAATCGGGCATTGTTCATCAAACGACGACTCCATACAAACCTCAGTCGAACGGTGTTGCGGAATGCAAGAACCGCATATTGAAGGAAATGATGAATGCCTTGCTCATCAATTCCGGTATTCCCTAAAATATGTGGGGAAAAACCGTCCTTACCGCTAATACGATTCTTAACAGAGTCCCACATAAGGGTAAGGACAAAACTCCATATGAATCATGGAAGGGAAAGAAACCCACCTATAAATATTTAAAGGTGTGGGGTTGTTTGGCAATGATCGAAGTGCCCAAGCCAAAGCAGGTCAATATTGGGCCTAAGACTGTAGATTGTATTTTCATCGGATATGCAAATAACAGTAGTGCTTATCACTTCTTAGTGCATAAGTCAGATATTCCAGATATCCACGATGGTACAATCATCGAATCAAGTAATGCTCAATTCTTTGAGGATACTTTTCCTAGAAAGAAAAAAGACATAACCTCTCGCAAACGAAGTTATGAACAAAGCTCTCAGGAACCGGGAGTCGTTGACTGCCCGGATCTAGATGGTTCAAATCTAGTGGACTTTGAAGTGGCTGAATATCAGGAATCTAGTATTCCAGATTCTCAGAACTTGGAGACTCCAGAAATGGAACCAAGGCGAAGTAAAAGGACCAGGAAGGATAAATCTGTCGGTCCTGAATTTGTAGCTTATATGGTTGATCACGAACCAAGGACAATTGTTGAAGCATTGTCAACTCCAGAGGCACCGCTCTGGAAAGAAGATATTGAGAGTGAAATAGACTCCATTGGTTGATCTTCCTCCGGGAAATAAACTGTTGGGTAGTAAATGGATACTCAAACGGAAGTATGAAACAGATGGGTCTATAGATAAGTACAAGGCCAGGTTGGTAGTCAAGGGCTATCGGCAGAAGAAATGCCTTGACTATTTTGACACGTACTCCCCGGTGTCTAGGATGATTCGACAAGACCAGATCCATCAACAAACCTAGGTCCAATATTTGCGTCTACGAGCTAGTCGTCCGTACGAGTATTCATTGCGATCGCAGCATTACGTGACCTTGAGATACATCAAATGGATGTCAAGACAGTCTTCCTAAATGGTGATTTGGAAGAAGAAATTTATATAGAACAACTCGAGGGGTATGTGGTTCCAGGGAAAGAGAAGAAATTTTTTCGACTTGTCAAATCTCTGTATGGGCTGAAACAGGCCCCGAAGCATTGTCACAAAAAATTTAATAGTACTCTACTATCAAAAGGTTTCTTCTTTAATGAGTGTGACAAATATGTCTACATGAAAGGTAACTCTGACTCGTTCGTCATGATATGCCTCTACGTAGGTGACATGTTGTGTTGATCACAGGGAGCAATCCTAGCTTGATTCTAGAGACTAAGAACATGTTGAAACAATACTTTGACATGAAGGACATGGGTATCACAGATGTCATCTTAGGGATAAAGATCTCTAAGACGTCTGACGAACTGGTCTTATCTCAGTCTCACTACATCGAGGATGTGTTGAAAAAGTTCAAGATGTTTGACAGTTCACCTATGAAGTCACCACTAGATAGAAATCAAAAGCTTGATAAAAATCTTGGTGCACCCGTATGCCAGGAGCAATATGCACAGGTGATTGGGAGTTTGATGTACATAACAAACTGCACCCGACCTGATATTGCTTATACAATCAACACGTTGGCTAGGTTTATCCGTAATCCGAGTAATGATCATTGGAAGGCGTTGAATCGGGTACTACGATACCTGAAATACACGCTAACTTACGAGTTGGATTATTCGAGATATCCAGCTGTACTAGAGGGGTACAATGATGCAAACTGGATATCTGATATAGAGAACATCAAGTCCACCAGTGGGTATATATTTACAATTGGTAGTGGGGTTGTGTCTTGAAAATCCTCTAAGCAAACTTGCATCGCCCGATCCACGATGAAATCGAAGTTTATCGCTTTAGACAAAGCAGGAGATGAAGTTGAGTGGCTTCATGACTTCTTAGAGGATGTCCCTTATTGGGACAAACCCGTACCTTCTGTAATGATCCACTGCGACAGTCAATTGGCTCTAGGAAGGGCACAAAGTTCTATGTACAACGGCAAGTCTCATCATATTCGATGGAAACATAAGACCGTTAGGCAGCTGATCACCATGGGTATAATATCCATTAATTACATAAAATCAAAGGATAACATAGCGGACCCACTGACGAAGGGCTTACCTAAGGATCAGATGTTCTACCTGTCTAGGGGAATGGGCTTAAAACCCAAGCTATAAGGACCAATATGGTGGTAACCCAATCTTACTGACTGGAGATCCCAGGAATTAGGTTCAATGGGAAAACTAAGCTGTAAAGGTTTAGTTGAGTGCTTTGGTGGAAGCATGAGCACTTCTATAGTGATTTCTGTAAAGAAACATCAATCCAAAGTCATTCCCGCGATAGACGTTAAGTGTTATCTCCAGTGTGGGTAAAGGTTAAGTTTTCAAAACCTTTAATGATCCTCAACGGTTAAAGTTAGGTTTTGAGAAACTTTTAATGGTTCCTAACACTTGCAATGTGGGGTATAGCAGGATACCTTGTAGGAGACCACCTATTTAAGTGAGAGGACAGACCGCCTCAAATGAACGCACTTAATAATCCAAGAAGTGTCCACGGCCACAACGGACAAAACATTACGAAGAACAGAGTAAGTGAAGTTGTTGTGTTGGTACCGTTGACCTGGCTTACACTAAACACTAGCGGTTCAAGACATCACGTTCACCGCGCAGTAAGTAAGTCTGATGGTATTCAACTATGAAAGGTTAAAAGCGGAAGCTACCTATCCAGATGCAACATCTGTCCGCTGAAAGATTGCTAGAAATAGGCACCTTGTGAGTGCGCCAAAATCTCTTTCAAGAGGGGATTGTTGGAAATTTATTAATGTGGAATTAAGTTTATCCCATTATTTATGACTCGAACAATTGGGGGCCCGCACGTCGGAAACGTCGTTTCCTCACACGTGCACACGTAGTGCCAAGTATCGCAAATTTCATTAGTGAAAAAGATATTGGTACGTAAGTAATACGTTTGAGACATAGAATGATGGACGGTTATTGGCCAAATGACAAAGTATTCCACGTTGATAAACGAAGGAAGAAGTGTACGAAGTGTAAGATGAAACGAGTCGGAAATCGCCGCAGAGCCGCGAAGGGCCGCGACGCAGCCCCGTCGGAGCCGAGGTGCCGGAGTACCGCGGCGCCTCCCAGGCAGCGCCGCGGCGCTAATTGGGTGTTCAGCCACTGGAGCCGTGGCGCCACGGCGCTAATTCGCAGAGCTGCGACTCTTCGGAGGTAGAATGCTGCGACGGGAAGATGGAAAATTCTGACTTTTGGGTTGGTTTTGGAGCATTGATTCTCCATTATTTGGCACATGAATTCAGTCATTATTTGGCTGAATGTAACCCCTCAATAAGTGTCATTACATGGTTATTGAAGGCCATTAGTTGGCTAGTTGAGGGGTCATCTCCTTACACTATAAATTGAGGCCTTTTGCTCAATTGTTGAAGACCAAGAACACACTTACAGAAATTTTATGACATCTTCTTCTTCCTCTCTAGCAAGTTTACTATACTCAAAGTTCTTCAAGAGTAACACTTAAGTTTTCTTTGCTCATTTGTTAAGTTGTTGTTGTATCTTGGGAGACTATTGTCCGACAACGTAAAATGATATATACGAGGCAATCTTGTCTTAAAGACAGAGTGTCATTACTCGACTCAACAAATCACAAGGAGTTTGTAACATTCTTAATTCTAATTTGTTGTAATCTTTAGTTTATCATTTTTAGCAATTTGCAATATTTACTTACTTCTAGTTTCTTACAATTATTGTATCCCACAATAAGTACTTATGATTTTATTATTGTTTGTTTCAGATATGTACTACTGCAATGCATTTTTAAAAGATCTGCCCAAAGATTATGTAGACCGAGAACAATGAATCATACTCCAATTGTTGATCATCCGCATCTTAATTCTGTTATATTGATGATTAAAATAAGGATAGAACAAAAAAAAGAGAAATTGTTGAAGAATGTATAATTAGTTTAGCTCATAAAGTGTGCAGATAATGTACCATCTAAGTATTGTACCATTAATTATTAGTGAATTTGGCCGTGTTTCGCGCGATAATGATAAATTTTTAATTGCACACAAGGTATGTTGTTGTTGTTGCATTTTATAAATAGCTTTTAATAACACTCAAATATTAAAATTTGTTAAAAATATATTTAGTTTCTCCAAAAAAATCAGAAACAATTATTAACCTTTCCATAAATAACCAAGTCAACTCCTCTTCTTTTACTGTCTTTTATGGAAAATTTTAAAAATTAATTTCTCTTTTTATTGACTTTTTGTTATACTTTCATGATTTATGTGTTATACATAACATAATTAATCCAATAGTCACTTCATAACTAATCTTAGTTATAATTTTTTATCTTCATCTTCTTGCTCCGCATTCCTTTTTCTTTCTCATATTTATACCTTTCCGAAAAATCAGAGTTGTTATCCTTGATAATCAACTTAATTCTCCGTTATTCTTCAATTTTGTTGTTCAAAATTCAAAAAATCATCTTCCCTTGATTAATTTCTCCTGCCACAATAATAAACCCATCATGTCCTCTATAAATTCAATAAAGAAGTTAAGGAAAACAAAGCTTGTGAGTTGCGAGACACACAATCATAACCATGCCGAGAAGTATAGCCGATTTAAAAATAACAAAACTTTGTCAAAATTAAATTAATTTTAGAAAGTGTGATTATTTCGAGATAAAGGATATATTTTAAAGATGTCACTTGTTCTGGGAGCACGTAGAAAATCATACTCATCTTTTTATATTTATAAATAATGAAAAATAATCAAAGTCAAATATGAAATTAGTACATTTATTTCTAAACTTTAAAATAAGGCATTTACCCGAGAAAAAAAATAAAATTATTGCATTTGATTCATCACACTATAACTATATACAAGCTTGCAATAACTAAATAAATATAATTTGATATATCACTAATGATAGCGTATTCTTCAAACTTGAATTTGATGAATGCTTCTCACAAATAAGGCCATATGATATTCTCCGAATAAATAAATAAATAAAATTTGATATATCACTAATAATAGCTTATTCTTCAAGCTTGAATTTGATGAATGCTTCTCACAAATAAGGCCATATGATATTCTCCGCCACTTCCTAACCGATAAAATTTACGCACCAGAATTATAAAAACATCAATAATGAGAAAAACAAAAAAACAAAAAACTTCTTGTGGAAAGAGTTTCAAATGAAAACACTACAAGAAAACCCCGAATTGCCAACGGATTTTACTAACAACTAAAATTCGTTAGTATTTTAGCAATAAATTACCAACAAATTTGTAACCGAATTATTTTTAAAAATTTAACAACAGATTCTTAACGGATTACCAATCAAAATTTTACTAACTAAATAATGTAGTTGGTAAATATGGCGGAAAAAATGGCGCCTAATTTAGCAACTCCCTACCAACGAATTTCCAACCGAAATGTTATTAACAAACATCTTTCGTAGGTAATATTACCAACAAAGTGTATTGATAGTGAATATATTTCATATATATTCTCAATATATTCTGTAACTATTATTTAGTGTAAATAACGTAATTAAGATAAAATAAAGATTCTAATTCTATTAGGATACAATTGTATACTTTATATATATTACATTAATAATAGAACTCCAACAAGAGAGATTTACACCATTCTACATGGCATCAGAAGCCAAAAATCCCTAAACCCTATTTCAGCCGCCCCTACTCCTAATTTTTCTGATGTCATATCTACAGGAAACAATCTATATACAGCCTGTATACGATTGATATACCATTTCTGCCTCTCTCTGCTGCAATATACTGCATGTGTACAGGCCTATACACAACCGATATACATCATATATACGGCTGATATCCCTTCATGCCTATATACAACCCATATACATCATTATACACAGCTGATTACACCATATATTCGATTACTTTAACCCATCTGTCGCGATCTACACTCTATATACCGTCCTCTTACACCAGTATACACTTAGTATACGGCTACCACTGTCCATATACACCTCGTATACATCCTTCTACATACTTCCCAAATCAATATACACTCGTACACGGCCGCTACTGCCCGTATACACCTCGAATACAACCTTCTACATACTTCCCAAGCCAATATACACTCGTATATGGCTGATACTGCCCGTATACACCTCATATCTATATATCCTGAACCCCCTCTCCTTCTTATCTATTTTCTGGCAGCCCTAATGGCGTCACCCGCAGCCCACCAACTTCTCCCACTTTCGCTTCCTCAACACCCGACATCACAAATTATCAGACGCATGCTCAATACCCGACTTAGTGGGCCAGCCCACATCCTTAGCAACAGCTTCGGCACTGGGCCCAGTCACCCAATCCCGTTCCAGGTCAAGCTTAGTAGCAACAGTGGGCACTGCCAAGGCCCACTGCCCATCGGCCCAGTACAACCGAGCCACTGTCCAGCCACCAGGCCCACTACACAGTGGCCCAGCAACAATAGTAGCCATGTCGAGGCCCACTACCCAGGGGCCCAACACACTGTCGAGGCCCACTACCAATTGACCCAGCACCACCGGGCCACTGTACAACCACCAGGCCCAACAACAGCACGATAATACGTGGTATATGGATACGGGCGCCACGTCTCACCTCTCGAATAATTCTGATAATCTTCCTCAATTGCGCAATTTAAATACTCCTCAATCTATTATGATCGAAAATGGTTATCGCATTCCAATCATCCCCACTTCTCCCTTAAAAATGTCTTGTATGCCCCTCACATTATTATGAATCTATATCTCTGTCAAAAAAATTGCCACCGATAATTATGTATCCATTAATTTTGACCCATTTGGTTTCTCTATAATGGACCTACGTACGGAAAAATTTCTTACAAGATGCAAAAGTGAGGGGGATCTCTATCCTTTCCTATCCACTGCCAATGACAATCCTCCCACATCTCTAGCGGCCATCTCCTCCTCAACATGAAATAGTAGACTTGGTCATCTCGGAGCCCATATATTTTATTTTCTTAGAAACCACAAGTTAATCCAATGTAATAAAGGGAACCTTGCCTATAGTTGCTCCTCTTGTCATTTAGGGAAACATCTTAGACTTCTATTTACGTCCTCTTCAAGTAATACTTTCTCTCCCTTTGATAATATTCATGCGAATTTATGGACATCTCATATAACCACCAACCTAGGTCATAAATATTATTTAGTATTTTTGGATGACTTCTCTCACTTTCTTTGGGTCTATCTGCTTAAACTTAAGTCTCAAGTCTACTCCAAATTTCTTGAATTTCGTACACTGGTTAAAACGTAATTTGAAAAAGACATCAAAATGTTTCAATGTGATAATGGTTGTGAGTTCAATAACTCCCACTTTCATATTTTTTGTGCGGCTAATGGCATGGTTTTCCGTTTCTCCCGTCCCCATACTTCCCCTCAAATGGTAAAGCCGAAAGAATTATCCGCACCATTAACAACATGATTCGTAACATTCTTTTTCATGTGTCTCTCCCCATACCTTTTGGGTTTATGCATTAAAAATGGTAGAACACATTCTTAACATCTTACCTACCCGTACGATTCAAAATCGGACACCCCCCGAAATTTTCTTCTGTCGGATCCCTTCTTATGATCACTTTTGAATTTTCGGTTGTCTTTGTTACCCAAATCTGTCCTTCAAGATCCCTCACAAATTAGCACCTTGCTCGACTCCGTGCGTCTTTCTCGATTTCCCGTCAAACCATATGGGGTACTTGTGCTATGAGATATCCACAGACAAAATCTTAATCTCACGCCATGCCACGTTTGTTGAGTATGTCTTCCCATCCGACAACATCCAAATATTTCGAGTCACTGATTATGATTTACTTTATAACTCGGACACCTCCCCTCTACTCCAAAATGCACTACAAAATCCGCAACCTTCGGCCGTCCAACCACCAGTCCCGTCGACCCCACCCCACTGTCCGGTACCATCTCTATTACTGCCCAAAACTACACCCAACCCACTGCCCGCCAAACCCTACCCGCTTACTCCTCGCCTATATCGCCAAATTTCTACTCAAATTTCCCATCGTCATTACCATCGCCTAATCCCGACCCGCCGCTTACCTCCCGCCTGGCCACCACTCACTCCCTGCCCGCCTGCGGACTGCCCACTCACCACATGAAAACCCCTGCACAACATGGAATTTTCAAACCAAAAGTTCACTTAAACCTATTGACTCAAACTATATTACCCATTCCTAAAAACCCAACCTTAGCCAAACTTGACCCGAATTGGAATGCGGCCATGCGAGAGGAGTTTAATGCGCTCACTTCACATCGCACTTGTGATATTGTTCTGCGACCTGATGGGGTGATTTAATCCGTTGTATGTGGCTATTTCGTCAAAAGTTTAGAGATAATGGTGCCCTTGAATGTTACAAGGCCAGACTTGTGGCAAATGGCACAGGGCAGCAGAAAGGTGTTGATTGTGGTGAGACTTTTAGCCCAGTGGTTAAGCCAGCTATCATTCACACTTTTTGAGCCTTGATATGGGGAAGAATTGGCATGTTCACCATCTTGACGTAAAGAATGATTTCTTACATGGGGATTTGAAAGAAATTGTCTATATGCATCAACCGCCAGGATTTGTGCATCCGGAGGCTCCTCATCATGTTTGTCATCTTCGTAAGTCGCTATATGGGCTGAAACAAGCCCCAGGGCTTGGTATGAGAGGTTTGCTACATACATCATATATATCGGTTTCGTGTGCAGCAAGAGTGATCATTCATTATTCATTTTTCATTGAGGTACTGACACAGCTTACCTTTTGTTATATGTTGATGATATTGTTCTGACAACTTCTTCAGATGGCCTGAAGCACAAGATCATTGCTCTACTCAATTCTGAATTTGTTATGACTGACTTGGGTAAGTTGAGTTATTTTTTGGCGATATTAGTGACCAGATTCGCTCATGCCATGTTCTTGTGTCAGCGTAAGTATGCAGAAGAGATTGTCTACATGGCTAAAATGACAAATTGTAAGATCATGCCCACTCCCGTCGACTCCAAGTCCAAACTCAGTACAGATGATGGGGGTCCGGTCAGTGATCCATCTCTTTATAGGAGTCTCGCAGGTGCTCTTCAGCATCTCACTTTCACTCGGCCAGATATTGCATATGCGGTTCAACAGGTGTGCTTGTTCATGCACGCCCCTAGGGAGCATCACTTTATAACGCTTAAGCTTATCATTCGGTACGTTAAGGGCACGCTTGACTATGAACTTCATTTATATCCCTCAGCACCGACTAGATTGCTCTCCTACACAGATGCAGATTGGGCAGGCTGTCCGGGCACCCGTCGCTCTATGTTCGGCTATTGTGTGTTTTTGGGGGATAATATCATATCATGGTCTGCCAAACGGCAAGCCACGCTTTCCCGTTCTAGTGTAGAAACATAAACCTTGGGTTGTTGAACAGAATCCAACCACACCGGAATGGATGGTACAAAGTCCTCTAATTTTTCATACTTTTAGAGAACTTCCAGCGATCGAGGCATTGCGAACGTTGTTGCCGAGCTATGTTAGCTCTGAAATATCCTTCTTGAGCTTCATTGTCCCATTCGTAAGGCATCTTTAGTTTACTGTGATAACATATCTCCTGTTTACTTGTCTCATAACCCGGTTCAGCATCAACGAACCAAGCATGTTGAGATGGATATTCACTTTGTTCGTGAGAAGGTTGCAATGGGTCACGTTAGGGTGTTGCATGGTCCTTCTTCATATCAGTACGCATATATCTTCACAAAAGGGCTTCCGCGGCAACTGTTCCTTGACTTCAGGTACAGTCTCAACGTTCGATCCCCTCCCACTCTGACTGAGGGGGTGTAATTGTGAATATATATGGGGTGTAATAGTGAATATATTCCATATATATTCACAATTTATTCTGTAATTATTATTTAGTATAATTAAGGTAAAATATAGATCCTAATTCTATTTGGATACAATTGTATACTCTATATATATTACATTAATAATAGAACTCCGACAAGGAAGATTTACACTATTCTACGAACGAATTACCAACCAACCATTAAAAACAGAAATGAAGTATAGTTTATTAACATATTACCAACGATATGGTTTTGTTGCTAATTTTACAACCAATTAAAAATGCGTTGGTTAATTACTAACTGATTATTATTTGTTGGTAAACTTGCCAATATTTTTTTCATGTCAGATACTCAAATATTTATTTTAGCAAGTGAGTGACTGTCATGGTACTTTTATTATATGAATGTATTTTAGAACATTTAATTTTTTGATATATATTAAAATTATTTTTTTATGTATATATAATAGATGTTGAACATCTTGGCTTCTTCATTTGTTTACTCCTTTATAATTTTAAAACCCCTTAGTGAAAACTTCTAGCACCACCACTGTTCAAATATACACACATCTATATTTTTGCACATCTATATTTTTGCAGAGTACTCCAAACAACAAACATTTATATACCAATGCACACTCTTCAAATTAGAACACACGGAATTTTTCTTCGTGTTTCAAATGAAGAGTATTGTAGAATAGATTAGGAAATCAAAAGCACAAAATTGTAGAACTAAGGAGGAGATCAAAAGCAAAAAATGAAAAAAAAAATGTTGATGAGAAGGAACTATTTCCATGTCAGGTACTCAAATATTTATTTTAGCAAGTGAGTGAGTGTCTTGGTACTTTTATTATATGAATATCTTTTAGAATATTTAATTTTTTCATCCTTTAAATTATTATGTTATAGAACTTCTATTGTTGATCTTCTTTTTCAGGTTTTTCATTGTAGAATGGATGAGGAGATCAAAAGCACAAAATTGTAGAACTGAGATGGAGATCAAAAGCACAAACTGAAGAAAATGTTGATGGAGAAGGAATTATTCTCATGTCATGTACTCAAATATTTATTTTATAGCAAGTGAGTCAGTGTCTAGATACTTTTATTATATGAATATTTTTTATAATGTTTAAATTTTTTCACTCTTTAAATTATTATGTTATAGAACTTCTATTATTGATATTCTTTTTTAGTTTTTTTCGTTGTAGAATGGATGAGGAGATCAAAAACACAAAATTGTAGAATTGAGGATGAGATCAAAAGTACAAAATGAAGAAAATGTTGATGGAGAAGGAACTGTTCACATGTCAGATACTCAAATATTTATTTTAGCAATTGTGTGAGTGTCTTGGTACTTTTATTATATGAATATCTTTTAGAATGTTTAATTTTTTCCACCCTTTAAATTATTATGTTATAGAACTTCTATTGTTGATATATGAAAATTAAAATATATAGACTTTGTTGCTTAGATAATTTTGATTGGCAAGCTAAATAATTCTAGCAATATCTACTACCATCTATATCCATATATATTATAAAGCTAGGCAAAGGAGAGTGACATGACACTTTTCTTTGGCCAAAAAATACAATTATCGTTTTCTTCCTTTTTTCATATTTTCTATTTATCTTATTGTTGGCATGAACGTTCTAATTATTTTTATAAGAATAAGTGATGTTTTTGGGAAGATGATATGGCACCATTTATTGATCATAATTTTTATTTTTCATTTTTATCTTCAAAATTCTCAATTTAGGTGCACCACAAAAAAAAAAATCACGCTTGTCTCTTGCGCCAAGCCTCCGCTTCTTCATCAAAAATGACATTTGATACAAGGTATATTGCTATTTTTATTCTCCTTCTTGCTCTTTATAACACTCTTTAGTTTATTTTAAAATTGCTAGAATATTATTGATTTATAATTTTTTTTCAATATTTCCGAAAAATAGCTATGGTAGTAGATCTTTTCCCCTCTTTGGCCAAGAACAATTATTTTTTCCTTCATGTTTTTAGCATTTTTCCTATTTCCCCCATTTATATATGTGCTATGTTAAAAAAATTCAAAAGTCACTTCTTAACTCTCTTAATTATAATTAATTGCGCTATGTTTAAAAATATTAAATGAGGAAGACGTTTAGGAAAATAAATGATCAGAAGACCTTCTTTCTCTATTAAGGTGTTTACACACAATAACTTTTAGGAAAAGAAGAAGGTGAACACAGAATTGCATAACAACAACTACAAAGTATTTGAAACTGGATTCTACATGACAATTGACAAACATGAAGATAGAAGATCAACTTTCTCATCTTTTAAATGTGTTCCATGCATTATTCATCTCTACAAGTTTAGAAGTCCAACTAAAAAGAAAGTCATATTTTTACAATAGCTAAATTGTATCATATAGAATTCTGTGTAGCAGCATAGTCATTTAGGTGCTCGAATGTTCTAATTTTAATTACATATAATTGAGAGTTAATACTAAACATCATTTATTTGTGTGTAATTAAAGAGAATACTACTTAGATTTTAAAAATGTGTAGTAGCATAGAGATTTAATGTTCTAATTTTAATTACATATAATTGAGAGTTAATACTAAACTTAACATCATTTATTTGTGTGTAATTAAAGAGAATACTACTTAGATTTCAGAAATATAAGAGGGTTACTGCTTTTAACTATTTTACCTCCCATTTTATGACGTTGTATTTTCCTTCTTGACTTGGCACAACCAACCCAAAAATACAATTATCTATATACCTTTCTTTCTGGTCGTTTTCAATGACGTTGCATCTTATAACTATATAATTTGTTAATATAGAAAAGAAGTTCGGGTCTAAGTAAAAAACATATCTCATTTATCTCGATATAATTTATAAAAGATCATTTATAAATTTAATAAGATACCGCGCGAAGCGCGGTCAAATTCACTAGTTTTTCTTAATTAAAATTGCTAACCAATTACTAGTGTATTTTGGAGAATTTACTATCGAACTTACCAACCAAAGTTGTTATACGTTAGCCAATTGCTAACGGAATACCAACGACACTTTATTTTTGTTACTATATTTGCCATCGGATTACCAACAAAATTGCATAATGAAGAACCAAATTTACTAACTCCTTTTATCTTCATTAGTAAAAGTACCAACGGTATACCAACTGAAAATTGGTCAGTGAATTTACCAACGGAAATTTTGGAGCCATGTTTCAACAATTACCAATTGAAATGGGTTGGTAAAATATACCAACGAGCCTTTTAGCAACAGATTAATATCAGTTGGTATTCGGTTGGTAACACAATTTGCCAACCGATTTAATCAATTTACCAACGGATATTTTTGTTGGCAATTCGTGTTTTTCTTGTAGTATTAAAGGAGCAAAATGATGATAATGAAGAATTGAGAAAAAAGTTATGGAATAGAAAAGGAAGAATGTTATGCAGCAAATAACATTTGCTTAGTATTTATAGTATCCAATAGAAGTAGTAAGATAACATGAAATGAAAATAAACGTATATCTGAGTAATTATAATTGAATTGAGTATTAAGTGTATTAATTGTACTTAATTGGGTTTTATTATAAACACACTTAATTTGCATTAAGGGGATGCTACGTGGGCTGGTTCAAATGTGTTTGGGGATGCTATACGTGGGCTGATTTAGATTTAATTGGTCTTTATTTCTACATTTAATAGGGCTTTTAGTGATAATACATTAGTTAGTAAAAGTAATTTTAAAAAAAAGGAGAAAATGCCAAAAAAGGAGAAAAAAGAATGGTGGATACAGAGAGGTGCCACATAACCTTGTCTATTCCTAGCTTTAATATATATACTAGTGAATTTATCCGCACTTCGCGCGATCATAAAAACATTAATAATTTACTAAATATAATATAAATCGAAGAGGTATTTACAATATATATATATAAATTGACTAAATTATAAATATAAAGCACTTCCAATAATATGGTGGTAATGTTCATATTTCAAGGAATTTGTAAAGTTTATATGTATTTCTCAATCAATTATCTACTTAGTTTCTTAAAATGCAATTGCTCGCCATAGAAAGATGTCGCATCATCTTGTTTATTCCTAATATATATATATTATATTGAGAGTTTCTCCTTAAACAAAAAAAATGTAAAATATGAAGAAAATAAATACACTCGTTTGGCCATTTCTATATAAAATACCAGAATTACAATTGATTTCATAGAGGAAAATGTTTGGTTATTAGTAGTAGACTTCCTACAAAGTCATAAGTTGCTATTTTGAACCAAAAGAAATTATACTTACAATAATAAGAAATTCATATAAAAATCAAACTAAAAAGGAATTATAAAGAGAACATACGAAAAAATATAAAAGAGAATAATACAATACACATCATTCTTACGACCTTAATCATAAAAAATAGAAGAAAAATACAGAATTAATGCATAATTTTCCGAGCTATTGTTGATATTATTCACTCCTACAAGTCGATCACCATCATGAGTCTCCTCCTCCTTTTTCTTTTTCTCAAACTAAAGCATGAATATAATACTGTAGTAAATATAACAACATTACCACGTACTTCAAATATGGAATGAAAGGATAACCCTGGGTAGGATCTCATGAAACAAAAAATATGAATTTACAATATGTGATGCTATAAGAGGGTGACATTCTTGACTAATGTGATCCTTTTCTTTGCAACAAAGTCTTACAATGCCTCTATTTGTAGGACTACAATATGGAATATTAAATAATGTCATAAACATGACTATTAATTATTTAGAGGTTATGGTAATAAAAAGTTGTGGGAGTTGTAATGTGTATGTATGTATGTGTGTATGAAATTGTACATTAAATTAGGAATTATAAAATTAATTACTAATACTAATTAATAGTAGAAGTTAATTATGAAGATGGAGGGGTGTGAGTTATGGAGATGACTTTTTAGATTAAATTAAAATAATTAAAAATGATATAAAAAGCCAAAAAAGGGGGAAAAAAGATAAATAGGATCCTTGGACATAGATGGATGCAACATATGATTGTCTATTCCTAGCTTTATATTATATATTGATTGATTGATTTTTCTAACTACTAAGATTATATACTACTACTTAACATGTGCCTCATCGAACTAGAAGATAGGTCTGTTGAGAGTATGAGCAGCAGCACACAGAGTATGAGTATAATCAGTAGTACACAGAGTAGCAGCACCAGCAGTGCACATCAAATAACATGCAATAGCACACAGGGCAGCAAAACAACATTGCACTTGGGTGAGGGTGGTTGAAGTTAGTTAGAAAGTTTGTTAGCTTGTTAGAGTTAGTTATGAACTATGTGTGGGTCTCATCCACATTACAACTATAAATATAGGATCTTCATTTCATTGTAATAGTTAGAGAAATAAAAAGAGAAAAGCTTCCACAAACATCCTCTCCTTACTTAGATCATGGTTACCATTTCTGCATCTGTAATTGCACAATTCTGTGTGCAATTGTTCGAATAACTCACATGCAACCAGAGTTCAGCTCAGATTCTGTAATTAACATGGTATCAGAGCACATGCAGACTATATCGAGGGATTTCCTGGCAAAATTGCAGCAAGAAATCGAGAGATTCATCGCAAAGGTCTGAGCTGGTTTTTTCTCAATTTCTGAACTGTTTTCTTCAATTTGTGAGTTGTGTTGGTTATTCTCTGTTTCTGAATAGTCATAATACAATATAATTGTAAAATCATAGAGAATATATCACCAATTGGTTTAGTAGTTGCTAATGAAGGTTCGAATTCAGTTTCGAACATAGTAAATCATAATCATCCACTTTTTCGAGTGCTTCAGACACACCTAGTGCAGTTCAAGTAGAAATCCAATTATTAGGCATGGAAAATTACACATTATGGAGTCGATCCATGATATTGAATCTGTTGACAAAGAATAAAATAGAATTTATTGATGGAACTGTGAAACGAGATACATATGGTCTTGGTGAAACTGAACCCATGTGAAACTGAGGCACGCACTTCTCTAGGGAGAATCTGAGGCACACACTTCTCTAGGAAGAACTTGGTGAAACTGAACCCATGTGAGTGGAGGTGAACCAGTTGACCTGCTCTTAATGAAATACCTCCACAAAGTCTTCGCATCATCACGAAGCTGAAAAGATACATAGTCCACGCCATGGGACTCAACAATCCCCATCTTATACAACCTCTCATGCATGTCAATAATAAACTCATACATATCCTCACTACGGGTATCATGAAACATGAGCGGTTTTATCTTTAGGAACCTACCAAATGAACTCCTGATCTCTAAGTGTCAAATCCTGAGCGGATATTGGAGGAGGAATGCCCACAGGGGCTGAACTACTAAGTAAATAAACATAACAATAACGAGTGTTGTCGTCAATGAAAGTAATAAATACTTTTTTCCCCCACGAGATGGTGTTGACTTCATGTCATATATATCTGTGTGGAATAAATCTAAAGGATCGAAATTCCTTTCAATTGAGTTATAAGGATGTTTAGCATACTTAGATTCCACACAGATTTGACATTTCAAATTATCGCATTCAAATTTAGGCAATACATCCAAATTAATCATCTTTCGCAAGGTTTTACAATTAACATGTTCCATATGTGCATGCCATAAATTATTTGACTCAAGTAAATAAGAAAAAATAGATTTTTTATTGATATCAATAACAGTTACATTGAGTTTGAAAAAGCCCTCAGTGATGTATCCTTTTTCTATGTACATCTCATTCTTACTTACTACAATCTTATCGGAAATAAATACACACTTGAATCCATTCTTAACTAGAAAAGATGTTGAGACCAATTTTTTCCGCATTTTAGGAACATGAATGACATTATTTAGAGCCATAATCTTGTCAGATGTCATCTTCAAACCGATCTTGCTCATTCCTTCAATTTTTGTAGTAGCGAAATTTATCATAAAAATTATCTCATCGGGTTCGACAGGGACATAAGAAGCAAATGACTCCCTATTGGCACACGTATGGTGGGGGCACCAGAGTCTATCCACCATTCACTTGGATTACCTACCAAGTTGCATTAGGAAAACATGGCACATAAGTTGTCAATTTCTTCGTACATTTCTGTCAGGTTGGCTTGACCCTTCTTCTTATTCTTTCTTGGAGCGCGACAGTCTTTAGACATGTGTCCGACTTTGCCACAGTTATAGCAATCTCCCTTGAACTTCTTCTTACTTGAGAGATTTTTTGGTTAAGATGATTTCTTTCTTTTCTTTGAACTTGATGGAGCAGTTTCAAAAATATGTGCTCCCGATATTGCTGATTTTTCATTAGCCTTTTTTTCTACCGCATGGTTATCTTCCTCGATTCGCAATAGGACGATGAGATCTTTCAGTGTCATCTCCTTGTGTTTGTGCTTCAAGTAATTTTTGAAGTCCTTCCATAAAGGAGGCAACTTCTCTATTACTGCCGCAACTTGAAATGCTCCATTAATCACCAACCCTACAATTAATAATATGTAATTATAACACACTTAATATTTTCGAAAGAAGTATTAATTAATTTTATACCTTCAGCAAGGAGATCGTGGATGATAACTTACAATTTCGGAACTTGGGTAACAACAGACTTGATGTCTACCATTTTATAGTCCATGAACTTGGCGGCTATAAATTTCTTCAAATCGGCATCTTTGATTTTATACTTCTTTTTTCAACTCATTCCATAGTTCTTTAGACTAGTGCATATTGTTAGAAACGTTGTAAAGATCATCCTCCAGTCCGCTAATAATATAATTCTTGCACAAAAAATTCAAGTGCTTCCGTGCCTCGATTACAACAAAGTTTTCATTATCCGGAGTTTCATCAGGCATAATCAGAGCATCTCCATTAATGAACTACTATACACTACGAGTAGAAAAGTAGAAAAACATTTTCTGTTGCCAACGCTTGAAATCAGTACCCATAAATTTTTTCGGCTTTTCTGCCGGTGCCGGGACTGGTGCAAAACGACTAGAAGAAGCAACATTGCTCATAGAGCCAATGACATGGGTTGTTGTGTCAGTACCAATAGCAGTCATATTTGCAGTTTTGTCTCCCATTTCTGTTTGAAAAACACAAATAAAATTAATAAATAGGTGAAATTTTTATATCTTCAAATAGAATGCACAAAATTATATACTAGATGAAGTTTTTATATCTTCAAATTCAGTAACCAAATGAATAGAAAGTTACAAAAACTTTAATCTCAAAACTAGATACTCGATGAAGTTTTTATATCTTCAAACCGAGTAAGCAAATGAGTAGAAAGTTACGAAAATTTTAATCTCAAAATCGGAGTAAAAAATCTGAAGATTTTAGTCTCCAAAAAGAAATAATTTTTTGATTCAGAAAAAAGTACCTTTTTTATAACTTCTGAAAATAACACTTTTTACTTCTGAAAAAAGTATTTTTTAATCTGAAAAAGAATACTTTTACTTATAGAAAAAATACTTTTTACTTCTAAAAAAAAAGTGTTTTTTACTTCTAAAAAAAATACTTTTTACTTCTGAAAAAAATACTTTTTATTTCAGAAAAGAGTACTTTTTTAATCTCCTTTCTAGATTAGAACACAAAAGATTAAACAGTAAATAAATTAGTTTCTTAAGCTTCTTATGTGTTCAAATCAACACTATTCCCTTGACACTTGATGTGTAGGACCACTATTCCCTTCTCATCCTTTCCACCATTTGAAGAAAATTGATTGAATTTTCTGTTGGAAATTTGTCTTTGGCAGGAGTTGCGACCGATCAACTTTAACAGCTTAAACACTAGTGTTACGTATGTTGGAAAATTCGGTTCTTCACACATGCATGATCTACTAAGTACGTAGATAACCGTAGGGCCAAGAATCGTCAAATTTCATTGAGAAATGAAAGAGATATTGATCCACGAAGTGAGGTGTTTGAAGCATGGAAAGTGTGGTGTTGTGTTCAATTCTCCCTCATCGGTAGAGGAAGAAAGAATTGTTGTGTATATAAGACTCGAAATTGGTTTGGGGTTTGGGACCCCAAGGGGTATCCCATGTGTTTAAAGGAGGGAGGACCTAGATGTGCTTCGGTTCGAGGAAAGACCACACGCGCGCCGCCGCCGCCCGCCGGTCCAGTTCCGGGTTCTCGGGTTATGGGCCTTGGGATATTATCTTTTTGGGCCAGAGAACTTTGCCAGAAGTACAGTTTGATCCCAGAAGTTTCAGATGTACAGTTTGGATCAGAATTCTTTCAGATGTACAGTTTGGTCCCTGAAGTTTCAAGATGTACAGTTTGGTCCCTGAAGTTTTCAGAAAGTCAAAATTTCGACGGTCAAAGCAGAAACACCCAAGCACTCAATTCAGCCATTTATTTTGGCTGAATTACTCCTCCTATAATGGCCAAATCCGTTGGTCTTTCACCATTTATTTTGGTGGTTTTACTACCTCCATAATGACCATTATTTGGCCAATAATGATTGTTATGGGGGCACTTAAATAGCCCTCCCTCACCTATATAAACACCCCTTACACCATTGTTGAGGTACAGAAAAATATACTTGCAATATACACGAAAATACACAAGCAAAACAGTTTCTTCCTACACATTCCTTGCATCATTTCTTGCTCAATATTCTTCAAGGTAGCTCTTGAGTTTCCTTTGCTCAAGTGTTCCATTGTTGTTTTATCTTGGGAGACAAATTGTCCAGGACGTATAAAGGATACATACGGGGCAATATTGTCTTAAGGACAGAGTGTCACACTCGACTCAGCAAAAACAGTTTTTCAGTTTTTCTTGTTCATCGTTGTAATTTTCAGTTTTTCTAGTTGAATTGTAATTTTCAATTATTACATTAGCAGTTACTTGTAATTTCCGTTCCTGAAATCCTTTGTAACACCGACATTTTCATCCTAGCTTTTTTAAAATGAAATTTTCAATGAGGGATGAAAGAGGTAGTGAGGGTCAACTAGTAATTGGTCATTGTAATTTGCAGTCTACGTTATACTAATAAATACTCTTCAAAATATGATTGAGGACAAGTTAGAACTATTCAAAATATGATTGAGGACAAGTTAGAACTCTTCAAAATATGATTGAGGGCTAGCTCAATGGATGAACACTAACCTTTCACATCATACGTGAAGGGTTCAAATCTCATCTATTATGTTGTATTCCGTTTCACATGTGCGGGAGAAGTAATTTTTATCAAGAATTTCTCCATTTTAAAAATCTAATTCGAGATTTCTGATTAAAAGTTCAGACATTTCATTATCCCATCGTATTACTTGAGAGTTGATGGTTGTGTAGAAGAATAATGAAGTGGTAACGTTTCCTCTTTTCGGGTAAAGCATATAAATAATCACTTTTTAACCTTATAATTGAAAATTGTTAACGTCTTGACATTTCAACTTCTACAAATGAAATTCAAGAGTGCATATAAAAGATGAAACTTCAAGATTATATTTGGAGTTTAAGTAATAACCACTGACGATGTAATAATTAATATTCAATTTTTCTTTTTATTTCCTTAACACTGCCTTATTAATTGCTCCCTCCCTTACTTCTCTCTCCCCTTATAATTCTTCGATCTCTTCTATCCTAGTCCTGATCTCCCCCAAGTTCATAACAGAGATTCGTGTTATTTTTAAACTCCAGAAGCTTTTGAACTTTAGAAATATGGATGCAGTTTTAATGGAAATGAAGAAATCAGAAGTTTCACATTCAGAAATTATAGTTTAATTTTTCAATTTGAAAAAAACTGTATCACTTATATGATGATATTTGACCTATACTTGCCTAGAAGTTTTGATATAATTTTAATGGCTATTGAATTGCTCCTATTAAACTTCTGGTAATTAATTTCAAAAGTGAGATGAAAGAATCTTTTTTGGACTAGTTAGCAAAAGAAAGAACATTTATTAATACTTTTATTACTTCTCCATCTCTAAAACCTGAAAAAAGAATTTAAATGTATAAAGAGTTTTCATGTGTAATATAGAGAGCTAAGGATTAGTTCAATGGTGTAATATAGCTATGGATTAGTACTTCAATGGTGTATATATGTTGTTCATTGCTTCAATGATGTTGAAGAAAAAAAATATGTATAACAGTGGAATGGTTTAAATCAAGAAAACGAAAATCCTTTGTATTTTTGGTAAACAAACTCATAATTTGGATAGAATAATAAATGTAGATTGTAGAGTTCCTATTTATCTTATTAACTTAAATATTAAAAATACTTTAGAGTGACCGTGACCGTCGGTGTATATTAGTTAAACTCTTATATTTTTAAAAGATATGATAAAAAGTGGCAGGTTGATGCTATTTTTACCTCTTTTTCTGCCTATTTGGTCTAGCTCGAAATGGTCCCTTTTGTTCATGTCAATTCCACTTCAATAGGAACTATTTCGTAAAAAGGTACATCAAGTCCTACAAATATGGGAGCCCACAGGATCAATGAGCAGAGACGGCCCACTACCCATCCTTCTCTTTGGAGTTTTTGCATGTCGACCATTATATTTCCTCAACAATCATTTTCATCTTTCTTCACTCACAGTTTTCCTTTCACGTGTTGAGTTGAAAGGCATTCGTCTATCTAACACCGTTGCCTTATGTAGTAATTCAATGTTCACACATAATATGCAAATATATATATCAAATGTCCAAATTTTATATAGGGTCAGTTCTTTGAACCAAGGGTAAAATTAAGATTTATTGGTTCAAAATATAACAATCATTGAAATCTTAGAGATTTTTCATGCGTGCGCGTACACACAAGTATATATCTACATTCTGTGTCAGAATATGTAGATTCAATTGAGATTATACTATCTTCCTATCTTAAATCTCGATAAATGAGGAAGAGTTAGATGGGCATGGGATATTGACACGTAACAATAAACTTCTGTCACTAAATAATAATTTTGTTTTAGCTAATTCTGTTTAGCAATGGACTATCAAAAAATCTTGTTAGCTATGGACTATTTAACGACATATTAGAGATGAATTTCAGAATTAATTCTTTTTTTTTGTTAGGGCCTATTTAGAGTTTTTGTTTTCTTAAAAAAAAATATAAAAAGAAAATGATGGTCCTACAAGAGTGGTCTTAAGAAGTCGATAACTGCTACAGAGGAGAAATTTAAGCCCAGCAAAAGATTGGGATGAGCGTGCTCACAGATAGTAACGTCCCCATCAAGTTGATCACTTTGATATCTTTCTTGAGATACTTTTTACTTCTTGCAAATTGAAATACAACAACATACCCAATGAAATCTTATAAAGTGAAGTTTGAGAAGGGTAGAATGCATCTAGAGCCCGGGAAAGGTGTTCACACGAACACCTTTGATAAAGAAAATTATATTGTATATATAAAAAAAATTATATTTTTTATTTATATATATAGATTTTGAATACCCTGAACACAAGTGTAGAGGTTGGTTATGTGGCTTAGGGGTTTAAAATTCACCTTAAGATTTCAAGTTCAAATTTCACGAAGATCTTATCCCTATACGAAAGGATTAGCTGGACGGTAATTTATAACACAAGGGTCTTCAAGATGTCAAATTACACGTCAACTTTGGCATTCTCTTTTCTCGTTCAAACATTTTGCAGCAATTAGACCAATCAATCACCTACCAAAGTGGGAAAATTAGCTTTAGAAAATTCAAAAGAGATGAGAAAACATCGAAACAACATGTCACAATAATCTTTGTATGCCTAACTTTGAATAGAAAAAAGAGAGTTCAACGAGAAATGTTTATTTGCTATCAAATGTTTCATAAGTCACTTCAAACAGTCTAGTAATCTACATGATACTCCTTTAAATATTTGACATCATTCCATTTTTATCATGTTTTTACGACTTTCAAAACTATTCAGCTTTCAAATCTTAACGTGAAACTAAATTTTGATTATTCTTCTTATTATAATATTTTTCTTTTATTATTAATACTATAATATATAATTTAATTACTATCTTAAACTTGACACCCAATCAACTAGGGGGAGGGGGGGAGTAATAATTTTTGACCTACCAATATTCTTTTGATAGTATAATGAACTACGAACTAAAATGTATTTGGGAGACGTAACCACCACGAGTTGTGATGTAATGGTAAGTACTTCTTCATCTTTAATCAGAGATCTCGAATTCGGACTCTGAGTATGGAATTATCTTTAGTAGGGAGCAGTTTACCCAAACATGGAATTCCAATTTAGTCGGCATTTTTAGGGGTCATTTGCACTTTTGTCGTCTTTATGTCATTCAAGATAAACAATTTTTTCAAGGTGCATAGGTTTATATTTTCGCATTCTAATATCCCACAAGTTATGCCGAATCCTTAAAGAACTTATGCCAAGTTCAATTTTGAAGGGCAAAAATTAAAGACCAGCCCATTTGAAGAGCAAAAATAGACTCGCCCATTTGAAGGGAAAACCGTGCAATTTCTTCAAAAATTGGGTGGGAAACCCAAACGGAAATATAGTTGGGCCTATTGGAAGGAAGAGCTCGTGGATTTCAAACATCCAGGCCCAAGCTCCTTCTAGGCTAAACAAATGGGCTCCAAATGACCCAAATTGCAATTTGAGTTTTTTCAGCTACGTTGCCACCACTTCCCTGAGCTGCGAACTCTATCTCCGGCGACAAAATTGAGTCGTAAGTTCCTTCTATTTTCTTAATAATTTTTTGACTAGCAATATATGAATTTTATTTGCTTATCCATTTAATAATTTCTCCGAAGTTGTTGTGTACTAATACTGTACAACGTATTTTAGTAATCAATGTTTGAATTATTGTATACTCCCTCCGGATACTTAGCTTTTTATTTTTGGTTCAAAAAGAGTGTTCACTTACCAAATCAAGAAAGAATTAACCTTACTTTTCCAAATTTGTCCTAACACTCCAATACATATTTAATTAGGGGCATTTTAGTCAAATTAACTATTTTTGCCTGGGAGTTAGTATTTTCGTAAAGTGTGTGCAAATGGTTAAGTGGATACTCTTTTTGATCCGGTGGGAATATTAGGAAAAGGATAACAATAGTAAGACCATAAAAGATGAAATATGCATTATTATATTTTGGGTTTCCAGAAATTTGTAATAAAGATATGATTTTTAAGTCATTTACCAATTCCCTTATAGTAATTAGTATAAGAGCTGATTTCAATCACTATATACCAAACCTAAATAGTTGTGAAGAGATTGGGTTAAAATTCAAGCCAATGCATTCACATGGACCCTTAGGTTAAGCTTAGTAGCTTATTATGTTAGAGAACTCGATTAATACGACTGTTGAGTGATAATTAAGGGTGTGTTTGGTATGACGGAAAGTAATTTGAGTGTCAATCCTAGTTGGTATCACTTGATTATTAGTAATTGAAAAGATTTGGTTAAAATTCAAATCAGTGCATTCACATGGACCGTTGGGTTAAGCTTAGCAGCTTATTATGTTAGAAATCGATCAATGTGAGTGTTAAATGATAATTAAGGGTGTGTTTGGTATGAAGGAAGTGATTTAAGTGTCAATCTTAGTTGGTATCACTTTGATGTTAGAGAACTTGATTATTATTCCCTCTGCCCCAATTTGTATGCCGCACTTTCCTTTTTAGTCGGTCAAAAAAAGAATGACATATTTCCTTATTTGACAACAATTTAACTTTAAATTTTATCCTTTACACTTAACGAGATGATCTATAATTATATAATACCACAAGATTCAAAAGTCTTCCTTTATTTCTTAAACTTTGTGCCCAGTCAAACTGCGTCATATAAATTGGGACGGAGGGAGTAGTAATTGGAAAGATTTGGTTAAAATTCAAACCAGTGCATTCACATGGACCGTTGGGTCAAGGTTAGCAGCTTATTACTTAGAGAACTTGATTAATGCGAGTGTTAAATGATAACTGAGGGTGTGTTTGGTATGAAGGAAGTGATTTAAGTGTCAATCCTAGTTGGTATCACTTGGATGTTAGAGAACTTGATTACTAGTAATTGTTAAGGAGCGTATTATACTTCATTAATTTTGTGTGACAAATGCAAGTATGCAAGGTCTGTAGAGCATTTTTTATTCTAACAAAAGGGAAAGCTCACTGTAAAGGCGAGTGAGCTCTTTTTCTTTTTTGTTTTGGGGCTATATCTTGCTTACTCCGCCATCATGATAGATTTAATAAACCTAGTTGAGTTTTCATGATTGGTTTGTTGTCATAGTGCTTGAGCTACATTTCATGAAAGCCCTAAAGATTTCGAAAGAAATGCACTTTTATGAAAAAATAATGTAAGAAATCTTTGCAAATTTACCATTCTAAGTTGATTATATGTTGGCACTTGCTTAGTTGATTTAAGTTTACATTTATGAAGTGCAGATTTGGCCTCTTTTATTATGTCAATATACATGGTTTTGTTAAGGAATAACTAAATTGGAACAGGGAGCTATTAGAATAAGGGAAAAAGTGCATCAAGAGCCATGAGCTTTCATACCTGTGGGCTGTGGCAATGTGAAATTTTGAAAATTATTATTTAGGAGTTTTAATGTTAAACTCGACATACCTCCATGAGATGGGTATACCATGGATAAGTGTACATACTGAAGATCCTTCAAAATACAATACAAACTTGCCAAAACTTGATGGCAGGAGGTTTAGATTTATACTTGTACGGTTGTACCTGATATTCATACTTGAGTCCGCGTAACATAGTTAACTTTCATTGAAATAGTTAGTTGGAAACTTGCACCTAGAGGGTGTGGCCTAGGGGTCAATGAAGTAGGTTGAGAATTATGAGGTCTCAAGTTCAAATTCCAGCAAAGACAAAAACACTAAGTGATTTTTCCCATCTGTCCTAGCCTTGGTGGACAGAGTTACACAGTACCTGTTGTGGTGAGAGGTGACAGGTATCCTGTGGATTTAGTTCGGACCGGTTATGAAAAAGAAAAAAGAGTAGGTGGGAAAAGTTTCTGTGTGCAATGTGGAATTTATTAGCGTCAACACAATATAATTGAAATAGAAGAAATGGAGCGATTTTGAGGTGACAAAGGAACTATGAAAGAAGAATAAAAAGGATAGAAGAAAGGGAAGGCCTAAATGGAAGATAGAAGAGTGAGACAATAAGTGAGCCTCTGCTCCAGTCTGACTTGGGGGGGGGGGGGGGGACTTTAGTAGGGGCTTTAGATTTTAGAGCACAATTGGCACCAATATGGAGGGGAATGCTTGGAGTCGGGATTGAAGTGGGGGTATTTAAACCAAATTTTGGGATGACACAACTCTTCTAGGGGTGGGGTTTTGACTGCTATGATATTTTCTTCTTAATGAAATTGACTGGGATATTCCCTTTGGTGGTTTTTGAAGAATAAGAAAGGAAGGGGGAAGTAGAATAAGAAGACAGAAGAAGAATGGTAATTTGGGCCTTGAGAGAATGAGCTTATAGTCCAAGTGGGGGCAATCAGGTGATGCAGCATAAGTGAATGCATGAATTGAATTGGCCAATCCGTTGTGTGATGCCAATTGAGAGGAGTGACACCATCATTTGTTTATGCCTCCTATGTGAGTTGCCAGGATCCTCTAATAGGAGCCCAGCTTTTGCTTATCAACAAGAGAATAAGTAAAAAAGGAAGAAGGAAGCCAAGGATATCCTGTGACTTTTGAAGGAGGAAGAAGAAGATGAAGAATAAATAAAGGTAAGTTTGTGCTATATTCCTACTTTGTCTATGTATGAAACCTCTAGTACATAAAACTTAGAAGAGCAACTTCTTGTTCGTAAGAGTTCAAGAGTTAAGTTGCGACAAAAATATATTTTCCCCAGAGCTAGCTTTTTAAGTGTGGAAATTTACAAGGGGCCGTTCACCAAGAACTAGGATTCAAGACACATTAAGCTTATCAGTGCTTAAACATTATAACAAAGTTGTAATTGGTTAGCTGTCCAGCAGAAAGTGCTTCTTTATTTTAACTACAGAAGAATCCTGTGTGAAGATGAAAACAAGTACTTAAAGTTGTGTCATAAACTTCTGAAACCATACATGCTATACTCATATTAATAAGATGTTAAGTCATATGTCTGCTATAGCTATACATTACACTAGATCTTATTGTAAGAAGTTTATTTACTAACATGAAAATTTGTGTAGCTGTCCAGGATTTTTTAATAAGCGAAACATTTGTAATTTCCCTTTTCCATAATTCAGTCATGAACCACAGGAAAAGACTCCTCTTTTTCTGCTTGGTGAGTGACTGAGTATTTTCCTTCTGGGTGTTTCTCTTATCTGGTTGAACATTGGCAAACCCTTTCTTTTTCCTCTCTATCTGAGGTTTAGACTCGTATGACGTAGTATGAAGTGGTTTGATCTGCTTGTCTTTGTTAAAATGTATCCTTGCTTCCGAAAAATAACAAAAATGAAACATGTATTGTATTATTGCTTATGCTAAAGTGAAAAAATATATTCTGCACATTGTATGAAGTCGGAAAGCATTTTTATTGCTATGACTCTCTTTGTTCGTTTTTATGTACCTTTTCCATCCCTTCATTTTCTTCTGCTAGAGTCAAGTTTGGTTTTATCTAATTTGTAGGTCAGCTGATTATGTTTTAATTCGGGATCTCTGCCTAGCTCTAATATTCATGTCCTGCTTATTCTTATTAGTGTTGATGGATCGACAAGCTCCTGATTATGCCGCTGCTATGGCGTTTGCTCAACAGCAGCACCAAGCAGCTAACACTCAACAGCAACAACAGTTTGGTTTTCATCCCCAACATCAACAGTTTCCTCCAGTTCATGGTCCTCCATTTCTAGGCCCACATTCTTCTCTTCAACAATTCCCTTACCCTCGCCCTATGCAGCAACCACAACTACCCCTTCCGCATCTTCTTCACCTTCAGCAGCAACAACAACCACCTCCTGCTTTTCCACCACACATGCCTCCTCACCTTGCTCCATCACCTTTTTTCAATCCGTATGATTCTCCCCCACCTCCTGCTCCTCCGCCATCTGATCCTGAACTCCAAAAGCGTATTGATAAATTAATTGAATATGCTGTCAAGAATGGTCCTGATTTTGAAGCCATGATCCGTGAAAAGCAGCAAGATAATCCTGATTACAGGTTCCTCTTTGGTGGCGAAGGCCATTATTACTATCGCTATAAGCTTTGGATGTCTACTCGGCCTCCTGGTGGGGCCTTCAATCCTCCTTTCCCATCCTCTTCTTTGTCTGTGATGCATCCACCAAATCCTATGATGAGTCCGTCACCCTTAACTCCTCCATATAATGCCTCTAATGCTTCTGCTGCAATGTTGGGTCCATCCCATTTGCATCGACCCCCTTTCCCACCATTTTATGATCAGCATCACTCTCAGCCTTTTAGCCGAGCAGATTATGATCATTCATATGGGTCTTTTAAAGGTCTATCTAGGCCTCTTCCATCAGATGTCGAGCTGGAGCTGAGTAATGTTACAAATAATCTTACTGGTACGAAGGAGTCAATTAAAGGTGCCAAGAGTTGGTTTATGCAGAGATCTCCATTTATACCTGCTTTGGCTGAGGCACTCAGAGACAGGGTGTTTTCCGTAGATGATTCGGAGAGGCAACTGCATATAGTCTATCTTGCCAATGACATCTTATTTGACAGGTAACTTTTGATATCTTGTTGCTTAATGATTTACTGCAGACTCCTAGTTATATTAACTCTGAATTCTCCTTCACTTTTTGTCTATGCTTTCCTTTTTTTTGTTCTTTTTTGATAGGTTCTCTTTTTAAACTTATTCAAGTGCAAAATATTTCTTATTTCTTCTTTGGTGCATGTTATTGCCTTTCTCATAGTAGCTAAGATACACCAAGCTCATGTATTGTAAATTGTAATAAAAAGAAGACACTCTAAATTTACTCTTGATTGTCAAAATGAATAGGGACCATCTTTTACCTCTTATTACAGATTCTTGTGGGCTAATTCTCTTGATTAATGTTTTGCTCTGTACCGACCTATAAATCTCTTTGCCATTTTCTTGAATAATATTTTGAGCAAAAATCTATCAGAAGTAGTGCAATAGAGTGGAGATGGTTCACACTGGTGTTTAGGATGAAATGCTTGGTCTTTGCTTGTAGAAATTTGTTACTGTTGGTTTGATGTTTGTTCAAAGGTGGTAGCATGGCAGTTGGGGTTCGTTAGATGGTAGCATCTTGCTAGGAGTTGTAGTTTGATGTCAACAAGAACTAATGAAGTCTGAGTGGACGACATCTAGTTTGAAGGTGGAGGTAGCATTGGTAGGCCCAGAGTTCATCCAGTTTGAAGGTGGAGATAGCATTGGTAGTGGTAGGCCTACCAATTAAGTGTTTGTTGGTTTTGGAGCACAATTCGCTTTTGTTACTCTGAGCTATTCTCTTTATGTATAGAAGATTGGGTGTTGTTCGAACAAAACCATATCGTTACGTAGGTTTTCTACTTTTTGATGTTCTTCTTGTATACGGGTACTTTTTGCCCAAATAGTATATTGAATTAATAAAACGAAGAGTATGTTAGAAAGGGTAAATTAGTCTGGTCACAATCTTTTAGGTTGATGATATATATATTAAAAGAATGTTACAAAGAAATCAGAATAAGGGAGGTAAACATACAACAACAACAACATACCCAGTGAAATCCCACATAGTGGGGTCTGGGTAGGGGGGTGGGGTGTACCCAGAGCCAAACCTGAGGGGAGGCCTCTGAAAGTATTCTTAAAAGTTTTTACTTTATCAAAAAGACCATTGGGTTTAATACACTTGATCCTCTCACTATCTGTTCAGGTAAACCCCCCCTTACTAAAGGAAATGAGACAACTATATTTTCAATTTATTTTCTGAATTGTACAGCTTGCAGAGACGAATCAATCCTCTTGAGCTTGACAATGAGGCACTTGCTTTTAAGCCTGTTTTGGGTCCCATGCTTGCGAGGATATACCACAACCCTCAAAACAAGGAAGAAAATCAATCTAGGCTTCAAAAAATTCTACAGTTTTGGGGCACGAAGGAAGTTTATGATCAGGATACTATTCATGCACTTGAAAATGAGATGATAGGTGGGCACCCTGCAAATTTTTCTGTTCCTCCAAAGGAATTAAGCATAGCAGATCCTTCTGCTGCTGCAGGTAATTGTCTGCCTTCCTAGCTGGAATCAAGAGTACCAAGATGTGAAAATATATTCTTGTTTGTATTTCTTACGGTTCTGTTTATGGTTCCGTAGGATTAATGCACCAGGCAGCAAACCAGAGTACTTTACAGTGGAATCCTGACCAGCAAAGTTTAGCAAATTTAGCTAATCACGGTAAACAAGTTCCTGCTATACCATCTGTGGCACCACACCAATTTCATCCGGGTGCTGTTCCACCTACTGGATTTCCTGGGTCAATGCCTGTACCGTCTTCAGTTCCACCAGCAAATATACAACCGGCAGCTCATCTGACACCAGCATCAACTGCAAATGTAGGTGGCAAAGTACCTCCGTACCCCTTGTTCCCTCCGGGTCTTATTCCTGGTATGGTCAGGAAAATGCAGATTGGTAGTGGGGTGCCTTACTCTCCCATGAGCCCCTTGGATATCCCGACCATCATTCCACCCTCCACTGTGTCAGAATCTGAAATTCTTGAAAGAGTGTCTAAATTTTTTAGAGAGATTGGAGAAGTTAATCCATCAGAAGGACCTGTTAAACAATCTGATTCAGCCAACGATTATGATGACTATGACAGAGAGTCTCCTGTCCGGAAGGGAGGGGCTTGCATTCCTCCACCTCCAAACCTTCAAGTTGACCCGGAAACTGGGACTTACGCTGATGGAAGCGTGCCACATAAACCTGGATCAAATAGCTCAGGGCGATTAGGACTTGGAGCTACAGCTAATCCAAACGAACCAAATCAATATGATGATGTTTATATTTCTTACAGGAAAGACAGAAGCACCAATTATCATTCAACAATGAGTGTAAGAACTGCTGCGAGATGATTGACTTGATAATGTTGACTACTCCTGGAACAAGTATAAAGCTTTGATGGCAAAAGTTGTCCTTTGAGTTACAGTGGACAAAGGTTGAGTCGAGTGGACAAAGGTTGCGCTTGTCTATGTAAGTTGTAAATTAAGATGAATATTGATCCGACATTGTAACATGTAACGAGATGAGTTTAGCTCTATCCCTATCTTTCTTTACTGTAACAGCTATTTAACTGTGATATTTGATCTTTCAGTGTTTTTGTTCCATTTCCTCCTGTTTTTCTGGGAATGACAATGCTACCGATATTCTTGGCAGTGATGTTTTTCAGGGATGGTATGTTGTCATATCTGTGTTTATTATATGTTCCATGTTTGGCCGTTTGGGTAATTTCATGTTGGCGATTAATAATGTGATAGGTTGGGACTCTTGTTTAAGGCATGGCCGATTTTGTATAAATAGCTGCTTCAGAATCAATTTCAGACATATGCGACTGAAGTAGAAAATAATCGCATTTAAATTAAAAACTTCAGGTACAGGTGAATGAAATTTGGCTTGTGAAAGTTGAACTTCAGACAATTTGGAAGCAAACAAACTTAATGATATTTATGTAAAACTATATACATTTTTGTTGAGATATAAATACTCTATTAACAAGTCGGTGGCGCAAAAAGGCATACCATTTCATTTGTAAATTGCATGGCATTATTATTAGTATTATTTAGATAGTTAAGCAGCTTTTTATTGACGTTTTAAAACATTTTACAAATATGTTTAGCTATAAAGAAAATTGTAGTTTTACTTTTCCTTAGTTGACTCTGTGTGTAATTTCATGTCAAAAAAATTAAGGAATTAATATCTAAAGTAAACCAAAAACATATTTCGAGGCTATTCACAGTGACAAGAGTCCCCTCAATAACTTTCAACCCAAGAGGAAAATGAATAGAAAAGAGAAAACAAAGCATGAATTTAGCAGTTCTCATTTGTCCCAGTTTTCTGTATATATAACAGTGAATTAAAAAAGCTCAAGGATAATATACAGTTTATCAGGCACAGGTTTTATCTTAATAAGGGGAAAAAGTACCTTCATTGAAGAGAAAATGTATACAAGAGTGAAACGCATCGGAGTAGTAGCTGATAACTTTTTATACGGTGAGCAGTTCGCTAAAATCAGCACAACTTTCTACAGAGATATCGACTAATTCAAACACGCCTTAACGAAAAAAGAGTCATGTAAAGAAAAACTGGCAGAAGAAAACAACTGAAAAATGACATCCGAAGCGTAATCAACAAGATGTTAACCTCTTTTGGACATAGTTAAAATGCATCCGCGCAATCTTGGATTCTTTTGAAGTTTGAACAGTTAGATGAACACATAACTTACGCCATAGTGGAACCAATTTAGCAAGTTCTTATAATTAGAAGGCCCCTTCTCCTTGACCCTCCATTCTTGAGACAAGCTCACACGTTAAGCGTTCAAACAATCTCACCGTCTTGATCTTCTAACGCTTTGGCCTTCTCCTAGCCTTGATTTTGGAGCGCTCCCCTGAATAATGCTCGATCTTTCTTGAATTGTAGCACAGGGATCTCTAGAAGGCCAAGGTTGGTCCCACTGTTGGATAGGACTGGAAATGTCTCTGGCAGACCCCATCCCGGAACTAGCTAATAGATGATCCTTAAGTCCCTTCACTGCTTTAAGTCTCTGTGCTTCGTCCAAATAACTATATCTTTGACCTAGTTTCTCGAGTTCATATCCATCTCCTGAAGTTGGAAGATTTGCAGCTTGATTGACATACTCAACAACTCCACCAGAAATGCACCTTTGAATGGGAGCGCTTCTTCTAGGCTGCCCGGGGACGGAGTTTCTCACTCTTCTTTCGTCCATTGAAATTCGTTTTGACTCACGAACTACACCAGACGGATAAGCCCAATTGTAGTTCTTATTGGAATTGTCCATGTTTAGTTCAATCGAATGAAGATCACTTTCTGCTGAATCATCCCCGCAGTCTCCAACATTCTCCACTTCTCCATCTTCTTTTTCTTCATTCTGATTGTTACCTAATAGAGTTTTACTCAAAGATGCTGTCATCTCTACATTATTTCTGAAATTTAGGGAACCGTTTCCCCTACTTTTGGATTTCTTCTTACCCAGGAATCCTTCGAGCTGCTTCCTCAGCTTGTCAATAGCAGAATTTTTCTCCTCGAAATGATTCTTTGCCTCTGAGAGTTTCATGTGAGCCCTTTCCTCGCGCAATCTATCCGCTAACTGGAGCATTTCTCTTTCCTGTTCAATCTCTTCTTGAACTTTTGCCGATTCCCTCTTCATCTCTTCTGCTTCGGCTCGGTCTTCACCAATGTCTCTAGCTAATTCATCGCATACCTGTTCCATTACTTCTCTAGCTCTTTTCTCGCTTTCAAGCTCTTTCACTGCCTTCATGAATGATGTTTTTGTATCCGATAACTCTTTGCCAAGTTTTTTATTCAAGCTCTCGAATCTCCGCCTTAGCTTTCTCTCTACCTCGAGTTCGTTCGCAACGGACTCGATAGCAGCCTCAACTGCCTGCTTCTCTTTATTTTTCCAAGCTGTTTTCTCTTCAGCAAAGCATTTAACGAGATAATTAATCTCGTTTTGATCCGACCGCTGGTCTTGAATAAGCTGGTTCACCTGCAGGCGGGCCCTTTCCAGCTCAGTGTGTAACGCAGAGACAAGTGACGTGCTAGATGAAGGTTGATCAGCATGTGCCCAAATTCGATTGATTATTTTCAGAAGCTCTTTGGATGTTGTCAAAGCGTTACTAACGTCCTTCAGACGGCTGCCAAAACCAGCCACTGATCCTCGTGGAGTCTGGGCACGAGACCTGGTCTCAAGCTGCATTATAGAGTTATATAAAGCATCACTCTTTTTTTGCAACATAAGTATTACTCATCCGTCCCAATGTATGTGAAGGTGTTTGACTCGACGGAGTTTAAGATTGAAGAAAGTCTTTTGAAATTTGTGATCCAAAATAAGCCATAGATATTTGTGTGGCTAGAAATCTTCACATTAAGGTGTAAAATGGAAAGTTTGAAGTTAAATTATTACTAAATCTAGAAATGTGTCATTCTTTTTTAGACTGACTGAAAAGGAAAGAGTGTCACATAAATTGTGGGACAGATGGAGTAACTAAATTGCATGCTAATGAGGTATAAGAACATAGAGAACAATAAAACAGCAATAAAATTGATTGACAGGAAGGAGTTGGTTGCCACCTCCATTAAACTGGCGCTGCTTAAAGAATCTAACATTCCAACATTATGGTCCGTAGTCCTTTGTCTATGGGAAGTTGTTGATGTTCTCTTCTGATAGCTTCCTGTTCCAGATCGATCCATCCTCTGCACAATCAACGCAAGTATGGTTACCAACAACGAACTTAGGTAACTAACATCGTCATTATGCATCAAGAAAATATGCTATACCCCATCAAGTGGAAAAGGAAAAGCATACCATTATCTTTGGAAACTGCTACTCAAGGCCAAGTCTTGTAAAGCCAGTAATAACAAAACAAACATTACTGCTAAAGCTGTTAAACCTCCAAAGATGATGTCAAGAAGCAACTACAGTCAGACTTCTCTATAACAATGTTTCACTATAACGGCCAAGTTTTCTTTGGAACCGATTTTTCATGTTATGTTATATTATATGTTCTCTATAACAACATTTCTCTATAGCAGCCAAAAATTATCTGGACAAACAACGTCATTATAGAGAGGTTTGGCTATATTTTATCAACAACAAAGCAAGTACTATAACATACATTTCTTTTTCTCTCTAGGATAGAACAAAATACTCAGCAGGATATAAGAAAATGAAAATGTCATTTCACTATATCTCTCTACCTTACAAGTTACAATCAATCACATATTAATATTTGAGAATTACCTGACTATACTAATATTTGAGAATTGACTAACACACATCAAAAAGTCGTTTTCTCTGGTTTGTCTAACAACCACAATAAACTAATCAAATTAAATTCAGCAAAATATAGTTCCCACATCAAGATACATCAACAACAACAACATCTATGTTGCTCGGACTCTTCAAAAATATCGAGGGGGTGTGTCGGACACATCAAAAGTAGTGTATTCTTGGAGAAATGGCCAGCATAATCCCACCAAGCGGGGTCTGGGGAGCTTACTCCTACCTTGTGAAGGTCGGGAGAAATGATACTAACATATTCCGAAGGAAAAATTCAATCTAAATTAAGTATAATAAATATGACATACTAACAGAGATAGAAGAGTGAGCTCATTAGCTCACCTCAGAAGCTGGGCTATGAGATGGATCACACAAATGAGGAGGCAAAGAGCCCGAGCCCGGATGACCGGCCCGTAATTTCTCCTTCTTCATCATCATCAACATTTTCTTTTTCCCCAAGTCCTCAGTAATTCTTGGTGAAGGCATTTCATTCATTTCCCACAATGTAGCAGCAAGTTTTCTAGCTGATACAGGTTGTGATATCCCACCACCAAGGGATTGTTTGGGTGACTCAACAACGTTTCTCAATGGAGTAGCCCTCCAAGTTGGCACTGGTGTACTGGATCTAGACCCTTTAAGCCCGAGGCTCAGCCCGTTTCTACCTTTCCCTACTAGAATAGCCCGTTTAAATCTGTAGTTATACACTTTTGATGATGCAGATGATGAAGATGAACAACCCCTTTTACGGATCTTGGGTACTAAACCCTCCACCATAGCCTGATCTTGCCTTGCCATTATCAATTTCACTTTCCAAGAATACCCCCTCTTGCAAAATCTCTATGATCTAAAGTGAAATACATACAAAAAACTGCTAGATTTTGTAATATTTGAACTGGGTTTTCAAGATCTTGATCAAAAAACTTTTGGGTATTGAAAAAGATTGATTTTTTTCACTTGGGTGCTGAAAACGATTTGAGTTTTTCAACTTGGGTATTGAAAAAGATTGAAGTTTTTCACTTGGGTACTGAAAAGATTGAGTTTTTCAACTTGGGTATTGAAAAAAGATTGAATTTTTATCACTTATTAGTGAAAATGAAATTCAAAATGGACAAAGGGAAAAGAAGGGACAACGTGGTAAGGGAGACAAAAATGTGTGTCTGCTTATTCTTTTGATATGATTTTGATTTGAAATGATGATGATGCATATAGAGAGAAGGAGCAACAATTAAGCAAAGTTAATGACAGCTTGACTTTTGATTACAAATATTTATACATCTTTGTACTAGTAATCAGTAACTAGTACATGCTAGACATAAGTGTGCCCATAGGAAGATTGGTTGAGGAGTGAGGGGTGGGGTGGGAGTAGGGGGCTGGGGAGGAAAAAGGAGACTGGAAGAAAAGGAGAGTTCACTATGCATGTGAAGCAAAGAACGTGCAAAGGAATTATTGGTGTTTGCTATACTAATCAATATTCTGATACAGTAGCTTTTGCTGCTGTGGCCAAAAGAAGAATGTCTTTTTTTTTTGCTGTTTATTTTTAGTTTTGTTTAGGTTTTTTGATCTGTGATGATCTTCACTGTACTACTATGATGTTTCTTCTTTTTTTTTTTTTTTGTTCCTTTTGTTTGCCTTTGTCTATGCTGCTTATCTGTGTCTTCCTCAATGGCTGTTTTGCTGTGGTGTGCTTTGATGATCAGTTTGTTTTTCTTGTCATTTTATATGTCTTTGTATATATTTTCTTTAAGAATGTTGTCAACTTTTTTATGTTCATGTGCTTCATTATTGGTTGCACTTTAAGAAGTTGAAAATTATTCTGTTGGTGGCATTATTACTTCTTGGTAGCTATATCATTACTAAACTTGTTCAAATGCCATGTGTTTTTCTTTTTTTTCTCTAGTACTACCTCCTCGTCGTGTGGTTCTTTTCGTGGTATAGTTTTGGCATTTTCGAGTAGTTCTCATCTCTCTTTTTTATTCACCCAATATTGGATATTAGCGTGTTTGGTTAAAAACCTATCTTTTGTTTTAAAGAATAAAAGTATTTGATCAGGATTTTAATTAAAAACAAAGAATTTCTTAATAACAACAGAGATTGTGTTTTAGATTTTAAACAAAAGCCGAAAAGAGGTTTTTTTCAATAATAAGTTTTTTTATGAAAATATTACTCATATTAAATTGCATATTTATCAAAATAAAATTAATAATAACTTTATTTTTTTGCAATTTGACATGTAAAAAAAATTGAAAATATTGATCAACAGAAACTGTTAACAAAAGCATTTTTAAATGATATAATTAAATACAAATTGTACCTCTCAAAATATATTTTTTAAAATATCTTTAAAATAATCTAATTTCATGCACTTGGCCAAATATAATATATAGGCGTTTGGACATGGGATTTCATTTATGATTTCATCTCATGAGATCAAATCATCCAAAAATACATGATTTGAGATTTTAAATCATGATTTCAAATTTTGTAAATGTAAAAATTGATCCATAAGTTTATATTTTGTAAAAATATATCCATAAGTTGGTAGATATATTTATCAATCATGTTTACCAATCATTTATATCAAATATTAAAAGATCTACAGGTTGGTATTATATTTACAACAAATTTACTCTTACCAATCATGGAGGGGATCATATTAAAAAATAGTTATACTACAACTCATGTTCAGTTTTCCATTTTATTGAATTAAAGTTTGATCAATTGATGTTGTATTATTTAGAAAAGTTTTCTAATAGCGTATTAATTTTGTTATGAACTATGATTTGCTCATTTGGTAATTAAAATTTTTTTGATGATTTTCATAATTTATGGGCTTTTATGTCTATAAAAAAAATATAATTTTAGAAATCTAAATTATATGTTCAAACAAAATTTTAATTTCAAATCATGTCCAAACGACTCTAATATTAAAATGTGGTCAATGAGTGTATGAAATTACAATTCGTTGTTTTTTAAATATGGTACAAGCTTGACCAGCTACAGCCTAACGGAGTTGTAGAAAAGTGAAAGTGGGATTTGGGATATAATGATGACCAAGAAAGATTCGATGAATTAAATATATGGGTAAAATCATTCTTGATTTGTTCTAGATCTCTAAGTAACTGTGGAGAATATCTAAAATTCTAGAGATTTTAGAAATAAAGTTATTGATGCTTGTGTATGTAAGAACTTCCTAATAGTATTGGAGTAATATTTTTGTGGTTCATAAACAGACATGTTATCAAGACAGTACTCTCAATCCCTATCTTATTCATGATATACCAAGGAAAAGAGGAGGGGGAAGGAAAGGAAAAAATCTTCTAAAAAATATGTTGGTAATACTTTTTTTTTCATAGTTAAATAAATGTGTTAGTATATATATGATGACAATAATAATGTCTCAATTCCAAACAAATTGGGATCGGTTATGAATCCTCACTAACCTCATTTCCTATTTAAATTGCTCTCAAAGCCAATATTATACAAAATAAAAGATTTTAAGAATTCTCTATACTTTCTCCTGATATGAAGATCTCTAAAAAAAATTAAAAAGGCTCCTAGAAACATAGGACCTAGCTACGTTAAAAGTATTAACATAATTAGAATATATTCTTAACTAATTGGTGCTACATATGCAAATCCTTTTCTTTCATTAAGGATGTGTATTAAGTCTGCATTGATTTCAAGAGATTATAGGTACTTACTAAATGTGATTTAAATTTATTTCATTTTTTTAATAGCTTTACTCCGTCACACCTACAAACACGAGTATTCGAATATCAACTTAGGACAAGATGAAACCATCTCATTTGTTTTAAATCTGTCTTACTTGCACATTATGCCAAATATGATCACTTTTAATAGTATTTAATCTTATACGATCATACATCCATTTTAGCAAAATCTTCAAACACACTTATTCGTAGAAGTTATACTACACTCCAACGATTAAATGTGATAAAAGAGGAAGAAGTACCGTAAAATCACTTGAAATTGTTTGGAAAGACATAGTGTTTTTAGAATTTAGATGAAGTTAAACATAAGATTATAAGGAAAATATACCTATACCGAATAGAGATATATATCACAATTAGAAAATTATTATTTTCTTACTGAAATTTTTTTACGATAAATGTTTAATGGTTATTCTCACGGATATTCCTGTTAAATTAATAAGAAAATAAAAAATATATTTATACTTATTTTTTACTATTTCCCACCAATTTTAAGTGGGAAATATTTGGCACAAAAATCCTCAGAATATATTATACACTGACTTTGTGGGAAACATCATCAAGGAAAAAATTATATAAAATTAAAAATATTTCCCAGTGAGATCAATGGGAAACATAAGGAAATAAATTTAAAATATTTTAAATATATATATATTAAAATTCACACAGAGTCAGTGGAAAAGGTAGAGATATTTAAAATTAAGACCCTTATGTCCTTTTTTTTTATCTCTTTTCTCCTCTCATTTCTACAGATTTCAGTTATTCATTTGAAACTATATAGGTTCGCACACGATGATTTTTAATTTACTCGATCATGTTATAATTGCAGCATTTCCCGTTAAACTCGTCATAATGTTTCATTTGCTCGGAATTAAAACTCGAATTTGAATTCAATAACCCGTTACCCGGCAGCGTTTGTGGTGTTTTAACTAAAATTATTCAGCATATTGATTTTGCAACTGAGAATTTAATGCGTTCACTTTTCTTTTTGGCAGATGAAGCCATGCCCATACTGCTTGTTTCACGAATTGCTAATTCCTTGTAAATGCACTCTTACTTTGTTTACCGATTAGGACTATAAAATTGAACTTTATTAATGTTGTATGTTCTTGCTTGAAGTCAATAGATTCTGAAATGTAGGCAATTTGAGAGGATTTGTGAATATATCAGCAACTTGTTCTTCACTTCTGCAATGAATGAGATCAATGACTCCTTTCTTTGTGAGATCCCTTAAGAAATGAAACTTCACATCTATGTGTTTACTTCTTCCATGTAGAACGACATTTTTGGAGAGTTTTATAGCTGAACTGTTGTCACAATAAATTATAGTAGCCCTCTCTTGCTTGCAATGAATGTCTTCAAGAATTTTCCTCAACCAAATAGCTTGAGCAGCACATGTTGTTGCAGCTACAAACTCTGCTTCAGTTGTTGATAAAGTGACAATTGCTTGCTTCTTTGAAGACCATGAAACATCTCATCAGTCCATCATAAAAATATATCCATATGTGCTTTTTCTATCATCTAGATCTCTAGCATAATCACTATCAGTAAAGCCAACTAAATCTGCTTTTTCTCCCTTCTGATAGAACAACCCAAAATCAGTTGCTCCTCGCAAGTACCGAAAAATTCTCTTTACAGCAAGAAGATGCATCTCCCTTGGACATTCCATGTACCTGCTAATGAGACTTACTGCATGCATTATATCTGGCCTTGTGGCTGTCAAATACATCAAGCTTCCGACCATTTGCTTATACAAAGTACTGTCAACCTTCTTTTAGGATCTTTGATAAGCTTTAAACCAACTTCAGTTGGTGTGCCCACCGAATTGCAATTCTTCATTTGGAACATGTCTAAAAATTTTTGGACATATTTCTTTTGAGAAACAAAAATACCATCATCAGTTTGCACCACTTCTATGCCAAGAAAGTAATGCATTAGTCCAAGATCAGTCATTTCAAATTCAAGCATCATGGATTGCTTAAATTTTTCAAACATGGCACTATCATTTCCAAGCCCGACTCAAACAACTTCTCCAAGATTAATACTTTCGTAATTGTTTAACATACCCGTACACACTTAAGATTTATTTTATAAGTAGGGGAAATTTAAACCCTTTTTTTTTTTTTTGTTGACGAAGGAACCGCAGCCGCTACTCTTTCGAGTGCGCACAGGGTAAACCCCGGACTGACGCAATAGCCTGCAAACCACGTCAGCCGATTAATCACACTTGGCAAGCCATGTGTGACAGGCTCAACCAAGAAGGTTTATGCAGGGGATCGAACTCGTGACCTTGCGGTCCCACGCTCTACTGCTACACCAACTTGGCTACCCTTGCGGGTAAATTTAAACCCTTTTGTTTATATGGGCATTTGTCAATTATTGCTGACTTGCTTGAGGAGTTCAATTTACTTATATGCATATATTTCCTGGGTATCTTTTTCCTTCTACAGTTTCTGTTGTCATATTTTATGCTTTTTATCCTACTATTTGTGGTCACATTCCTGTCTTTTCTTTCGAGCCTAGGTCTCTCGGAAAGAGCCTCTTTTACCCCCATAAAGGTAGCGTACATATTACCTTCTCAGAACACACTTGTGTGACTACATTGAGTTTGTTGTTGTTGTTGTAGTTTCTTGAATTTGTGCATTTACACTTGTCTGAATTTCTTGTTTCCATTTCCCGTTTATTGTTTCTTTTTTCATGTTGTTTTTCTGGTTCACTTCATTTTATTACTATATATTTGTAGATAAGGAATCAAGTTTGCTTTTTTCTGCAAATGCAGTTCTTTAAGTTTTTTTCCTCTATTATATTCTATTCCTTCGTGGGGGGCTGAGAGCTGAGGTTTTGTGTATTTGGAAGTAAGGACGAAGGAGGAGAGTGCTACTAATTTTATTGGAAGTTATACTAAAAAGTAGTGAGGCTTATTCTTGAAATACTTGCTAATAGAAAATGTGGGGGAATCCAAATAAATAATAAATAACTATAAAAATATAAAGAATGGATCTTGTTTCTAATTCAACCACAAAAGCGGACTCTTGAGGTGGGAGAACCCAAGTTTATTTAAGTCCCACACCAGCTTCATGTTCAGCCGATGTGGGACACACAGGATCATGACAATGCTTGAGTACCAACAACCTCGTTGGTCACGACTGGCCCAGTTGGTCACGGTTGGCACCCCTCTCGAGTCAGGACACCACTCTTGGCACGCAGACCAGCACTCCGAGCCTTGGCCCCATGCGCCGAACGATTGGCTCTGATATCATATAAATAAGGAGAACATGTTGTTGTTAGGAGGAATATACCCCTAGTTCTAGTTGCTGCAAATCATTTAGCCAGTCAATAGACAGAGAAGCAAAACTTAAAAAATAAAATAATCAGATAAGTTAATTAGTTGAACTAGTTCATGAAATTGATTAAGATGGTCCAAAATAGAGAGTGGCCCTAGGATGTTTCCTTCATAAATACCATCACCTTGCTTTTGAGACCTGGGGAAGTTCGATATGAGTCTTGCCTTTGCTTACCTTAATGGCATTTTTTTGTAAAGCCTTAAGCTTTGAGCTTCTTAATGAATTACTATGCCACCTCCCCCTCCATTATTGAGGTCTCATGTGAATGCCGTAGCTTACTAGTTTTGTATCTTAGTGACTGACAGGACTCAGATAAATAGATGTGTTATAAATATCTTGATAAGATGAACGTTGTGCGACTTACACACAATGTCTAAGCAGCTTAGCTGTTTTGCAAAATCGTGCATCCAATAGCGAGGATCAATTACAATTGTTAAGTAGTAATATTCCATCCTGATGCTAAGATTTTTATCTGCTAATTGCTACTTATTTCAACAAGTTAAGGTGAGTAGGTAGCTGTCCTCCATATGCCTCAGCAGCAGAATATTTTATCTTGACAATAAGAGCAATTACTTCTGTCAGGAAATTTCGTCATTGATGTTAATGCCAATGTTATAACTCGTGAATCTTCATTTCAGTAGGTTTTGATTATTTTCATTGATGGAATAGATATATATATAAGATACAAACCTTCTTCTACTATAATTCTAACTATACAATATGGTAAGTGTATATCCTAATTATGGTAAGTGTATAACCTAATCTAGGTAACAAATATGCTACAATATACACACAATATACTTTCCTTAATATATAAAACTTGTCCAAACTTGTCCCTTTGTTTCTTTGCCCTACCGTCGGGCCATCTTCTTTGATCGCCGAGAGGCCCAGACCCATCTTCTTTGATCGCCAAGAGGCCCAACTAGGCCATCTTCTTCTTTGGATCGCATCGCCGCTTCTGCTTCTTTGTTTGATCCATCGATATACATGTGATATACACTGCTGTATATCACATGTATATTGCTCTGTTTAACACACACCCGCAGTCATAGCGGGCGGTTTTCGAACGCTGAAACTGTCCCTAAAATCTTCAAAGAGAACCACGGGTAGACCCTTTGTAAAGATGTCTGCAATTTGATAACGAGACGGGACATGGCATACACGAACTTGACCCTTTGCAACCTTTTCACGGACAAAGTGAATGTCCATTTCGATATGCTTGGTGCACTGGTGTTGAACTGGGTTACCTGAAAGGTAGATGGCACTAATGTTATCGCAATATACCAAGGTTGCCTTCTGAATTGGACAATGAAGCTCCAAAAATAAGTTACGTAGCCAACATGATTCGGAGACCACATTCGCTACCCCTCGATATTCTGCCTCAGCACTTGATCGTGATAGAGTTGCTTGACGTTTTGCCGACCATGAGACCAAGTTGTTGCCAAGGAACATCTGAGGCGAAGTCGACCGATGCTGGTGTCGGGACAACCACCCCAATCAGCATCCGTGTAAGAGACAAGTGTGGATGTAGATGAAGGATACAAGTGCAACCCATAGTCCAGTGTCCCCTGAATATACCGAATGATGCGTTTTATTGCATTCATGTGCTCAACTCTGGGATCATGCATGAATAAACACACCTGCTGAACCGCATACGTAATATCCGGTCTGGTAAAGGTAAGATATTGGAGAGCCTCTGCAAGACTGCGATACCGGGTCGGGCGTATGGTGCACCGGCTGCGGCACTGAGCTTTGGGTTTGCATCAACTGGCGTGGAAGTGGACTTACAGGATGACATCCCAGCCCTCTCGATGATCTCAGCACATACTTCCGTTGAGACAGAAACAATCCACCTGAATGACGTTTGACAACAATTCCTAAAAAATAACTCAAAGGCCCCAAGTCTTTCATAGCAAATTCAGAACTGAGCATGGCCATGATAGACTGGCGCAAAGCATCGGAGGAGGCAGTCAAGATGATATCGTCCACATACAACAGAATATAGGCCAATGACGAACCACGGCGGTAGATGAACAAGGAATTGTCTGACCTGCTATGAGTGAACCTAATAGTTGAAACAAAGTCAGCAAACCTCGTGTACCAGGCCCTTAGAGACTGCTTAAGCCCATATAAGGACTTCTTCAACAAACATACATGATGGGGATGGTTTGGATCCCTGAAACCCAACGGCTGATGCATATAGACTATTTCCTTGAGATCCCCATGTAGGAAAACATTCTTGACATCCAACTGATGAATTGGCCAAGTCTTTAACAGAGTCAAACTTAGCACTGTGCGAATGGTAGCCGGTTTGACCACCGGACTAAACGTCTCACCACAATCTATCCCAACCTGCTGAGTCTTACCATCACCAACAAGTCGCGCCTTATGTCGAGCAAAGAACCCATCTGAATTCTCCTTATGAGCAAAAATCCACATAGACCTGATAACATTAATACCATATGGACGGGGTACCAACTCCCACGTCTTATTATCAATAAGAGGATTATATTCAATAGTCATAGCAATTTTCCAATTAGGGTCATTTAATGCGAACACAGGATTGCGGGGCAAGGGAGATTTAGAGACATCAGAATGTAAATTAAAATATCTTTTAGGTGTAAAAATACCCCCACTGACTTCGAGTGACCGGTCTATGACTCGAGGAAGAATTGAGGGAATTTCGGAAATTTTCTAGGCTCGGGACGGGTGGCGGCGAGCGATGGGCTCTTGGCCCAAATCGGTAGCTGCAGATTATCAATTTGGACCAGTTCCAGCACTGGATCGCCCAATATCTGGAACTGTTCCAGTGGCAGGAATGACTGGGCGAGACGGTACTGTGGGTCCAGCGGGCAGTGGGCCCGCTGGAGGATTTAAGATGCGGGAGAGATCCGAAAAATTCTGAATAATATACGGGGATATTTGGTCATCCAAAAAATTATTCGACTTAGGCTCGGGAGTATGAACTTTCGTAAAAGGGAATTGGATTTCATCAAAAATGACATGGCGATTTATTAGGATTTTCTTGGAGGATAAATCAAAACATTTATACCCACGATGATTCGACGGATAACCCAAAAATACACATGGGGTAGACGGAGCCTGAAGTTTGTTAATTGTGGTGGATGGGAATAACAGATAACACAAGCACCCAAAAATCCGAAGATGAGAATAAGAAGGGTTCTTATTATATAGGATTTTGAGGGGGGAAGAATATGTCAGACCTTTAGACGGAATTATGTTAAGAAGATATGTGGCCATTTGTAGAGCATGATGCCAAAAATATGGAGGTATGGAGGCATGAATTAAGAGAGTTCGGACAATGTTATTTATGGAACGAATTTTGCGTTCGGCTTTCCCATTTTGTAAAGATGTATGAGGACACGAAAACCTAAAATTTATCACATTATTAGCACAAAACTCCTGAAACTCCCTATTGTCATACTCTTTCCCATTATCACATTGAATATTCTTTATTTCTCTTTCGAATTGAGTACGAATGAATGCTCTAAATTGGATGAAGACGGAAAACACTTATGATTTATTCGCAATTGAAAACGTCCACAAAAATCTAGAATAATCATCTAAAAAGAGAACATAATATCTATGACCCAATGAACTGAGAACATGAGACGTCCATAAGTCACTATGAATAATATCAAATGACATCGAAGTATGAGAATTGGAGTCTACAAATGGCAGCTTAACAATTTTCCCTAATGAACAAGACTGACAAAGTGGGGTACGACTCGTACCCTTAGAGGAAATAAAGCTATTTTTATCTAAAACTGATAAAATAGAAGATCCCGGATAACCCAGACGAGCATGCCACATGGAAGGAGAGATGGCTGCAAAGGCTGATGGCATGGTTGGACTCGATGAACTGAAACCATGCATGATAGGATACAGATCCCCCCTACTATCACACCTCATGAGATGACTCCCCGTCTTGAAATCCTTCACAGAAAAACCAAAAGGATCAAACTCAACGGAAACGGAATTGTCAGTAGTGAACTTCCGAACCGACACTAAATTTTTAATCAATTTAGGAGCATGTAAAGTATTTTTCAAGAGAAGGGGTGGATTGAGGGGAGACAACGTTTTCTGACCATAATCCTGAATTGGAATAGAGTTGTCATTACCAACAATTATACCCCGAGGGATGCTCAAATTGGAATAAGAGGAGAGAGTACCTGATTCGAAAGTCATGTGAGTAGTCGCCCCGGTGTCCATGTACCAATTTGGGTCCGGTTGAGTCAACCCCAATGTGTGCATCGCGGCCTAGATATCAGTCTGAGTGGGGCCTGCTGCATGATGGGCTTGCGGAGGACGGGGCCCGAGGACTCATGTCCGTGATGCTGTTGGGCCGTAGGTGCTGGAGTTGCTCATGTTGGGCCATCGACCGCAGGGCCGCCACCGCCGGGCGCTGGGCCTGGATCGCTGCACCCCATCGCTCGGAATTTCTGCGTTGTATGGGATCTGTTGGCCCATGGCCCATCGCCGCCTCATCGCCATGGGCCCCACTGCTGGGCCCAGGGGAGTGGTGGGCCACTGTTCACTGGATGGGACCCACCGCCTACTTGTTGACCACCGGAACCGCCACTAGAACCACCGCGTTTGCCCCCGCGGTTTTTGTTATTATTCTTGCCGCCACCATTGTTATGGTTTTGGCCCGAATTATTAACAAAACCCGACGGACTAGGAGAGGAAGTCACCATGGCGACTTGTCTTGCTCCGGTAGCCGCCTTTTTTGCAAAACCGGCTTCTTCCAACGTAAGCATAGAGCGGGCTTGATAGAAGTCGGGAAGAGGGTTGCTTTGGCGAAGGAGAGTTCCAACCCCATTATAGGCCCCCGAAAGACCGGCAACCAACTGTAGAACTAGACGATTGTTTGTTATTGGTGCGCCAACATTACGGAGTTGATCCGCCAACTCCTTTAGTTTCTTGCAATATGCAGAAACGTTTGGAAACTCGTCCATTCGAACGAGAGAGAATTCCTGCTCGAGTGTGACGACACGTGAATGTTGGTTGTCTTGGAATATGTCACGCAATCTATTCCATGCAGCCATAGCCGTGGTATCTGGCTCAATAATCGTCTGTAGAAGGTCCACTGAAATAGTGGCGTATATCCACCGAAGAACGGTAGCATCAAGTGTAATCCATAACTCAGGATCCTCCGCAGGAAGGGGTCTAGCGGGAGGAATGATGTGATGAAGAACTTGATAAGAAATAGCGTGAATTTTAAACAACTCCGCCCACGTCGCATATTGGACGTTTTCCATCTCAAGGACAATAGGGATACTGCTCTTGATATTGGAAACTGTGAGGGCAGGGTGAAAATTGTTCTTAGACATATTGAAAGAACAAAGAGGAAAGGGAAATTTAAGAGAGGTGTTTGTGAGAGCGGAAGACGAATTTTGGAAGAGAAAACCCGAGGAGGGGGGGGTCTCGGCCAAAGGGAGGCAAAAGTTTGAGAGAAAAAACACTTTTGTTTAGACCTAGTCTCTTGATACCATGAAAGAAATAATCCCCTTGATTATTTTCATTGATTGAATAGATATATATACAAGGTACAAACCTTCTTCTACCATAATTCTAACTATACAATATGGTAAGTGTATATCCTAATTATGGTAAGTGTATAACCTAATCTAGGTAACAAATATGCTACAATATACACACAATATACTTTCCTTAATATATAAAACTTGTCCAAACTTGTCCACTTTGTTTCTTTGCCCTCTACCGTCTTTGGGCCATCTTTGGCCGATCGCCGAGAGGCCCAACTGGCCATCTTCGCCGATCGCCGAGAGGCCCAATCGCCATCTTCTTTGGATCGACTGCTTCTGCTGCTTGCTGTTTCAGTCCACTGATATACATGTGATATACACTGCTGTATATCACATGTATATTGCTCTGTTTAACAGGTTGTAACTTCGAACGTTCATGAACAAATGGTCTCAGTTTTATGCTGTGTAATAATACTTATGGTGGTACCAAATGCTGCCTTTTTTGCGAGTTATCATCAACAGCAACACGCCAACAACTAGCCGATATTCACTGCCAGCTTTGAAAGCTAAAATTTATGAATTTAGTATGTGTTGAACAGTTGAAGTATATAAGGGCTGACTAAACTTGCATCAGCTTCAGTTTAGTCCCCTAATCTTCATTTCTGCCAATTGAACCATTAAAGTTTTGAAAATGAAGTAAAGCCCCTGGACGCAGGCAACTTGTAATTGGGTACCAGCAAATTGCATGTGTTTAAATTGCTGTCTAGATATTTTATTTGGACGAGAAATACTTGGCATAGAGACATAGAGTTATTCAAGCTGATAAGGGAATTGAGTGGGCTGGTGGATCAATGGCAATGCTACTGGTTCATATGGTTTGGTTGTGCTATACTGCTATTAGAAAAGCATCAGACATGGTTAGAATTCCTTCCAAAAAAAATTTCTTAGTGAGGCCTGGAGATTCCAAATTTCTGGAAGGTGCTTTGTGTATAGTAAATAGTAATGAATCTGAAATTTGTTCAGACATATCCTGCATCACCATCTAAAGGTGTTGTCAAAATTGCTTCCTGCTTCTCGTTCTCTCTTTCTTTATTTGTTTGATAGGTAAACTTGAAAAGAGATATGCTTTGAATATGGACCTTTGATAAATCTTGCTATCTGTTTACTTCTATTTGATACTGATCCTTGCCGCTGCAAGTCTGATAGGCATAGCCGTTTTCATAACTAATTTGTCAATCTCAATGAAAATGAATCTAAATCTGAGATAAAAAATCTTCATAAAGAGACAAAAACCTTTACTAGAAACTTTCAGTGAAGAATCAAAACAATAGGAGTAAACAAACTAACTAAATAAGTTCCGGATACCGATATTATCAGAAAGCAAATCTGCTAGCAAAACCTTGGGGGGTGGGCGGGAGGCAGCCACCATTGAATGAAAATTCGGAGATCTTCTGATTTCCTTCCTTCTATATCTGGAACATAAATAACATGATTTCGAGGATTACCACCATTATTGCCAATCCTCCTCTTCCATGTCTCTATTTTCTTCTTTTACTTCTCTTCTACTTCTCTACAGTTTAAAGTGAGCTCAAGGAAGATAAAAAGGTTCTCGAATTTTGAGTAGCATTTTTCCCAAATGTTCCTCCTACATTGAGACATCAATTCTCTCTTCTCTACCACAATCCCTCTCCCATTCTTCTTCCATTCTTTCCTCTCTTGTTCATTCTTCACCAATGCGGTAATTAACACTGCTGTAACTTGCTTCAATTCTGCAAATCAACAAACTTTCTATTTTGATTATAGTGAAATCTGCAGCGGCAAAGTGGACGTAGCTCTCGCATTGAGAGTGAACCACTATAAATCTGTGTGTTATTTGTTCTTCGCTTATTTGCTTTTCTTATTAGGTCGGATTTGGGACTCAAATCCTAACATCGACAACACGAAAGCAGATTTCGAATGGGTCCTTCGCATCAACATGATGGGAGTTTTCTTGAGCATGAAGCATGCCGCTCGTGTAATGGTCCCGACACGTAGCGGATGCATCATCTCCACCGCCAGCATATGCTCCAGGGTTGGAGCTGCACCATCGCATGCATACTGCAGCTCCAAACACACCGTGCTGGGGCTTACAAAGAACCTAGCGGTGGAGCTGATGATGCTAAGTATATTAGTGGGCATAATCTATTCATCGATGGAGGATTCACTGTGTATAGTCCGGGACTAGGCATGTTCAAGTATCCAGAATCTTGATATATGGGATTTAATTTTATGTTTACATAAATAATGTTGCATAGCAGTCTAATTTAATAATTATGGAATACAAAGTTATGATTTTAGAATGAGTTAATACTTCAAAACTTCCTAAATTATCCATATTTTGTTAATTTAATACTTAAATAATAGGGTATTGTTGTTACCCCGTGAACTATTCCGGTGTAAGTGCATTGGAAAGTGACCTTACTCTTTTTGTAGTGTGTGAGAGTTGGAAAATAAATCAAAAGAGCATTTATGTGTGAATTGTTATTTGTCAGCTCCATTATATTTTTGACACGCAATTCTTATATTGTATTTAAAAATAAATTATTTTTAAATATAGAAAAGTGCGCTTCTTTTTAGGATAAGCTAAAGAGGAAAGAGTGTTGAGTACATTTTAATAGAGTGATTATAATTTTTGCACCACATTAAGCCTGTTTGGATAGACTTATTTTACGTTATTTTAAGCCAAAATAGTTTTTAAGCAGTTTTGTAGTGTTTGAATAAAATAAAAAAGTATTTTTAAGCACTTGTTTTTAAATTAAAATAACAAAAATAAATCAAAATCTATAAACTGAAATTCCTAACTTATGACTTTTTATTTTTAAGTCAAAAGTCATAAGCTCATCCAAACTGACTTGATTATCCAACAAACTTTGTACTAAATCCAGTCCAAGAGCTTGGGCTCACCGGTTTTAACGGTCCATTTCGGAGATACAAAGTCTCCTGTATAAGGGTTCATAAGGAAATATCTAGCTGTTAGTATGATAACTGTTTTTTTTATTTTGTTTTTCTATCCGGTGTTCTGTATTTGGAGCTGGATTATATTCAGATTCGTGCTGGGTAGGACCTATGTCCGGAGAAAGTTTTCTCTACCAGGAAATTTTCCATATTCAAAACTCGAATATGAGGCCTCTGATTAAAGAAAGAGCAACCTCATTTAATGTACCCATCTTTGTTGGTTGATAGCTGTTGTTTTAAGGAGACTTGACTAACGCAATTGATTGCTCCAACTGCCCTTGGCACTAACCTCAACATGTTCTCTAGAATCCGTATACAATTATCTCATATTAGAATATAATATTTATGTAATCAGGATATCATGGGTTTAAGCCGTGGAAATAGCTTCTTGCATAAATGTGAGGTAATGCGGCGTACAATAAACTCTTGTGGTCCGGCTCTTCCCAGATCTCGCGCATAGCAGAAGTTTAATGCATCGGGCTGTCTTTTTTTTTTATTTATAATATAATATCTGTCAATCTCATATTAGATTACAATTATCTCATATATTTCGCGCATAGCAGAAATAGCTTCTTGCATAAATGTGAGGTAATGCGGCGTACAATAAACCCTTGTGGTCCGGCTCTTCCCAGATCTCGCGCATAGCAGAAGTTTAATACATCGAGTTGTCTTTTTTTTTATTTATAATCTAATATCTGTCAATCTCAGATTAGATTACAATTATCTCATATCTTGGTATGTACACCTTGGTGTATCCTAGCTAGACGAAAAAATAAAAATGAGATAAAGAAAACAACTATTCTGTATGATTATTTTTTGTATTTAAATTGTAATTGATATCCTTGTTATTTTATGTAAAATTAAATAACCGACAAATGAAAAGTTAATTGGTACCAGTCTTTTAACAACATCACATGGCAAATTGCAAAATCTACCGCCAATTTTGGTAGTAGTTGGATCTGCTTGTATTGCTTTAATTTTGTTATATGTGCTTCGATTAGTTCCAGCATTAATTTCACCAATAATTTTGCCAATTCAATCTGACCCCCAGCTCACTCTACAACCCCTAATTGAGGCGTATTTAACATCTAAAATAATATGAATTCCGGTAATCTCTCGCTTGTCGCTGAATTCATAGTTTGTTTATGTTTTGGGTTCGCAATTTATCATTTGTATATATTTAATAATTTTTTAAATATATACAGAAATTGAAAAAAATATATTAAATTTTGCCGAATTGTATTATCATATAATGCACATCCGCCTCCGACCCTTAAGACTCGGCCTTCATTGTAAAATAAAGGGAAAAAACCAAAACAATTACAAAATCACATTTTATCTTGTTTTCGATCCAAAGATGAAATTTTTAATGACGGTTGGTTGTGTTTGACCATGTTCGCAATAATCACTTGGCCACAATAAAACTGACGATATTTAGTATGTTTCGAATCTATTTACTTACTTTAAAGAGAATTTAAAAAAATATATCCATTCAATATCCTTGTACGATCCCACTACTAGAAAATTACTATTTTTCCATTGAATTTTTCACTGAAAAATGTATAGTGACTATTCTAACTGAATGTCGGTGAGAAAAATTTAAATAGCAGTGTGAACATAAAAAAATTAGAAAGTTTTTCAATGTTTCAATGAAAACATGTTTCCCACCATGCGTTTTTTCAGTGATTTCTTAGTGAGCTGATTCGGTGGAAATGAGATGAAAAAATCATGTTTTATAATACAAATTTTCCACTGAATATTCGTGGGAAACCCTTTATTTCTAGTAGTGTCCATTTAAGAAAAGTTATCGTTGTCACTTGGTAGTTGATGAGTACCTTAAGTCTTTTTTCTTCTTTTTTTTTTTTTTTAAAATATATTTAGCCTTTCTGTTGTTTTAAGTAAGAAGCTTACATTGTTGTACTATTTGAATCATATAGATATATAAGTTTAAGGGACTATTTTTTGTACTTGTATATAATTTTCCATTGTTTTTTCTTTATTTTTACTCATTTTAATCTGTTCAATCTATGTATATATTGGACTACAAACTTTGTTTAGGAAAAAGTTAGATATATTCTTCACATGGATACCAACTTCATTGAGTTGCTCGAAACTCATAGAGGTCGATATTCCCATCTATCAAATCTAGTTTACCTCTAAGTTAGAACATTGCTACAAAAATTAATAGAAAAAATGGACTATTGGGACACACAAATCAAAAGTCTTCACCCCTTGAAGCACTATTAACATTACTTTTTGTATTTAAAAAGAATGTTACTCTCTTATATTTAAAAATATTTTAATTTTATTATCTGTTTGACTAAACTTATGAAAGGCCCGAAGCGTGCTTATTTAGAAAAACACATATGAAGGTTAAGAATAATTGTCATTTTTAGGATACTTGCAAGTTCACTTTTTGTAAATATTGGAATTAGTCAAAATAAATTACTATTCTCCCAAAACACTTTTAATAAGAAGTATAACTTTTCAGAATAAGTTGCTTTCGGCATATACCGGCGAAATAGGCTATTAATGAGATGATATGCAATCATAAAAAAAAATTATAAAATATTTTAGACCATAATTGTTGTTTAAAAAATACACTTTTTCTTTAAATTTGATGTTTAATCAAATACCATCAAGCAAATTCGGACGAATCAATTGCTATAATATATACAATCAAAGTGAATCCAGTTATCGGTTATTTTAGAAGCAAAGCATGTGCCAAATAACCTGGTTAAAAACGTTATATATATATATATATATATATATATATATATATATATATATATATATATATATATATATATATATATATATATATATATATATATATAATAAAAATAACATTAACTTTCTCATGTTTGAAAAGTAAAAGGGTATCTCATTTCCTCTTCTATAAAATGCTTTCTTTTACTTTTGGACAATGAAATCTCATTGGCTCAGAACTTCCTCTGTTATTGACTTATTTCCAAGAAATCTGTTAAAAATGAATGACTCCTTCTCTCCTCTAGCTCACATAAGCAGAAGGTAACCTTACTTTTATATGTAGTTTCCTTTTATACTCCAACTGAAAATTGAAATTTCAGAAAATTGAAATACTTTTTCTTAATCAACTTAATTATGTCTTAATACGTGTTCATTACACACGAACCTAATTGTTTTTTCATGGATGAAGTACGTGATATCTTTTTTTTAAAATAACGGGTGGTGGTAGAACTTGAGCTCATACCTGTGCTTGTTCTCAGAAGTGGATTCATGCTTTTATTTCGGATTCCAACTATTGAACTCATCACAATGTTTGAGTTATGTGTTCATAATATTGTCTGCAATTCCTATGGATTTTACACAGATAAATCTAGGTCTATGCTAAAAGCTATACATCTACGCAACTAGAATTGTCTCTGCTTGTTTTGATACCATATTGAATTGCATAATCATCTCATTTAAATGTTTTAAGTTATTAGAGAGCGACAGAGCGTACAATTTAAGTTTCTTCTATTTACTCAATGAATCATTAATGTGATAATTCTTGAAATGCAGATTAGAAGGCAAAGTAGCTATTGTAACTGGAGGAGCTAGTGGATTTGGAGAAAGCACAGTGAGGCTTTTCCTACAAAATGGGGCAAAAGCTGTTATAGCAGATGTTCAAGACGAAATAGGCCAATCCCTTTGCAATGATCTCCTCAATTGTCCTAATAATAGCAACAATGTTACATACATACATTGTGATGTAACAAACGACTCCGACATGGAAAACCTCATCGACAAGACAATTTCCAAGTATGGCAAACTCGACATCATGTTCAACAATGCAGGTAGGGGTGTCGATGGGCGGGGTTGAACTAATTTTGAATGGGCTAAAATAGGATAAATAATGGGTCGTAACCTGACCCGTTACTCTTATTTTCTTATCAAAGGCGGAGCCAGAATCTAGATTACAATTCTTTTTATTTACCGGGTTGTGAATAGATTATTCGTATAAATTAAATGAAATTTTAACACAAATACCTAATTCGTAGCTAGCACTGTACATGGCTCTGCTAATATTTCTTACAAATTGTTAATTACCTAATAAAACTTTATTTTTCTTTATTCTGATTTTATATAACATATTCCCTCTGTCCCAATTTATATGACATACTTTCCTTTTTAGTCAGTAGAATGACACATTTTCTTATTTGACAACAATTTAACTTTAAACTTTATATTTTACGCTTAACGAGATGATCTATAATCACACAAATATATTTGGCTTGTTTTATATCACAAGATTCAAAAGTCTTCTTTTATTTCTTTAACTTTGTGGTCAGTCAAACTACATCATATAAATTGAGACGGGGGAAGTATCAAATAAAAATATTTTAGAAATATTTCGATAAAAAAATTTGTGGATCAATTTGAGCTACATATCATCAACTTTTAAATGAGCTGAATTGGGCGAGCTTAAATGAGCTAGGCTAAATTTAAGTAGGGCTGGCAATTTCACTATGACCCGATGGATATTCAATCCACCCGATCCGATTATATGGATGAAAATTCGATAAAACACGAATTTTAATCGGGTGACGGATCGGGTCGAATTCGGGTGGACATACATCCAACCCACCACCCGACTCATCCATCCACCCGTTTATAAATTATGTTTTTTTAATGTACAACTAAATTCTAGTGTTTCATCATTTACCCTCTCTGCCTCTCTCTCGACTCTTTGTCTCTCTCTCGACTCTCTGTCTCTCTCAGTCTCTCTCGTTGCCCTAGTTGTCACAATAAACCCCCCTAATAATTAATATTCACAAATTTACACCATTTCTTTATTCTCTCTCCCTTCATCTTTAAGGTATGTCCGGAGCTCATAATTTCTTTAAACTATTAGAAGTGGCATGTAATTCGTCCTTTAAATTTTAGTTACTTCGGATTATTATTGGCTTTTGGCTCCTTCCTATTTTTTTTGTTACATGTTTGGAGCATAGACACGGCTTGTAAAAACAGTATGATGATATTTATTTGATGTACTTTTTTTTCCGTTTTACCAAAAATTTTAGGTGATTGACTGATTGTGCTATAATTTTCATCCGCGAAGCACCCGATCTACCCGATTCACACGTGGATCGGATGTGAATGAATAAAAAATAGGGCAATGGATGAGTCGGGTGGTGGATGGATAGTTGGCGGGTGGAGGCGGATTGAGCTCCACCCGATCCACCTCTGATCCATTGCCGGCCCTAAATCTAAGTGGGTTGGATGGATTTATATTGATGAGCTAATATTGACACCTAAATGTAGGAATCACAGGGAAAATCGATTCCAACATAATTGACGCGGATAACGAGAATTTCAAGAGGGTATTTGATGTTAACGTGTACGGATCGTTTCTCGGGGCAAAATATGCTGCTAGGGTCATGATTCCAGCTAAAAAGGGTGTTATTCTTTTTACGTCTAGTGCGGCCTCCGTTTCTTCGGGAGAATCACCGCATTCGTACACTGTTTCGAAACACGCGGTTGTCGGACTAATGAAGAATTTGAGTGCTGAATTAGGACAACATGGGATTAGAGTGAACTGTGTCTCGCCGGGCGCGGTGGCGACACCGTTTTTAGTGAAGGCAATGGGAGTTGATAAGAGTGTGGTGGATGGGATTATTTGCTCGTCAGCGAATTTGAAAGGAGTGGTGCCGACGGCGGAGGATGTGGCGGAGGCGGCGTTGTATTTGGCTAGTGATGAATCTAAGTTTGTAAGTGGAGTTAATCTTGTGATTGATGGAGGTTATAGCGGTACTAATACGGCTTACATTAAAACGATCCAAAGTGTATTGTTTGGCCAATAGTGTTTAGTATTCGTTTTGAAGTCTTGATGAATTCGAACGTAAGGCCATTGAAAGAAAAGCCTCTTTATCAAGTTTTTTTCTATTTCTTGGATATTATTATAAGTTTTTTTGTTTAATGTCTCTAAGTTTTTGTCCTTCGTGGAAGAGAAGATTGTTATGATTATTGAATGACATTATTGGTATTGGTATGTAGTTGAAGAAATAATTTTATTTCAATATGTTTGGCTGATTTTTCATGTATAGTCTTTTGGGTAATTCAAATCAAGCGTGAACAAACTATTTCTCTTTAATAGTAGGAGTTGTTGGGTATTGATCTTGATGAATGGGAAATGATTGGAAAGAAAAGTGGGAGTTGTCCCGCATCCGTAGTGGAAAAAAAAGTGGGAGTTCCCTCTTGCTTTATAAAATAAGCATTTGTCTCACATCGGTAGTGGAAAGAAAAGTTCTTCTACTTATAAGTAGAATTACTCCTTCTTGTCAGTAAAAGGGTTGAGGGGGCAAGGACCCCTCGCGCCGTCGTCGCTCGCTCAGCTCGGCTTCGGCTTCGGCTTCGGATTAATCTTTTTGGACCAAATTTTCTTTAATTTTTAATTATTTAATTAATTATTATTTAATTAAATTAATTAACTTATCAAATCCTACCCGTTAGTGACCCTGACCCGCGACCCTGCCGGATCCGCGTGTCTGACCCGCGACCCGGTTTCTTTTTCATATTTAAATTTCCCACCGCCAAAGGGTCGTCGTAAATGTTGCAAACCTTCAAGAATAAGATTTCCATGGCTATAAATTCGTTTGATTCCTCAGAATTTTACTTACGAATTTTCTGAACAATACAAACTTCTTCTTCTTCTGCACAAATAAATTCTGTGTGATATACTGCCGTTGAGTGGTTCGCCGCTACCTGAATTTGGAGTACTATTATTCTGGTAAGATAATCGTTCTATCCTGGGAGGGGATATTCCATCAACCTCGAGTACTGTGAGGGGAATAATTTCCTTAAGGACACACTTTGAACTAAGTGGGCTCGATTATATTCTGGAAAAATTATTCTTATTTTTCAACACTGATTCTGTTTATTTTCAGTGTTTATTATTTACTGATTTTTTTGAATAAAGATTAATAACAGGAGTATCACATATTGTTAACCGCAAGCTAAATTAAAAGACTTCATTTTTTCAGTTAAGTATAGAGAAAAAGATGTCGAATATATTTTGTTGAATAGAGCAGTTATAAGCTTTGAGTACTCGAACTAACTCCTTTTAAGGATTGTTATCTTGATCTAGTCAAATTAAAGATTGAACTTGGTGTCCTCCGGGGCATAGTCCAGTGGCAAAGCCTGGGCGCTATAAGGCGCTCTGGCATGGGACAGCGTGGGTTCGATTCCCCGCAAGCACGAAGAAACTCTGCATGTTGGGAAATTTGACCTTGTCTCATTGATCAGTTGTACGCTCCCAGAAAATTGGCCACCGGAGCACATCCCGCGATTTACCTGGTAATAGTGTTGAAGGACCGGTGCTATTACCTCCAGGACGTAGTCAGGCGCAAGCCTGGAGACCTGGATTATCAAAAAAAAAAAAAAGATTGAACTTGGTAGAGTTTAAGACATCAAAAAATATTTTATAGTATTAGTCAATTTCCAATGTTCAAAGCCCGACAAGATATTGACATCCAAAGATATGTAATAATGCCAATATCATAAGATCTTGCAGCTTGAAGAATTGACATCAATACCCTGTATTCAATGAGGTGAAGATGAGGTGTTACATAAATCATAAATGTGCCTCGTGTGAAGAATGGAGGATGAAAGTAGTAAATATATTTATGTTTATCAAGTGCTTATATCAAAATATATTAATTTATTATTATTAATTAATTTAATAAGATAAAAATATATATTCTCTATTTCAAAATGTTTGTCTAAGTTAATATTTGGATAGTCAAAGTATATTTTCTTTCATCATATTTTTTTCAAATGTCGTCTAAATATTTGAATTGATAACTATGGTAACTTATTGTATTTTTTATGTAGTTTCTATCTATGTAAATTTTATTTCGAAAATATTAAAAATTCTACGTCTGAATTCACACCGAATATTAGTTAGTTTGACCTTCGTACTCCGAATCAAGCCAAACAAATTAAAACAGAGAGAGTATTAATTAATTATGGTATAGTCATAATACTATAAATTTATGAGACGCATGTCATGTATTTATTAATGAGTATAAACATTGGATACGAAGAAAAATTTGACCACAAATGTTACCTATATTTTGTGGCAAAGGTAGAATATTTCTTACGGATTTGGACGAATCAGTAGCTTAAGTTTACTTAAATGTTGTATTTATATTTAAAAATTATTATATATTTATTTATTTATTTATTAATTTATTAATTAGATCACATAAGCTTAAATTTTGACTGTGCATCCGCTTATATTTAACCCAAGTGTCGGCAGAGGCCGTGCACCGAGAAGTATCTCTCTGGGACTTATCTATACATTAACTAATAGGCAACAATATTTAAGCAAGAGCATGTGATATTGATGCCTAATAAATGTCTGACCACCCATGCAATAAAATCTCAGTTATGTTCCCAAGTCCAAACCCCACATTGTTCGTATTATGTAAGTCGTGATCACAAATGAATTTCTAAAAACTCAGTATCAGTTTATTTATTCCACATAACCTTAATTTTCTCCAAAGTTAACATATATTGACATTGGTCTGACCAATATTCGGAACAATGATAGGGTCATTTAGGAACAAAAACATCCAATTAGAGGTCATTAGACGGCATGAATACTCCACCTACTCTTGTTCTGGTAATAAGATATGTCATAAATATCTTTCCTTCAATTTTTTTTTTTTTTTATAATCCAGGTTTCCAGGCTTGCGTCTGACTACTTCACTGGTATTACCCAGACGTCCTGGAGGTAATAGCACCGGTCCTTCAACAACTATCACCAGGTAAATCGCGGGATGTGCTCCGGTGGCCAGTTTTCTGGGAGCGTACAACTGATCAATGAGACAAGGTCAAATTCCCCAACATGCAGAATTTCTTCGTGCTTGCGGGGAATCGAACCCACGCTGTCCCATGCCAGAGCGCCTTATAGCGCCCAGGCTTTGCCAATGGACTATGCCCCGGAGGACAAAACTAAGGTAGGGTAACCTTTTTAAAGTGACTGGTCCCACCGCATTACGGCCTCATACCCCAGAAAACCCCACCTCCGGCCTGGCCCTACGGATTAGTATACACCGCTTGGCCCTACGCATATGAAGGGATTTTTTTGGGGGAACACAGTTCCACTCTCGCTGATCAGAGGACTCGAACACGGAACCTCAAACAGTAATACCCTAATGTATTGGCCACTGAGCCAAACACTTTGGATCTTTCCTTCAAATTTTCTTTCTTTGGATCGATTGTATATAGTAAGTGTAAAGTTTGTTTTACACTATCAGTAAACTTTGAATCTTTGATAAACGAGTTAATATACTTATCAAGAGATTTATATGTAATTATCAAATAAGTAATTTATTTATATAAATATTGTTAAATATACAATATACACACAATATACATGTGTGTATATTGTATAGTTACTCTCGGATTATGCTCCACAAATGAAGATCTCGGTTGTGATATATTAGGGTAAATAAACATGTAAGAATATTGTATATTAGGAAAATATATGTGTAGTATAATATTACCTTAATTAGTATTATACACCTACCATAATTGTAGAGTTAGAATTATGGTAGAATAAGGATTTAGAGGTAGAATAGGAAAAGGATTTTTCCTATTATAAAAATATGTAACTTGTATATATAGCCTTTCAATTAATGAAAATAATCAAGGGGATTATTTCTTTCATGGTATCAAGAGACTAGGTCTAAACAAAAGTTTTCTTCTCTCAAACTTTTGCCTCCTCTTTGGCCGAGAACCCCCCCCCCCCCTCCCTCGGGTTTTTCTCTCCAAATATCTCGTCTTCCGCTCTCAAAAACTTCTCTTAAATTTATCCTCCTTCATTGTTCTTTCAAATATGTCTAAGAACAATTTTCACCCTGCCCTCACGGTTTCCAATATCAAGCTCAGTGTCCCAATTGTCCTTGAGATGGAAAACGTTCAATATGCATTGTGGGCGGAGTTATTTAAAATTCACGCTATCTCTTACCAAGTTCTTCATCACATAATTCCTCCCGCTAGACCCCTTCCTGCGGAGGATAATGAGGTATGGATTACACTTGATGCTACCGTTCTTCGGTGGATATACGCCACTATTTCAATGGACCTTCTACAGACGATTATGGAGCCCGATACCACGGCAATGGCTGCATGGAATAGATTGCGTGACATATTCTAAGACAACCAACATTTCCGTATCGTCACACTCGAGCAGGAATTCTCTCTCGTTCGAATGGACGTATTTCAACGTTTACGCATATTGCAAGAAACTAAAGGAATTGGCGGATCAACTCCGTAACGTTGGCGCACCAGTAACAAATAATCGTCTAGTTCTACAATTGGTTGCCGGTCTTTCGGAGGCCTATAATGGTGTTGGCACTCTCCTTCGCCAAAGCAACCCTCTTCCGACTTCCATCAAGCCCGCCCATGCTACGTTAGAAGAAGCCGGTTTGGCTAAAGGCGACTACACGAGCAAGTCCAGTTGTCATGATGGCGTCCTCTCCTAATCCGTCGCTTTTGTTAATAGTCGGGCCAAAACCATAATAATGGTGGCGGCAAGAATAATCGTAAGAATAATAACAAAACCGCGGGCAAACGCGGTGGTAATGGTGGAGGTTCGGTAGTCGGCAAAACCTCGGTGGGGCCCATCCAATGAACGATGGCCCACCACCCCATGGGCCCGATGGTAGGGCCCATGGCGATGGAGCGATGGCGATGGACCGTGGGCGGCCCATACCGGCAGAAATTCCGGCGGCCAGCTGGTCGGCCAACAATCCAGGCCCAATGCCCAGCAGTGGCGGCCCATCGCCGCGGCCCAACGGCGATGGTAGCGTGGCCAGGTCCAAAGACGGCCAGGAGCTCTTGGGCCCCGACCTCCGCAAGCCCATCATGCGAGCCCTACTCGCACCGAGCATCGAGACCGCGATGCACACGTTGGGATTAACTCAACGGACCAAAATTGGTACATGAACACCGGGCCACTACTCACATGACTTCCGACTCAGGTACTCTCTCATCTTATTTCAATTTGAGCACCCTGGGATAATCATTGGTAATGGCGTTCTATTCCAATTCTAGGGTATGGTCGAACGTTGTCTCCCCAATCCACCACTCCTCTTGAAAAATACTTTACATGCTCCTAAATTGATTAAAAATTTAGTGTGCGTCCGTAAATTCACAAATGACAATTTGCTTCGTTGAATTTGATCCTTTCGGTTTCTCTGAAGGATTTCAAGACGGGAGTCATCTCATGAGGTGTGATAGTAGGGGGATCTATATCCTATCATGCAGGTTTGGTCCATCGAGTCCAGCCTTGCCATCGCCTTTGCGACCATCTCTCCTTCCATGTGGCATGCTCGTTTGGGTCATCCAAATCTTCTATTTTATCGCTTTAGATAAAAATAGCTTTATTTCTTGTAAGGGTACGAGTCGTACTCCAATTTGTCAGTCTTGTTCATTAGGAAAAATTGTTAAGTTGCCATTTGTAGACTCCAATTCTCATACTTCTATGCCATTTGACATTATTCATAGCGACTTATGGACCTCTCCTGTTCTGAGTTCAATGGGTCATCGTTATTATGTTCTCTTCTTAGATGATTATTCTAGATTTTTGTGGACGTTTCCAATTGCGAATAAATCACAAGTGTTTTCCGTCTTCATAAAATTTAGAGCGTTCATTCGTACTCAATTCGAAAGAGAAATAAAAATATTCAATGTGATAATGGGAAGGAGTATGACAATAGGGAGTTTCGAGAATTTTGTGCTACTCATGGGATAAATTTTCGGTTTCATGTCCTCATACATCTTCACAAAATGGGAAAGCCGAACGCAAAATTCGTTCCATAAATAACATTGTCCGAACTCTCCTAATCCATGCCTCCATACCTCCGTATTTTTGGCATCATGCTCTACAAATGGCCACTTACCTTCTTAACATAATTCCATCTAAAGGTCTGACATATTCTTCCCCTCTCAAAATCTTATATAATAAAAACCCGGCTTATTCTCATCTTGCGATTTTTGTGTGCTTGTGTTATCCGTTATTCCCATCCACCACAAATAACAAACTTCAGGCTCGGTCTACTCCGTGTATTTTTGGGTTATCCGTCGAATCATCGTGGTTATAAGTGTTTTGATTTATCCTCCAAGAAAATCATTATAAATCGTCATGTCATTTTTGATGAAAACCAATTCCCTTTACGAAAGTTCATACTCCCGAGCCTAAGTCGTATAATTTTTGGATGACCAAATATCCAGTATATTATTCGAATTTTTCGAACACCTCCCGTGCCCAAAATCCTCCAATGGCCCATCGCCTACCGTCCCACATGCATCGCCGCTTCGTTGTTCCAACCATCGAGCAGTTCCAAAGAATCGGGCTCGCCACCACCTCGAACCGCCCAGAATCTGAGTCCATTGTTTACCGTTTTGGGCCAAGAGCCCATCGCCGCCGCCACCCGCCCCGAGCCCAGAAAATTCCCAAAACTCCATCACTTCTTCCTCGAGTCATAGGCCGGTCACTCGTAGTCGCAGGTATTTTTACACCTAAAAGACATTTTAATTTACATTCTGATGTCTCTAGATCCCCTTTGCCCCGCAATCCTGTGTCCGCATTAAATGACCCTAATTGGAAAATTGCTATGACTGATGAATATAATGCTCTTATTGATAATAAGACGTGGGAGTTGGTACCCCGTCCATATGGTATTAATATTATCAGGTCTATGTGGATTTTTGCTCATAAGGAGAATTCAGATGGGTCATTTGCTCGACATAAGGCGCGACTTGTTGGTGATGGTAAGACTCAGCAGGTTGGAATTGATTGTGGTGAGACGTTTAGTCCGGTGGTCAAACCGGCTACCATTCGCACTGTGCTTAGCTTGGCTCTTTCAAAAACTTGGCCAATCCATCAGTTGGATGTCAAGAATGCCTTTCTACATGGTGATCTCAAAGAAACAGTTTATATGCATCAGCCGTTGGGTTTCAGGGATCCCAACCGCCCTCATCATGTCTGTTTGTTGAAGAAGTCATTATATGGGCTTAAACAGTCTCCACGTGCCTGGTATACACGATTTGCTGATTTTGTTTCGACTATTGGGTTCACACACAGCAGGTCAGACAATTCTTTGTTCATCTACCGCCGTGGTTCGTCATTGGCCTATATTCTGTTATATGTGGATGATATCATCTTGACTGCCTCCTCCGATGCTTTGCGTCAGTCTATCATGGCCATGCTCAGTTCTGAATTTGCTATGAAGGACTTAGGGCCGTTGAGTTATTTTTTGGGGATTGCCGTCAAACGTCATTCAGGTGGTTTGTTTCTGTCTCAACAGAAGTATGCGGCTGAGATCATCGAGAGGGCTGGGATGTCATCCTGTAAGTCCACTTCCACGCCAGTTGATGCAAACCCAAAGCTAAGCGCCGCAGCAGGTGCACCATACGAGGACCCGACCCGCTATCGCAGTCTTGCAGGGGCCCTCCAGTATCTTACCTTTACCAGACCGGATATTACATATGCGGTTCAGCAGGTGTGTTTATTCATGCATGATCCCAGAGTTGAGCACATGAATGCAATCAAACGCATCATTCGGTATATTCAGGGGACACTAGACTATGGGTTGCACTTGTATCCTTCCTCTACATCCACACTTGTCTCTTACACGGATGCTGATTGGGGTGGTTGTCCCGACACCAGACGGTCGACTTCTGGCTATTGTATGTTCCTCGGCAACAACTTGGTCTCATGGTCGGCAAAGCGTCAGGCAACTCTATCACGCTCAAGTGCAGAGGCAGAATATCGAGGGGTAGCGAATGTGGTCTCAGAATCATGTTGGCTACGTAATTTGCTTTTGGAGCTTCATTGTCCCATTCAGAAGGCAACCTTGGTATATTGCGATAACATTAGTGCCATCTACCTTTCAGGTAACCCAGTTCAACACCAGCGCACCAAGCATATCGAAATGGACATTCACTTTGTCCGTGAAAAGGTTGCAAAAGGTCAAGTTCGCGTATGCCATGTCCCGTCTCGTTATCAAATTGCAGATATCTTTACAAAGGGTCTACCAGCGGTTCTCTTTGAAGATTTTAGGGACAGTCTCAGCATTCGGAAACCGCCCGCTATGACTGCGGGGGTGTGTTAAATATACAATATACACACAATATACATGTGTGTATATTGTATAGTTACTCTCGGATTATGCTCCACAAATGAAGATCTCGGTTGTGATATATTAGGGTAAATAAACATGTAAGAATATTGTATATTAGGAAAATATATGTGTAGTATAATATTACCTTAATTAGTATTATACACCTACCATAATTGTAGAGTTAGAATTATGGTAGAATAAGGATTTAGAGGTAGAATAGAAAAAGGATTTTTCCTATTATAAAAATATGTAACTTGTATATATAGCCTTTCAATTAATGAAAATAATCAAGGGGATTATTTCTTTCAAATATTACTACAAGTTACACCATTAATACTTAGAACTTAAACTCGTGGAAAAAAAATTTCACCTTAGAATCCCTGACGACGATCTGTGTTGGATGCCCAATGTATGTTGATACAGGGTGCGAACATATTCACTATCTCGAACACTATATGTACACGCATCAGTCCGACCGATCGGGCAAGGGCAGAGCTAGGTGAAGTAAAAGAGGTTCAATTGAAGCACATTTGTCCGATTTTTTTTATTATATATATAAATTATTAAATTCCTTTGATAAGATTATTGATAAAGGGGGTTCGACGGTTATTTTACGTCACAAGTTCAAAACTCAACTCTGATAGGAGTATTTTCTTGTATAATTACTGACTAACCCACTACACCTGAATATTAAGTCTTTTTAAGTCTGGAAATCACTATCTTTTTTTTTGGTATATTGGAAAACAAACTAAACAAAGATCTTATCATTCATAAGCAACACGGCTTAAATCTATTAGGAGAGAAACTCCATATCCTTAAATATGGTATTCCAGAGTATCAAAGGCTTCTTCATGGTCGTGGTCTACTTCTACATATTGGAGAAGCAATCTGAAACGGAGTAAGCATAGGAAGGGAAAAATAATGAAAGTTTTTATTAATCTACTTGAAAGAGGAAGCAGTTTGGCCTGCAAAAGCAAAGACCTATGCAATTTGGTAAGAATTTCAGAACAAATTATTGATAGTTATTTAATATAAACTCCTTTCTCCTCTTCAGAATAATTCAAAACGAATACAAACACACTCCATGACACATACAAGAAAAAATTGAAAATATAGAGAATCTGCCAGCAGAGATAAAGAAAAGAATTCTTGGAGATGGATTTGTCCATCATGGGAGCATGGTAGTAGAAATTGGCCTGGGACGAGCCTCAGCCCAGTCCTTGAAGGCAACGGACTAACTGAGGTTAAGCGAAAAAAGTCTCATAGTCTTGCCAAAATTCTTAATTTTGTTTTTATCAAAAAGGTATTTAAGAATAACAGTTTATGTTTCACTAATTAATTTAAAAATATTTTGTCAATATGAAAACAACAATTTAAAGCTTGGGCAAAGTTTCGAAAATGCTCAAGGGGAAAAACTTGTTTTTTCAACTTATAAAAAACAACTTATGTAACTATTTAAAAAAACTTTTTTTTTAACTTTCTAAAATAATCAAATATGACTTTCGAAAAGCTTGGCTAAACAGGAAATTAGTTCCCTCAATTCTAAAAGGTAAAACTTGCGTCGGTTAGTCACGTTTTGGACCCGTATCCAGAGTTCAGTTGTTGTTTACAATGTTATTATAAAAAGAGAATGTGATTTTCTATGTTGAGGTAGATTAAAAGTGGTCCCTTAAATATACTCTTGAGTATTGTGGTCATTTTAAGTTTACTAAAAGTGAGCAATATTAGTAACCGTCGACTACATCTCTAAATATATGTTCATGTTAAATTCTATTTTCTTCGCAGCTTCCTTTAAACTTAACAACTAGAGTTTGTTAAATATTTGACAGAAATCAAAATTCACTTTAGCAAATGTATAAATGACCAAAATTGCTCAAAAGATTGAGGGTAAGATCTACACACACCTGACCATTTTAGACATTACTTGTGAAAATATAATATATGAAAATATAATAGGTTATAAAATTATATAATTACAAATAAATAATAGAAGCAACCCAATAACTTGATAGAGAGGATGAAGAGATTATATTATCACTTGTTGTGGTGTTTTAAATGAGAAGACAAATTCTTTATTTATAGAAGAATTTTGCCTCCCAATCTACAATATACAACTTGTGCAGGTTGTCTACAACTTGTGCAGGTTGTCTACAACTTGGCACAACTAAAGTATAACTAAGCAACTTGCAAGTGCAAGTTGTATTTATCACTTTAACTCAAAATAGTACTATTTACACTTCTAGTTGTATAAACATTAATAATACATTCAAAATATAACTTGACAAAATAGTTTATAATACTCCCCCTTAGATGTCTTATTAATAAATAATGTGTCTCGTTAAAACCTTACTAGGAAAATTCTAGTAAAAAAATTTAGTGAAGAAAAAAACGTACACATATCTAGTAATACGCATTTCTACCTGCCTCATTAAAAATCTTACCAGGAAATCCAATGGGACAAAATTTTGATTAAGGAAAAAAGAGTGCAGCGCGTATTTTACTCCTCCTGATTAAATCATCGCTTAATTCTTGAAGATGATGTACTCTGATCTTGAATATCAACTTATTGTATGTTGTGGTTAATAGTGCCTTTTTGATCAAATATGCCAACATTCTCTTGATAGAGTTGCATTGTTGTCATATAATATTGTTGAAATCATGTCAAGTACATTCTCTGCTTGCTTTATAAACGGTTGTTATCTTGTCATGTGAAATATGGTATGACATTAATCCCTCATGGGCATAAATAACATGTTTGTATCAAACATTTACGTCGATCATATGAATACCCTCGATATCTCTATGTAGGAGTAAACCGATATCATGTCCATAGTTATAGCAAGATATTTAAATGCATCAATTGCACAAAAGATATGATACTTCAGGACCAATTCAATTTTCTCAATTCTTTTAGCAGATAATTGACTGCTTTTAGAAACTATTCAAGATCTCAATAATATTCATTAAGACAATTTCAGTACATCAATCTTGATTAATTCAATTCATTCAAGGATTATAAACAAGTTTCCTAAGAACTTGTATATGCTTCAGGAATTTTAAATCCTTTAGAAAATTTCATATAAATTTTGTCAAGTAAGTCATATATGTCATGACAATTTTCATTTAGTATTTAAATGACGTGACATCTTCTGATGTCTAGACTGCAAGTCTAATAAATTTTACGCTTATCAAGCTGCATCATTTCACTTTGTAATTATTTCTAAGTCAGCATGCTTTAATAGACGTAGAATTTAGATCCTCACAATCTTTTACAATATTACGTGTGTTATATCAAAGATATCATCAACGAGATACTATTTGTATCGGTTCGCAATTCGACATAACTTACTGAGATCTCATCACTTCATTATTTCCAGGTATATGAACATCTCATGAGGTTTCATGAAGTGTTATGTCGTAAGCTCTTCAAGAGCACGTTGTCTCTTTATTATAATCATTTTGATCATTTGCTCCTCTTCCTTTTCAAGGATTAGTGCATTTAGAACCGATTGATCTAACACGCTTCATGCATGTTGTAGACTTTGTCCTTCAGAGACATTAATGTTAATAGGAGCATTTTGCAGTTGAAATATGAAATTACTTGGGTCAGCAAATGCTTCCAGCATTTGACTTGAATTATCTTTTGAATGAGGATCATACTGATGATAATTCACAACATATTTCTTACTTGCTTATTCTCTCCCCCTCATGTTAGAGAAACTAACATATATCCCCGAATATTCTTTGAGGTATCCATCTATGTGCATCGTGGTGAATTAATTAATCATATATCGTACATCAAACTTTATTAGATGGAAAAATCATTCGGTTCTTGACCATGAACCAATTGAAATGGGAAAATTAATTATAATTTATTAATCTGATGCATATAAGTGTTGTTATGTGCACTATATCATATCTCAAAACAACACATGAAGCTTTGTTCTCATAAACATCAATTGTTTAGCCATTTATTAAAGGCATTCAATGTTAAACCAGCTTGGATATAAACCAACATTATCAAGATGATATATTGAGCAAGCAACTTTGCACATGTAAAACTACAGGTTGACAATAAATGCACATATAACCATCTCATAGATGCATCTATTCAAGACATCACATGACAGGTGAACGGACCCATATTCACCTTTGAGATGTTCCAGAATTAAGGAAATTCAGTCCAAATATTAGTTTATATAATCAACTTATCATGAGAACAAGTAACGCAAAAGATTTCTTGAAGAATCTTCCAGTTCCTTAATAAATTACAAATACTCAATTAGCACATCATATTTATATCAGGATGATCAAATTGGTCATATCAACTGATAAAATTATGTACATGTAAATTTTAAGTTTACCACAACATGTGTTATTTATTTTAGTAAACTTCTTATTTATTATTGTATGACATTTTATATCAATAAACTTCTAGAACTTTATTGTGGCATGATAATCATTTTTGTAAATAGTGATATATTATTTGAACACTACTAGTATAACAATTCTTGTAAATAAATAATTAGCTCTTCTGGAGCTCCTGGTCATTATTTTGTACTATTAAATATTAATTAGATACTGCTGGTATTATGAAAGAAACTATAGTTAGACACTAATGGTGTCATTAAATGGAAATCAAATGAACTTTTGAAGATAATTGTAAATTCATAAATAATGAAAAAAACTCTTAAGTTCTAAACTCAGTATTCAATGTCTCCTTCAGGGAGATTATCTATTAACATCTGAATATTTTGTTTCAAAGTGGTAACACATAGTAATCACATCCTTCAGGAAGAGATACATTAATATTTATTTCCTTCAGAAAATTATAACTACTAACCATAATGTATCCATGTGGTTATAGTAGAAACATTCTACTCTGCTTTCTTTTTGCCTTAAAATGATACTTAATAAAATTACTTGTCATATTCTATTTACGACAAGTACGTGGTGCAGTGACTTTTATGCCACATGTATTTCCTTTGTTATTTTATCTCTCCAGGAAGTAAGTTGTGGTATATCTCCATTAACTTCGGGGAATGAAACCTGATTATTTGATATGTGCTTGATATACGATGTTCATCTATATCTCATTATTTTGCTCAAGCACAAGAATATATTGCTTCAGAATACTTTTAAGATATTTTACCAATTCTTTCTACTTCAGGAGTAAAGTTTCAAAGTTTTACTACTTCAGAGGTAAATTTTGAAGTTTCACTACTTCGGGGGTTTTACCACTTCAGGAGTAATGTTTAAGGTTTTACCACTTCAGAAGTAAAGTTTAAAGTCTTACCACTCTCGCAGTAAAATTTAAAATTTTACCAGTTCGAGAGTAAATTTTAAAGTTTTACCACTGCCGTTTGATTTATGCTACTATGTGTATTTTGTTTATTTTATTTATCTGCATTAGTTATTGCTTCTTTTTCAGAAGTCGCTATCATAGCTTAGTGGCTTTGTTTGTCTTACTTTGCTTGTGCTTGTGCTTTGTATTGAGCCGAGGGTCTCTCGGAAACAGTCACTCTACCTAGCACTTAGCAAGTACTATATCATGATCAATTGTTCAGTAATTTTTAATTAACTAAGAAGTACATTATTTCCACAAATATGTTATCACATCATAAATGATAATTAGTTGGTATTTTATCACTTAGCAGTACGACATACATCTTAAAATATTATAACTTCACTTTGAACATATATGGTGCTTATCAGATTGAGGTAATAATTACCCAACATAAATATATCATAGACATAACAATATCTGCTAGAACATCTTAAATGATTTCATGAAAAATAATTGTTATGTGACTAGTGTGCGCGCCCATTTTTACCCAACGGTCGTGACGCACGGGTGTTTCCCTGGTGATGTTTCAATGTTGTTGAGGAGTCGCCACTTAATTATTCTAAGGTGAATTAGGGCACCTAAATATTAACTAAATGTTGCAATGTGAACTCTGATTACTGGTTTGCGAAACTATAAAATTCTAGGTAAGAATTCTCTGTTATCCTAAAGGGAATGGGTTAGGCATCCTTTAAGATTCGCTAACTTGCAGTTATCCGGTCAAACCTAGGTTAATTATTACACTAAAAATGCATATTTAAAGTATAGAATTAAGAAAAAAAGATGTTGCAAAGTAGTTGATTTGAAAGATGAATTTTTTGACAACGTAATAGATTTATTCTTTTCGAAAAGTATGTATGGTATCATTTATAAAACACTTGTAAAAATTAATTTTTTGGATAAAACATGCATTTGTAAGACTAGTTTAAAATACATTTTGGATAAAGGTATGCATTTGTATAGCATTCTTTATAAGATACATATTTTAGGCAATTTGATAGTAAGGAGAAAAGTAAAATTTTATTTGTAATGTGAAGAGATGATTTTTTTAATGGAAATCTTTCAAGTTTACAAATCGGATAAAACACAAACCTTCTTTTTAGGATTAAAAAAATGAATAAGAGATAGCCAAATTATTTTTTGAAAGAAATTAAAACATGCATAACGAACCTAAAAATAGAATAAAATAATTATCGGCTAAGTTTGGAACATACAAGACAGCCCTAAAACAAATAAAGCTAGCGATGAGTTTTCGATTCAAACGAGCCTAAGAAATAAACTAACGGCAGTTAAACTATCCTATTCATTCATCTATTCGAGGCCTAATTATTCTAAGCATTCTAATGACAATACATAATTAAATAATTATTACAACCCGAATAATAATGAAAGACAGATTAGACAATAAATAAAGGCAGTGACTAGGGCGGATGACTATATCATCGCACCCTATTTGTTTTGAAGTTCCGAGGTCGGAGAATGCAATGAACGAGAATGTGGTTCTTCGTTTTGGACAAAGTCATGATGAGTCTCATAACGAGACACTTTGTTACTCCCGATGCATTTCATGTAAAGAAAATAAAAGAAAAAAAGGATTAGTAGACGGAACGAAAATATACACATGAATATATATATATATATATATATATATATATAATATACAACTTAAATGTACATAGGAATGCATACTTGTGTTCATATATTTTATATATCCTTAAGACATCATTTTTCAAATTTGGCACGTTAAAGTAGCAGAAGAAAGAGCATGTGCTAACAATCCGGTTCCAAACTCAAACATGAATAAAATAGGCAAGGAAGACCAATGTATAAGTTATGTAAACATACATGATAAATTCAGTTAGAGTTAGGTTTTGGGGTAAAGTTAGGGGATAAAAGTTTTGGTTTTTTTTTTTAGGTTTAGGTTTAAGGGTAATGAAATGGGGTATGGGTCGAAATGGGTATGGGCTGGGGTGTGGCCGGTTGGGCCTATGGGGTTGGGCTGATGTGGGGTTTCAGTTGGGCTTTTGTTTGGTGGGTTGATAGAATGTTTTAGGTTAAGGAAAAAATGGGTTGTGGTTTAAAATATAAAAAAAGGGGTTTATTAATAAAATGATGTTTTGCAAAAAATTTAAATTATAAAGATAAAACATAATGATGTGATAATAATAAAAACATAATATTTACGAGATTGAAATGTTAGAAGGTGCAAAATCAATCGGTGCAGGAGCTGCTACAATTGCTTCAGCGGGAGCTGCTAATGCTTAATGCTTAAAAAAATGCAATGCCATTTTGCGAAAATAAAATAATATAGAGTATTAAGATAAAAACTATGACTAGGATATTAAAAGGCAAACGATAGTAGAAAAATGCGAATAATAATAATAATGATAAAAGTAATAATATTGAGAATAGACGACGATATTAAAACCTTATATTATATATATATATATATATATATATAAATATTATTTTGATGTGTCAAAAAAATATCTAAAATTGAAAATAAATCGAAAAAGACGGGATAAAATTGGGTGTCAACAACTAGTCATTCTTTTGAGCATAGATCATGTGACTATTTCATATGCATCAAATTATAACAGTAGCATAATCTTTTGACTTGGTACACACGATTGCTTCTGAATGAAAAAAATAAAAGTAAGCATGCCAGATTTTGATAACCAACCAAATCATTGTTATAACCTACAAAGCTTCGAAGTTATTTAAGAGTAAAGTTCAAAGTTTTACCACTTTGAGAGTAAATTTCATATTTAATACTTCGAGAGTAAATTTCAAAGTTACTACCTCAAGAGTCTTACTACTCAAGGAGTAGATTTCAAGGTCTTACTATTTTAGAAACAAACTTAAAATTTCTCTATTTTGATAATAGAATTCAATATTATACTACTTCGGGAGTAAATTTCAAATTTTTACTAGGAACTTAAACCTAACCCCAAACATAAGGAACCATTTTTGACATTTCTCCCCAACTATTTCATCCCAACACCAGTTCCGTAATTTCACCTCCCCCAAAACCGATCTACTCATCTTTTAAACCCTAAAGCAACCCTTTAACCCTAGTTCCTCCTCCATACACATACGCAGAGCAAGCAGTCATGGGTCGTGTCCGTACAAAAACAGTGAAGAAATCTTCACGCCAAGTAATCGAACGTTACTACTCAAAAATGACCTTAGATTTCCACACAAACAAGAAAATCCTTGAAGAAGTTGCTATCATCCCATCAAAGCGTCTCCGAAACAAGATTGCTGGGTTTTCCACACATTTAATGAAGCGTATCCAAAAGGGTCCAGTTAGAGGCATTTCACTTAAGTTACAAGAAGAAGAAAGAGAAAGGCGTATGGACTTTGTACCTGATGAATCTGCTATTAATACTGAGAGGATTGAAGTTGATAAAGAGACTATTGACTTGCTTTCTTCTATGGGTATGAGTGAATTACCTGGTGTTGTGCTTAAAGAAGAGGTTCCTGTTGCTATGACTGTGCCTGTTGGTGGGTTTGGTGGTGGTCGTGGTCGTGGTCGATACTGAGATGGGTCTGTTGTTGTTTCATTAAATGTGTTTTCTGTTGTGAAGTTGAAGACTTTATGTTTATCTGATTATGGTTTAAAGTTGAGCTGTTTCGTGGATCAATTTAGTGTCTTGAATTTGTGAGTAATTTTGCATTTCCTCTTTATGAATGGGTTATGCGCATTTTTATCTATGAATGGGATGTTATAAAATTTCATCTTTACTTCAATTGGGATGTTGTTCATTTCTATGTTATGTGCATTGTTCAATTTCGGGTGGGAAAATGTTTTCTTGGAAAATAAGTTAGGTTTCTTAATTTTGTTCTATTGTGTTCGATAAATAAGTAAAAGAATATTATCCCAAGTTATCGAACGTTACTACTCAAAAATGACTTTAGATTTCCACACAAACAAGAAAATCTTGGAAGAAGTTGCTATTATCCCATCAAAGCGTCTACGTAACAAGATTGCTGGGTTTTCAACTCATTTAGTGAAACGTATCCAAAAGGGTCCAATTAGAGGCATTTCACTTAAGTTACAAGAGGAAGAAAGAGAAAGGCGTATGGACTTTGTACCTGATGAATCTGCTATTAATACTGATAGGATTGAAGTTGATAAAGAGACTATTGACTTACTTGTTTCTATGGGTATGAGTGAATTACCTGGTGTTGTGCTTAAGGAAGAGGTGCTGTCCCTGTTGGTGGTTTTTGGTGGTGGTCGTGGTGGGTTTGGTGGCCGTGGCGGTGGCCATGGTGGGTGCTGAGATGGATCTGTTGCTTCTTACTTAAATGTTTTTGTGCTTTTGCCAAAATTGTAGACTTGATATTTTCTGATTATGGTTTAAATTTGAGTTTTTGTGAACCAATGTAGTGTTTTGAACTTGTGGGTAATGTGCATTTCTGTTTATGAATGGAATGTTGCAGGACTAAAAAGTATTTAGTACTTGTGGGTTATGTGCATTTTTGTTTATCAATGGGATGTTGCAGAAGTTCTTTCTTACTTTAGTAGCATTTCTGATTATGAATGGGATGTTGTTTTCATTCCCCTTCTCCTCATTAAGAGCTTGTCCAATTTCATGTGAAATAGAACTTGGGATCGTTTGGTTGTTGGTTAGAGTTATGCAACTGTCATAATAGATTGTAAATTGGTAACTAAATATTATACTTGGTGTGCGAATTTTATATATAGCAATTAAAATGCTACCAAACATTATTAGCTATGCATGTAATACATGAATAATCCACTTCATGACCAGCAACAAACGAACCTTAAATTGTTGTGCTAAGTTCCTTGAAGAAGTTGCCACCATCCTCTCCAAGCGTCTCCGCAACAAGATCGCTGGATTCTCCACTCATCTGATGAAACCTATTCAAAAAGGTCCCGTTAGGGATGTTCCAATTTCATGCGAATGGAGCTTTAATTGTTGTGCTAAGTTCCTATTTCAGATTGATTTAGACAGTATAGAATTTACTTATGTGAGTTCTGCAGTAGGTTGAGATGAACTCAAATATATTCAGACATCACTAGATACTCTAATGGTACATTGGTATCATTTCTATCCCTGTTATATGTTCTTTTTTCCTTTGAGCAATGGTAAGCTTGCGGATATGGATGTGGAGGTCTGCAGATTATTCAAATAAGCACAAAGATATCCTGCACTTGCCTGTCTACCCAATCATATATTTATAGCTTATTGGCAATAAAATTGCTTTTACTTTTGCCTTGATAGGGTCCCTGTACACTTCTCTTTGCATGTCCATGTCATCTGTCCAAGTTGTGTATAGAATGGGAATTGGTTTCTGTTGTCCCAAAATCTGAACTATCGGATTCCCCAGAAGCCGTTTCCATTCTTTTTTTTGGTTGTTTGTTTGTTTTTCACCCAATCTTATGTATCTGCTTTAGGCCCAATTGATTTGGATTTGTGCTGGAAAATTTCATTTTATGATAAAGCGTTCTCTATCAAAAGTGGCTCGATACTGGTTTGAACTCCTTTATTTAAGGATGAACAATATTTACCGCTATACCATAACATTTGGTGGTCATTCATTTTTATTGGTTACCTAAGGAAAAGCTTGACCTTTCTTTAAACCAAAATTATGGTAGACTTTATGAATCATGTAAATTCACAGAAGAAAAGCAGAGTTAAGAGTAAGAGGTTCTTGCCCAGTGAAGCCCTTTCAACATGTTCATTTAGTCCACGTCGGGCTCCTTAAAACTTGCTGCACTCCCTCAATAGTATCCTGACGAGTTTCTCAAATGAAGATTCCAGTTTGCCAATATCCCCTGAAAATATCATATTTTTTCGATTCACGTGTTTCGATGGAGAACGCTATGTTAAGTGTTAACAATATCAAATCACAATCATAAATGCTCCTTTTGCAGTTCTCGTCTAACTCAACCAACTACTTAAGCAACATGATAAGGCATTTACTGTTGAAAGCACCTGAAGAAGAGTAACATTTTGTTTAATATACGTACGCCCAAGTCACAGTAATACATCAAATTGACAGTTACTATTAACAGTGATGTCATAATGGCTGCCAAGACTCGAAGGATAGGAATGATTCCAAAACCTTAAATTACACTCTAGGTGTTATTTGCGTAAACAGGGTTGAGCATCTATTGATTAGTTACTCAATTACATTGTAATAACATGATACATTATTAAATTACATGCAAGACAATAAACTCTCGAATTTGCAAGCCAAAACCGTGCTAATTAAGCTGAAGAAGCAAGTGCAGGAGGAAACACAGCAAGTTCCTCAACTTCAGATAAGTCTGAGGGGACGCAGGCACATCACTGACTAGAATTTGCAAGTCCAACCATGTTAAGCATATGACGATCCTCTTTAAATCTTTCTAACACAGTACCTTGAAGTCGATCTTGATTATCTTGAGCTCTTTTTATCGCAACTCCCCAGCATTCTATCACTTCTGGAAAGATTTGATGGGTCTTTGACAAGCTAGGACTGCCAAAGGTAGTGCAGGTGAAAGTATGCCCCTGGTCAAAGTTAGCTGAGATGAACAAGCCGAAGTGGTGCGCTCGTCCTCCAAAACCAATGCCATTGGGGATGCTCTCAGAACTAAAATGTATAGCACACTGCCAAAAGATTGAGCTTAAACATCTTAGTAGTAGTTCAATAGTCAGATAAATAACATTCCAGTTTGCAAGTATTTATTGTTTCAACATCTGAACATCCAGTAGGCTCATACGGTACCAAGTGAATCCATTATTTCTTGACAGCTAAAATGAATAAAGTTAAATGATATCAAAAGGCCCAGAAACTTACCCACTGTAAATTAGAGTTCGCCCCAGTAGGACGGTAAACCGATGCCTTTGGGTATAGCTGGAAGAGGAAAGACTTCATGTCCCCATAAAAGTCAGCATGCCTCTCCCATGGTTGAGATGCATAACCCCCGTAAATATAGCCTTCTTTGTCCTTTATTATCAATAAAGTTGGTCCTTTGTCATTTCTGCAGTTCAAGTTGGGAGTTAACACTTGGATAAAGGAGTTTAACACTTGGGTCAAACAATGATAATAACCGCAATCAAGACATAGAAAGGGGAGGAAAAAGTGATGGCAGTTATGCATCAGTGTGCACACAAAATAGCTACTACAAGAAACAAGGCTACATGCAATATGGTGTGATATGAATCCTGTGATAGGATTCATGCAGCTAAATGAATGATATTTCTTTGAGGATGTTAATAACCATTCCAGGTCTTCTCGAGTCATCCTTGGATTCCCCTTGTTGTATTATAGACACCTTATTAGTTTCTTGGTTGGGTTTGAGACTCAATTATGCAAGTTCATGAAGAAAATATTCAGTGATTCTTGAAAATTATCGAGGCTAATGCCCATGTGGAGGGTCCAGAAACGCCTGCAGGTTAGATCTGAGTAGGGGAAACTCGACCCACAACAGAGTAGGGGTGTATGAGGGTGGCGGATCTCAATGGGAGAGTGGTGTGGGCCATGAGAATTATGCAATGCCCTATTACCACCATAAATAAATATCGAGGCTTCTTAGAGGTGGACCATAGATGTAACACTTACTCCACTCATGTATTAATGCAACTGGCAGATATCTTTAACCTTCCTAAGGGAAGCATCTATGATTAAAAAAATGCAGTTAGTTTTGCCTGGAACCTATTGGAGAAATGCACGTTACACTAACTTGAAATTTCAAAGTCCATTGAACTACAGATACTTGTGTAAACTTTGCAGCTGATCTCACGGCATTTAACCTTCAGACTAGAAAAAAACAAAATGGCACCTAATTAGCAAGTTGTGCTAGTGGATGTTAGGATAAACTGAAAGATAATAATATAAGCATATTCAGTAATCTGATAAGCTGAGATATGTTCTCTGTCAAGGACTAAGTAATCATGGAAACAAGATTACTAACAAAAATCTTTTTACCTATTATAACTAATCTAAAGATCTTAATGAGATTTAAGATACTGATAGTTAATCCTCAATTAAGAAAATCATTTCCAATCTAGCCGGAAGCCACTCACGAAATGTTCCCCAGGAATGTACTGAAACTTAGGCCATGTACTGTACTGTGATACAAAAGTCTCCATTCATGCAGCTCGTCTTGTGGGAGGGCCCCCCCTATATGCCAAGCATATTCCTTTCTTAACAATATTACAGCAGGATCAAAATTTTCTGGGTATACAAGCATAGGAACCTCAGAGCCTGCAAAAGAAATACTAATAGATTAGTACACTGCTTGAGAGGTGTTAGAGGGGATATGACGCAGGTGCAACTTACTGAGGACATGACCTTAGATAGGGGATTGTGGAGGACACGTATTAGGGTGGAAGGGTAGTAGGTAGTTGAGCGTAGTCCTACTTACGCTTACATACTGATAGTTGTAGTGGTATTACTGTAGACCTGCTTAGCCTATCGTACTAGTAGGTGCAGTATTGCTTTATAGTCCTCTGTCATTTGATTCCTGTTGCTGTGTGTTCTTTCGTGTACTTTGTTTATCTTATCTACCTGCGTTAGTTATTGCTTCTTTTTTTCAGAATGTTTTATCATGGCTTATCCGCTTTTGTTACCATCATTGTCATAATGCTTTAAATTTCTTGTCCGGGTCTGACCGTTTCCCTTGCTTTGCTTGTGTTTATGATGTGTCTTGAGCCGAGGGTCTTTCGGAAACAGCCGCTTTATCTACTAAGGTAGAGGTAAGTTCTGCGTACACTCTACCCTCCCCAGACCCCACAATGTGGGATTTCACTGGGTATGTTGTTGTTGTTGTAGTACACTGCTTACCACCTAGCTTGACTACAGTTTTGCAACTCTGAAAATCATTCACTGTGTTTTTTTTTTTTCATTTTGTGGGGGTGGGGAAGTGGAATGGAGTATTATGAATAGGAAAAACAACCCAGATTTCCATACACAAACTGAAATGTGTATAAATGAGAATATTCTAGAGTGGTTATAACTAAAGTCATGGTCGCAAAGAATCGAATCCTAATCATCTTACATTAACAATCAACTAATTTACTATGCTAAAACTCCTTTTGGTGTCTCAAAATGAAAAGGGACTTATACAAAAGCATCTCTAACGAGGTTATCATGAATACAAAATAACAAACTAAAAAATAAAAACTCGTCGAATAGACTTGTAGCAATATGTAGGAGGAAGATCCATGATTTCGAAAAGATGGGTGCGGGTGCACTATTATGAAGAGGTGGATTCAGGATATGAATTTGGCGGGTTCAACCTTTAGGCACTTACCACTGAATCCGTTACGCTTTTGGAATTATAGGTTCAATTTTATCTTTTTAAATAGTAATTTTTTACATACTCCTTGTGCCGAGGGTCTACCCTAGGGGTACTCTACCCTCCCCAAACCCCACTTTGTGGGGGGTTTCACTGGGTATGTTGTTGTAGTAATTTTTTACATATGTATATATACTACGTGTCAAAAATATTGGAATCAGTTGAATCCCATTGGCTATGCTATATCCTCCACTGCTACTAATTTTAATTTACATATTTGGTTTAATTATATAAATTTTTACGGCAACAAAAGGAGAATATGAATTTCAATCTGTCAGATTTGGAAATTTTGAAAGAATAAACTAAACACAGAAAGAAAGAAAAAAATACTTAATTAAAACGCAAAGGGGGACACTACACATGCCCATCCCCGCGGATGAGCCCAATTCTAGAAAAAAAAAAGTAAATAATAACAAGACAGACAGAATTTGGACCCTGGCCTCACTTAGAGAGGTGTACCCAATAACCATTGCACCGTATCACACTTTGAGCTTGGGCGCGCACATATATATTTAAGTACTTTTGAAAAAATATAGCATTCCTATACATGATCTAGGAAGGGGAGCATGAGTGCACGTGAACCCAAGCTCCCCACCTAGATACGACACTGGCAATATGCTTAAATTATGTTTTAGTACTAATATAGTCGAGATTGTATCTTTTTAATATGATATCATTACAAGAAATTGTTCATTTGTTTCTCTTATTTTATTGTTGACACCGCTTACTAGAAACCATGTGCACACCACTGGTAATGAGAATCCCCGTAACAGCAACTACACCAGTATATTTAACAGGACTCCAGCATTATGTATAATAACATACTCCTATAAGTTTCAGAGAAAACACAAGTAATGTCTATTACACGGAAAAGCCAGTATCATGCATAGTTGTCATAGAAGTTTCAACGAATAAAGAAGTAGTGTAAACTGAATAGAAAAGCTAACATTTAAGCCCACAGAAATTTACCCAATAAGCAATGTCCAATATGTAGAAAAGACATTCCTCTTAGAGAAACTACGAAGGACATGAAAAAATGTGGAAATGAAGAATTAGAAAACACAAAATAACAGTAAAGCAGAAACCTGAATCACGTGGAGACAACAGAGTTCCGAGAAACTTCCTTACTGATGGAAGACGAGCACACCAGCTTCTGAATTCCTCGAAAGACATACAGCTTTCAGCGCTTTCTTTATCATCTGTTGTTAAATTTGCAGCATTGAGGAAAATGTCGAGAGCTTCTCTCTCTGAACTAGATTCAGATTGATGGCTCTCATGAGAAGATATATTTCTGAGTACTGTAGTCAAGACAGCTTCAAGATCTGATCTGCAAGTTGATTCCAGTGATGTATTTACCAACATAAAGGAGAAAACAATACTGCTGGTTTTGCTTTTATCGTTCTCTTTTTGGTATTCAATAGTACGGGTATTGTATAAAGAAAAAAGTGGATCCAGAACTATGATTAATGATAATAAAAAATTCAAATGTTTAAAACTGAACTAGCCTGGGGTTATTTTACCAGAGCTTCAACGAATCTATTTGACATCAAAGTTTAGGAAGTCAAGCTCATAACTGAAGGAAAAGCTTCTCAGTATACATATGTGTGTTCCATATAAAGAAAAAAGAGATTCTGGAAGAAATGAACCTTTCATCTGACAACTATTGAAATAAAGGAAACAATCCATCATCTAATGCCAGATGATATGCTCTTTCCAATTATCGTGTACTGACCTGTGTTAGATCCTCTGTCTATCCAAATCAGCTTACAAGGATGCTTTCTAGGTCTTTCGGGGAAAAAAGGACAGCTTCTAGGTCAAGGAGAGCAATCAAAGAAGAACCCATTTCTCTTCCATTATAGAATATTATTTTGCAGAAATAGACTACGGAAGATTCCCCAAAGGCCAAAGGCATGGTCAATCACATTTGATTCAACAAGTGTATGTATATGCTACTTAATGTTTATCAATCAATGTGCCATGTTTATGTTGCCTATCTTGAATAATAAAGGTAGAACCTCCTCCTCCTTCCTCTTGTTATTCTCAATGGAGATCCATTCTTCAGAAACAAAGTTCTATATCATTTCCACCTCAAAAAAGTGGGGTTTTTTTTTAACAAAGAAGATCCAATCCCAGATGTTTCGAGTATAGCGGACAAACAATACGAGCCTATCCAGTAAAACACAAGGGAAGCATGGTCGCCTCATCCTAAACTTAAATATTAGCATCTGCTTCATGGAATGTAATGCTCCAGCCATCCTCCCTTCTTGTAATTATTTTACTTGATTATTAGAGAGGAAATATATCTCTATCAAAGATAACCAACAACACTTGACTCCCCAACTAACCTGATGGTTAAGTTTGTACCGTGTGCTTCACAGGGATGGAAAAACAGTTCAAGTTTGCAAAACATTCTTAGTTGTAATTCTTAGGGAGAGGGCACCTGCAGAAGACAGCCCAGGAAGGGGGTTGGGGGGATCAATTATTGTAAAGCTTAACGGAAGAGGAATAACCCAGGGGTAGTGAGGAGGCTATAGAAAAGGTCATGTATGCACCTATTGGAAAGAGTGATAATACTAAGGTGACTGCAGGAAAAGGAACTGGATGGCCAAGGGTGACTAGCAGAAATAATTTTAGAAAGTCTGATAAGCTGTTGATTATGGAGAACTTTGCATAAACCAAGATAAGCAAAACTTCCCTTGGAGAAAGCCAGCCTGAGGGAACTGCATTGATCATTCCGCCATCACTCGATTATAGAGGATAAAGGAAGAAAAAAGAAGTCGTGCATATCATAAGATGAGCGAGACAAAGACCAGTTGGGTCAAGCAAAAAATGTTACACACATACATATGATAGTGACAGTAACAATCTCTACCAACTTCCGTATTAGTTTTTAATAATGAAATACAAGCCTTAGATCCCTATTTTCTCAAGAAGCTTGCATCACAACCTTTTTCAAGATATTCATTTCGCTTGCCAGTTTTATTTAACAGTTGACTGGTTTTCAGGATAAGCATCTAGGAATTATGGTCAGTCAATCTTTTATTAAGATCCCTCCTCTCCGGAACATTAGTATCCTGATATTGATCATCTTCTCGGAATTATTATTTTAAAAGTAGTCCAAGAGATGGCCTCAGGGCTTTGGTCTAATGGTAAAGGCGCAACAAGTGATGTGTGAATTAGGCGCACATCACGGGTTTGAACATTGCCATTTGCCACAGACAAAAGCTTGATATTTAAGTGGAGAAGGGTAGAGGGGTAGACCATCATCCACCAAGTTTGGAACAGTGCGCCACTGAACATCAGAGATTCTTGGTTATCAAAAAAAAGTATCCTAGAGATTGTGAGACGTCAAAGCAGCTTTCGAGTCAATATTAAGACTAGAGTACCTCAATTGAATGAAAAGTATTAAAACAAAAATAAAAACTAAGAAATATGTCCAAAGCGAGAATATCACACTTCAGTTCAACATAAACAAGGTCAAATTAAAACAAATGTATAATTAATCGGTCCTCCTAGTGGTGGAAGGAAAAGAACTGCCTCAACTGCGCAAAAAAAAGAGCACAAACTATCTCAACTGCATCAAACAGTTCATTTACTATGAAAAAGGGTCAAAACTTTACTTGGAAAATAAAGAAAAGCAGTCAATTGAATTTCAAATAGCGTCAAACAATTTACTTCCTCTAATTACCGACTTGTGAAACAAAACTCCCCTTGATTTTCACAATGAGCACGTAACTATCCTTCACCTTACAGCATTTTTTGGGGGGAAACAGATTTTACCTATGGGAAAAAGTAAAAGAGTTACTTTTAATTCCAATTAATGGCAAGTGCACCACCTTAGTCCTAGTACTTTAGGAGAGTATTCTCACTAAAAATAATGCAGTTTAGCACATAAATCTTCAAAGATTTTGATAAAGAAATGGACCTTGGGCCTAACTCAACCCCAAAAGCTAGCTCAAGAGGGGAGAATTGTCCAAGACCATATAAGGAGATCAAATGACCTATCCCCACCGATGTGGGGATATTCAACCCCCCCCCTCCACTAGACATCTGGATCGTGGACAATATAAGATGGAGGGCCCAACATCGGGTGAAATAAGAATTGGGTGAGTCTGATAGCATGATAAAGAAATGGAGACCAAAAGCTAGCTCAAGAGGGCAGGATTGCCCAAGACTATATAAGGAGACCAAATGACCCTATCCCCACCAATGTGGGATATTCAACAGATCTCAAAGTCCACCCTTTCACCCAAAATGTGATCCCCTCACGATGCCTGACAGCCCTCTATGCCTTCAACCAACCTACAGTAAGAACCTCTGCCAGTTGTTTTCGTAGGTATACAATTTGAGCTGGTGAAGTTGTCAATCTCATTAAGAAGTTAGTTTGGACTTTTTAATTTAACCCATGAATTGAGAGAGGTAATTGACACATTTTGAAAGTAGAGCACAGTTACATGTGAAAAACTAAATCTGGAGGGACCAAACCATATGTAACCCTTAAATATATCAATGCTTATTGTTCTACCTTCCAACAACGCCATCATCAAAGACATCTAACAACTGATAGATAAACTCTTCAATATCATCATTTGTTCCTTTTTCATAGGTTCCCTGCAATATAAAAAGTGGAACCATACACCATGAGTTCATAAATTTCATTTACTCGCAATAGAAACTTCACAGATAGACATGTCCACCTTTATGCAGTAAAGGGTAATGATTATCTGAATGAACTACAACAACATATGCAGTGTAATTTCACAAGTGGAGTCTGGAGAGGGTGGTGTGTACGCAGACCTTAAGGTCTCACCTTGTGAAGGTAGAGAGATTGTTTCCGAAAGACCCTCGGCTCAAATAATCTGAATGAATTACAGTTTAGAAATATAACACAGTTTCTGCAATTGTGTTCTTCACTCTGGCTGTCTAGAAGGAGAACATCTATATGCTGGTAGGTAACTTGAAATGGCACACAAGGAGAAGGCATGAATTTCTCTAGAGACCTCAAATTTCAGGGGTAAAAAGATAACACCACAGAGGTTTATAATGGTTGTTTTAGGGGTATAACGGACACATGAAAGCAGCAAAGCCATCAGTTGGTTAAGTCTTAAGCCTTCTGTTAAAGCATCTCTTCATCCCATTAAGCTAGGTCCTAGCTCAGCCGTTAAGCTTATCCAGTGAGTCCTACCAAACTAAGTAAATCATGCTTCAGTCATTACTATCCTGAGTATAGGGACTGCAGTTGGAGCTGCTGATGAAAATTGTTCGTGTATATTTCAAAAATTATGAGATGTTACAACAATGAACGTGGATCATATGATACTCTTGAGCTCATGCATACTCGAAAAGTCATATGTGAAGGAAAATGATTTTTTTATAATATTGGCCATAGGTTTGATATTGTTGTTCCTTTCGAGCCGAGGGTTTTTCGAAAACAGTCTCTCTGCCCCACAAAGGTAGAGGTAACTTTTGTTGTTGTTTGGCCATAGGTTTAAGCCGTGGAAACAGTCTCTTGTACAAATGCAAATAAGCATGTATACAATAAACCTACTATGATTTGGTCCTCTACTGGACCCGCCCATAGAAGGAGCTTAGTGCATCAGGTTGTCCTTGTATAAATACATGTATACAAATAAATCTACAACACTTTGGTCCTTCACTGGACCTGCCCATAGGGGAGCTTACTGCACCAGATTGTCCTTCTTTATAGCGTGGTGTACGGCCTGCTTGCGTGCATCTTGACTAATCCATTAACATACAATACTATGAATGGAGTGAATTCAAATACTAACCCAGATAAATTGCAGTTTTAAGTTATATAACTCAAAAAGCTATAAGAAACACCGATATATAAAAAATAAAAAAAGAGCCTATGTATACCATCAACAAATGAGAAAACTTTAGGGTAATTAAGACAAAAAAAAATACTCACTTTAGCAATCACAAGGTCTTCATATGTAAGTTTTTTATCCTTGCGTTTCTGGGTAACCAAATCGAACATTCTATCACCCAACGGCCCTTCAACTCCAATATACACCTATATATACACACAAAATACCCAATTCATAATTTCATTATAATAAAAAAAATTAACAGACGAAAAAGAAAATTGACAGAAATGACCTTGAAAACAGAATTAGATATGTATTGTCCATTGGTGTGAGATTGTGCAGCTAGTGAATCGAACAACAATTTCAGGTCATCCAATTTCTTCTCAGTAAAGGCTCTACAAAAAGAATTAATTTAAAAATTGATCAAATATTGAACTATGTAAGCTGTAACCATGTTGTAGTGTTATAGAGAAAGTGACCTTTTGGCTAAAGCAAATCGTGGATTCGTTGAATTCGACTGAGTGTTTCCCATTTTCTGTTCGTTTATTATTCTGCTCTTTTCTTCTCTTCTTATCTGCTCGGATGGTGTTAGCCATGGTTTGATAATGTATCATATTGTTATTTAATAATATTTTTATTGTTTGATTTGATTTGATGATATTATATATTATAATATATAAATTTATTAAAATATTTTTAACTTTTAATTATAAATTAATTTATATATATTAATAAAATTAATGTAAAGAATAGAATAGAAATTTTTAAAAATAAGTAGGTGGTAGATGGAGGTGGTCAGTCGGGCTGGTCATTGGGTGGTGGGAGTGGTGTGGCGTGGGGGTGGGTGGTAGGGTGAGGGTTGGCGGGGGTGGTGTGGCGTGGACGTGGGTGGTAGGGTGAGGGTTAGGGTGTGATGGAGGATGGGATGTGGCTATAATAAAAAAAAAATATGTAATCACGCAAAAATTATTATATTCATAATTATAATTTTTTTCATGATTATATAAATAAAGAAATTTATAATATCTTACAATATAATTTTAAGAACAATTAAAGTAAATATAATTTTATAAAAAATAATAATAATAATTAAAATAAATATAATTTTATAAAAAACAATACAATGAACCACGAAAAATAACCATCCAAAGTGGGGGTTCGAATTGTTTGATGTAATAAACGTGGCAGTAGGTGTAGCTGTTTTGCTGATATTTCAAAGGAAAGGTACCAAAAGTTAGCGGCTCAAGTGTGTTCGCTTGAAATAAAATGTGTTTTTAGAAAAACAATTTCTCATAAAATATTTCCTTATTTTTTAGTGATTGATTAACAACAATAATAATAATATGAATTCGATAAATAGAGTCTGGGAGATGATAGAATATACGCAAATTTGAGATTACTTCCGATGAACCCTCGGCTCAGAATAAAGCAATAACAAAGAAGCAGGACAAATAGAAAAGATGAGCGAAGAACAAGAAACAGTAAATAATTAATAGAAATTCAAGAACAAGAAATTATAGAAAAAATACTACGACTACTAATAAGGAATGATAAATAAAACGCCACTCTACTATCTACTAACCTTTTACGATAATTCGTACCCTCCACAACCTATGTCCTTAGTGAGTAGAAATATTTTTTTAAAGGGTTTTTAAAGATTTATCGTGATTTCCACAATTGTATAATTATTTACACTTAAAGTTTGATGAAACTTCTTTTAGGGTTAAAGATTGATAATAGGAGTAACATTTGGGGGGGCGGGGGGAATGAAAAGAGTAGTGTGGAGTAAAAGTGAGATATTTGTGAAAGCGAAAGTGAGAAGCTAGAGAGATTTCATTTTCCGTACTTTTAAAATATATCCACCCAAAATACCTTATATCTCTCTGTCTTTTGAATACTATAATAATAATAATAATAACAATAAATTCAGTATAATTCATAAGTGGAGTGTGGGGAGAATAGTGTAATACACAAATCTTATTCCTACAATCACAAGGTAGAAGACTATTTTCGATAGACCATCGACTCAAGAAAAAAAATAATAACAATATCAAGATAATAAGATACTCGAAGAAAAAAAAACAATGGCTAGTAATAGCAGTAAAAATCTAAGAATAAGGAAATACAATAATAACACTAATACTTTTGGTATGGAAACGAAATATGTTTGACTACGTACTAATCTTCTACCTTAGTTCTCGACCTCCCTCCTAAGGATTTATCCTCGGTAAGCTGAAGTTGTTCCATGTACTATGTCGCACCCATTTTTTACTGCAGGTTCGCGACGTATTGGGTCGATTCTCCTGGATTGATAAATGTTGGTTAAAGAGTCGTCACCTAATTATTCTACAGTGAATTAAGGCACTTAAATGTTAATAAATGTTGCAATGTGAACTCCGATTAATGGTCTGCGAAATTATGAGATTCTAAGTAAGAATTCTCTATTACCCTAAAGGAAAGGGGTTAGACATCCTTTAAGATCCGCTAACTTGCGGTTATCCGGTCAAACTCAGGTTAGTTATTATGCTAAGAAAATGCATGTTTAAAAAATGTTAAGTAAAAAAAGATGTTGCAAGTATTTAATAAAAAGATGCATTTTTGAAAACATAAAAGATTTGTAAGACTGGTTTATAAAAAAAATACATGTAAAGTTAAATTTTGGATGAAAGTATGCATTTGTATGGCATGATTTATAAAATACATATTTTGGTAATTGATAGTAAGGAGAAAAGCAATTTATTTATAATGTAAATAAATGATTTTTTTAAATCATTTTGAATTACAAATCGGATAAAAGACAAACTTATTTGTATGATTAATAAAGAGAATAAAAGATGACCAAATTATTTTGAAAATTTTGAATATGCATAACGAGCCTAAAATAAATAAACTAGCGGCGGGCTTTCAATTTTAAACTACCCTATTAATCAACCATTCATAGCCTAATCATTCTAAGTATTCTAATAATCGCACAAGAATTGAATAATTATTACAACCCGAATAAAAATAGAAAGGCGGTATTAAAGAATTAAGTTGCGACTAGGGCGGATGATGATGCCATCCCGCCCTATTTGTTTTGAAGTTCCGAGGAAGAAGAATGCAAAGAATGTGGATGTGGGCCTTCGCTTGACAATAATCCTGATGAGTCTCATAACGAGACTCTTCGTTGCTCCCGATGCATTTCATGTAAATAAAAGAAAAGAAAAGGATTAGAGAATGGAACATGAAAATATATACATAAGAAAACATGAAGGGGGGTTTAGAAAATACCCAAATTATCAGATGTAAATGGAAGGCAATGCTAATATATATAACTAGGCACGCATATATAAATAATATGTGTTAATTAGCAATTTAAACGAACCGAAAGCCTGAATATTTTTAAACACAAAATTTGGAATGTGGTATAGTATGTGACACGCAAAAATGAAAGATAGGCCCATAATTTATTCTCGAATTTTAGGAAGGAAGAAGAAGTAAACTGGCCCAAATCATAAAGCAACCCACAACAAATGAAACCAAGTCAAATATTTAGATTGCCCCAAACTAGAGACAATAGGCAATGATGGAAAGAAGAAACAAGATGTTGGGCTTAGCCCAAGTTATATCATGTAGGCAGAAATGGAAACAAGCAGAAAATGAAACATATGAGCCAAACCCACTGATGTAATCATGCAAATAAGACAAAGATGATAGCAGAGCTAGGTTGAGCCCAACAAATATACATAGTGTGCAAACATGATTGATATACCAGATATACACGATTATACACCTGATATATTGGACATGTATACCTCGTATACTAGGTACGTATTGGTATACAATCCATACCTCAAGCGAACACCAAAGGGGGGAAATGCAGGCAAACAGATAGGCATACATCATATACAGCACATTGATTCTCAATTTATCCTATGTGCTTCATGATTTCAAACTTAAACAAATCAATCATGCATTTTTAACATTCAAAACACCATTTAGCATAATGACCAAAGTAATCATATCACTCAGAGTTTTCATATGTCTAATTGTGCTAGGTTATCCAATTTATAACCCCATATCTCATGTACCTAAGCTTAAGCAATAGGGATAAGAACAATTCATCTTATATAACAGTCATGTTGACACTAACATCTTAACAAAGTACAAAACTTGTAGCAGGTAAACAAAACCAAACTAAAGACTTTGCTTAAGCTAAAATCACGAACATGTTAGCAATTCTAAAGACTCTCAGCCATTACATGTTTAAAGCCTCAGATTATAAAGTAAAATAGAACAATCCCATATATCTAAAAGCAAATAATGAGCAAATCAACTACATGAAAACAATAAAATGCCAATTACACAAGGAAGAATGCCTCACACTTTTAATGCACACAATGAGGTCAAGTAAATGACCATGTTCAGATTTCAGATCTCATACATTAATCATGCAAGAAAATAGGTCATGTGAATAGGCAGAAAGAAAAGGAGCAGTTCTGATGGTATACTGCATAGTTTAAAAGAGTGAGCCTGAACCAAACACTTAGGGAATGATCTGATTCATAAAATAAAAGGGTTCACAATCACATACTGTTCTATGACATTGACATTTCTGGTCAATGCAGAGATCATTCTATTAAAATATGCAGTCTTAACTAATTGCAAACCAGACACACACATAGGACTAACTCATTAATCTTAAGAAGATGCACATACTCTCAGCAGAACAAGATGTACATGCAGACTCCTATATAGACTGAAATTGTAATCAAATCATAGAAACAAAGTAGACTTAACAGGTGCAGTGAATTTGGTCCAAACATCATATAGACCATGAAGACAGACATGCAAGGCATTAAATATAACTTCAGAGACATTACATTGCTATCATGTATGCATTTTAACACTTAGTCAGGCAAAACAAATGTGTAGTTAGCTTGACAAACATATAGACTTAGAAAAAATAAATAAGTAAACATTAAAAGGAAGCATTTCCAAGGGTGTATAGTATTTTCAACTAGACTAAGCATACATGGTCCTATTCATGCCACATTATCCAGCATGATGACACTCAAGTAAACAAAGCAGCCACATAATTAAACTGATGGGCATACAAACTCACAAATGAGGACAAATACATAGCCAACTCAAGTGGACATATCAGATAAACAGGGATGACCAGACAACCATTTAAGGACAATATTTTAGATATGCAGGGGAATTTAGTCTAAACTAAACACATGAATATTTCATTTATCAGGCATGATAAGGAATGACACTACATACAAGATAGTATATGGTCAAAGATGGTTCTCAAACATGTTAACAAGTTGGCTAGCATATCATAATTAACAAACAGACCAAACCTATTTGGAGGATAAACTAGTTAAAAGAACTCAACAAGGTAAGCAGGTTTCAACATTCTTTAAATCCAACATGATCAAACAACATCCAGAAACAAACACATATACACACAAAGCTTTTCATCACATATTTACTATCTTAAGTTCATTAACACATGATGGTAGTCTTGCTATTAAGGATCCAAAGCTGATGTTTATCCTATACTACTTTTAAATCACAGAAAAGGACATGTAAACAGGTTACCAACATATCATGCCAAACACTTAGCCAATCTACATCATGCTTCCACTAAATAAATACTAATACAACATATAGTTCATTATACTAAATGTAATACTAATAATGAACTTAATACAACATATCTGACCATGAGTAGTCAGTTAAATATCCTAGTAATTCATCACAACGCATTTAACCAAACAAATCATAATCCCTCTAAACATGTATTAAAACAACATATTCATCATATAATACTAAATATGGGTCTAAATGTGTACATAACAAGCAGACCATACCTAAATTAACTAAAGATGGTTTAACAAACATCTTACTTAGGCACAACAATACTAAATAACTGCATTATCATATAATCAACAATAAAACACATAAATATGCAAAAAATAAAACTAAGAGAAATTGTGTTTACGGACCTCAGCGAACTGAGGCGTCGTTTCGAACCGTCGATCCCGCTCGGAGAAGTTGTTGTTTATGCGATTGGAAAAGAACGAGAGCTTAGTGTTTTTGTGGCTTTGTCGAGCCAGAAACAAGAGTAAAAAGAAAGGAGATTTTTTTTGGTCCTGCTTTTGAAACACCGAGACCTTTTTGTCAGAAAAAAACCCTCCTTAAACACAACCCAAAGGGCTGTATTTATAGCCAAAGATTGAGACCTTAATAGCTAAGATACGAAATTCGAATTCAAAGAAAATGGGGGGGGGGAAATGTGATGGTTTATGACTGTTGGAAGCAGGATCGAGCTCTTATCCTCGAGTTGAAGGGGAAACCACTTTGAATCCGGAAAATCTCCATGGCCCTTCCTTTTCAGAGGTTGAAATGACCTCTTGGTTCAGAAAAGTAGATGTGACGACGGGGTGGATGATGGGAAAGGAGACTGGTGGCAGTGGCGTCGGTGAGGCGTGTTATCTGGCGGTCTGAAGGTGGAACCGGTGAAGGGCCGCCGGTTTTGAGAGGGTCGTCTGGTTTTGTTTGTTTTTTTAGGTTGATTTTAGGTTTAGTTGAGTTTTGGTTGGTGTTGGACGATGGGGTGGGGGGTTAATTGGGATTGGGCTTGGGTCGGTCGATTGGGCTGAATGGAATGGAGTGTTTAGGGTGAATGGGGGGCTTTAATTGGGATTGGGCTCGGGATTTTGGTTGGGCCGATGGGAATTGAAAATGTTGGTGAAATTAATCAGCCCAATTAATTGGCAACTAATCACTTATCTACTTCAATTTATTAAAACATGCTTCTCATCCTAATTAAATCCTAAAATGCATACATGTATAAATTACATACAATTAATTTAATGTATGCAGTATAAAAGTAGAGTAGTAGTATGATAAAATGATTGATTTAGTGATTTGAAGGAATGTAAATTATTAAAATAAAAATAACGATGTGATAATAATAAAATATAATATTATTAAATGCTTGTTGCTTAAGATAAAGAATGCGATGATGTTTTGCAAAAAATAAAAAATAACATAGAATATTTAGGGTAAAAACTATGAATAGGATATTAAAAGGCAAATGATAGTGGAACAATGCGAATAATAATAATAATGATAATAAATAATGATATGGAGTATAATATATATATATATATATATATATATATATATATATATATACACACACACACACACATGTATGTATATATAAAAAATTATTTTGAGGTGTCAAAATATTTTAAAACGCAAACAAATAATCGAAAAGAGGGAACAAAATTGGGTGTCAACATACTACCTAATCACCTCTCCTAAATAATTACTGGCCTATATCTATCTCTCCTCACGCCCACCATAGTCAACCACTCACACCTCCTTACTGGGTATTTCTGCATCTCCTCTTCACATGCCCGAACCATTTCAGCCTCACTTTCGACATCTTGTTCAAAACGGAGACAACTCCCACCTTGTCCCGGGTATCCTCATTTCTAATGCATATATGTATATATAAAAAATTATTTTGAGGTGTCAAAATATTTTAAAACGCAAATAAATAATCGAAAAGAGGGGACAAAATTGGGTGTCAACATACTACCTAATCACCTCTCCTAAATACTTTTTGGTCTATATCTATCTCTCCTCAGGCATACCATAGTCAACCACTCACACCTCCTTACTGAGCATTTCTGCATCTCCTCTTCACATGCCCGAACCATTCCAGCCTCACTTTCGACATCTTGTTCAAAAGGGAGACAACTCCCACCTTGTCCCGGGTATCCACATTTCTAATCTTTTCTTTCATGATATGCTCATATATCTATCTCAACATCCTCATTTCTTCTACTTTCATCTTCTGGACATGAGAATTCTTGACTGGCTAACATTGCGCCCAATACAGCATAGTCGATCTAACCATCACTCTGTAGAACTTACTGTTAACCCGTAAAATGGTATAGTTGAATTTGTATATGTGATCAATGACACATGGATCTCAAGTGAACGATTTGGCAATAAAGCTAGATAAAATATACTATAAATAATAATAATAATAATAATAAGATGAATAAAAATAATGATTAGCTTGAGCCTTGTGTTAGCTTATGGGCAAAGTCATTGCGTTCGTACGAAAGCACAATAATTAAAAGAAAATGAGTAAGTGTATTGTAATAATTGAAATCTGATCCTTTACAATGGAACTATATGCCCTATTTATACATGAGTCTTTCGGGTACATACCCCACGAAATATGTCTTCATTAATGCATGAGAATGAATGTTGTAATAATTGAACAATTAGTATCTCAATAAATGTCATTGATGAGATATTGGAAGGTTCAGTAACGGCTGTCTGTTGTACTTCAAACGGCTCTCCTGACCTTCCAAGTCACCTGTATCACCTATGCGCACGACGCTCCCGACATCACTTGTATCTTACCAGTAGTGTCTTAGGTTGACCTGGACTTGACTCAACATCGTCTGCCATGTGTCATATCATAATTTGTACAACTGTTTTATATGAATTTTGTCCTGTACAGATAGTCCCCGCACTTATCAGGCATATCTCTTGCACTCACGTGAAGTGAATTTGAACTCCGGACCGAGCGAACCTTTTACTTCGATGGGAAATTTGAAACGCAATGATTACAAAACATGTCAAACTTCACATCCATTCAATGCTTCTGAAACTAACGCATCTGTTCGATAATAAGTATAGTAATGATGGCGCACGTCTTTTCATTTCCAAGCATTTTATTCTCATTCCATAGGAGGACAAATCTATTCACATAAGGCAACTACAATCTTACTCAAATTTACCACCTACATAAACTTCTCTTTCTTCTTAAAATCTTCTTCCATAATGTCATTCGCTAAATCTTCTCCTTCTCGTTCTTTGGGCAACAATGACGACCCTCCAACCCGTCAAGAAACTGACTTACACTCCGTTGCTGCAGAAATTCTTTCTTCTGGATTTGACTTCTCAAGATACCTTCATGGACAAGGAAACTTTAAACACATTGAAGAAATTGAATCTATGATTACTGCCAAAATTCTCTCTGACGTTGTGAAAGATTGTAACTTCACTCCTGACACAATCATCATAACAGTCAATCCAATCGACCGAGTTCACCACTTGTTGAAGGGGTTTTCATGGCTTACAAATACCATTTTTATTAGTTTCAAGCTCAAGTCAAATTTTTGGGTCATGCTTCCGTCAATCGGAAGCCGGTTTGGGTGAAAGGTTATTCGACGACACTCGTCGCCCCCGTCGCTGCTCGGCAAAAAGGTAATCTTCTTTCCTCGTTAAATTTTCCATTTAGTGTTGATTGCCTGCAAATGTGTTCGTTGTTTCCATGTTCAGTTTTTTGCTCATCTTAATCTACCACAAGTTTAGTTTTCACACCCTCGAGAGCTTGAACACTCAGAAACCAAGCAAAACCTTGAGTTTCGAGGAAGTTCTTGCTCACAGTTAAATTTTTGGGTCTCGTTTCAAAAAGAGGTGATTCTCCTTTTTACTTTGGCATATCTTTATTTTCAGTTGTTATAAGTAGTCGATGGTTTTGTTTCAAGGCACGAACTTAGTAGTTCTCATTGTTTTCAATTATCTTGTGCTTCAAATGATATAAAACACCTCTTTCCCAACAGGTTTGTTTAGATTCAACATGGTAAGGGTTTGCTTGGGATTATATGTTTAATTTGTGTTACTGTCTGAGATTAGCTGGACACTATAGGTAGTTTAGAGGGGAGCAAAGAGGTGTTCTTATTAACATATGAGGTAGAAGATGATCATATCATGTGATTTAACCCTGTATTATTTCACCTTTGGTCCAAACACTTAGTTCAATACTCTATCTCTACCCTTTAAGGCTGTTAGCTCTTTATGACCCTTGTGTGATCATATTCTCATCCCCCTATTGGTGTTCTTTTTTATGGATAAGAGCATAATCTTTGTTTGATTTTAGTTGTGAAAAGAAGAATGGTTTTTTCCTGGGTTATTGAAGTAAGATTTACCTTATTAAGACAACTTTGCTTTGAGCTTTGGGGATCAGTAATACTCTAAGGTTAAATATCAATGTTGGCATGACTGTTAGGATGCTTTAACCCTATATTTGACTAAGCATAAGCTGATAGTTTGAAAGGGTTAAAGTTAAAGGTCATTGAATGAATAGCATGAAAGAAATCCATTAGTTCACCAGTTCTGCAGTCTTCCTGCCTTCATTTAGAATTCATATATCATGTATGAAGCCTTATTCTGTTTGGCATGTTGACCAATACTTGATTAATTCTTTCTGGGTTATTGATGTCCACAATCCTTGCTTAAGTGTAGAATTTGCTTTAGTGATTAATGTTATTTTGCAAACTTCTGAAATAAGAAAGAAGGGGGTTGGAAAGCACTGGTTGAACTGGGACTCTGTTAGTATGGAACTTGTAAGGTCTTGTTTGAGTACAATAGTGTATCACATTAGCATAATAAGTGTATTGTTTGTCTTTTTTCCTTATTCCTTCTAAATGTTCAAATGCTCTCTGTTGTGATTTTGAATGAGAATAATAACAAGTCAGTGATCTTGGCCTTTTAACTAACTCAACTTGCCCCTCTGATTTGTTACTCTGTTAAAATCCATTTTAGTAAGTTCTTGAGAAGTATGCATTTTCAAACCATGAAATGATCCTGCTTCAACTGTTGGTGTTTCTTTGACCTTTGGTTGTATGTTTTCTGAAGACTTAATCGAAAGTTTAAGTGATAATTTAACATGCCTAGAACCAATTAGTTTGTCATGTAGAGTTCTGCTTAACTTTTATTGAGAAACTCTTCCCTCTTTTAATAGGTTTAAGAGAAAACCAATTTTGTTTTACTTTTTAGCTATCTACTTTGCCGACTGAAAGTCAAGGCATGCTTTGGTTTGGTTTAGCCTCCTTCGATAGTCTGTCATGCTTAAGGTTCTAAAAACCTTTTGATCTTGATGCGGCATCAGAAACACGGATGGTGGTAGCCCCCTTTGTTTGTCTGGACTTTTTTCCAAATTTGACATTCCATCTGGTTGTGAGTTGTTGGCTGTTAAGATATGCTTAACTAGTTAGATGTGGAATTTTTTTTTTCATAACACCTTTGTCTGGCATAATAATGTTTTAACTAATGTTCTTCTATCAAGACAAATTTCCAGATCCTCTACTTCAAATGATAATTTTGGTGTTGTTTTAATTCATTATTTATGGATACTCTTGAATATGTATTGTGAACCTGGCTGACCACTTAGCCATTTTTAAGGGTTTGGTCTTGATATTTTCTTGTTATATTAGCCTAACTTGAAACTAGTTATGATCATTGTTCAACAAGTAAATGCCTTATATTTTATTTGGTGTCATTCTGTTAAATTATTTGCTTATGCATACTCATCTTTCACCCCACTTCTTTTGCATGAACTGGGGGGTTTCAAATCCCAAACTCCTTTAAGGTGCTTCTATGGATTTCTGTTGCATTGGAAGGATTTGTACTGATGATGTTGCTCCATTTTGAGCCATTGCTATGTTCGAGTTGCTGCTATTTGCTATTGGCAACCAGAATGTTGCACTTAGCTACAACCTTGTGATGATTTATTTGGTATTTTTGGCCCATTTTGATTGCCTTTCTGATGGAGTGTTGTTGTTGTTTTGATGCACACGTGACTGCTTGTTATGTTGCCATTTGAGCTATAATTATGCTGATTTGAGAAATTTCAAGTTGGAGGAAAAAAATGTTGCTCTGTTTGATTGGTGTACTGTAACATGTTAAGCCTAGTAGTTGTTGAACTCTGGGCAAACTTGAGTTGAGTTGTTGATTGGATTTTAATCAGTTTTGAGGCCAACTGTTGTTTTGTCTTGGGGCAAGTACATGTGGTTTTTTGAGGCCACTGATGTTGCTATACTGGGATGAGTATTTTGCTACACTTTGCCAGAAATATTGGCTTGTTCTCTTGAGCCAATGTTGCTACAAAAAATAGTTGTTGCACTTATAGTTGTAGCATTGTGATGCTCCATTAGCATTTTGCTTCGGTTCTAAAAAGAATGAACAAAGACTACACTTGATGGAAGTTTGCTCCTATATTTGCAATGTGATGTTGTTTTGAAAAGGAACAATGGTTGCACTTTGGTTGTTTGATTTCGAGCTGCTACACTTGAGACTTTACAATTGTTGTTATGTTTGGTTTGTTGTTGCTATATTTTGGCCAAAAGGCTGCCGCACTTCTGTTATTTGCTGGTGCATTTTGGCCAGTTGGGTTGCTATATTATAACATGTGATTGCTATCCCCTTTTGCAAATGGTTGCAGCCTTTGGGGAGCTGAAAAATGCTACACTTTGGGATAAATATGCATGCTTCTCTGTTGCTATTTCTTGTGTCACTTTGCTGCTACATGTTGCTGCATATTGTGCATATTTTGGTGAATCATTTGCTGTGATTTTTTAGCCAAACTATTGTTATGTTTCTTGGCTGAAAACTGGTGCTTCAAGGCTGTTTTAAAACAGATGTTGTGTTTTTGATATTCTACTGATTTGAACAAAAACTACACCTGGGCTGATGAAAATGACTTTGAGGTCATGCCACTTCTGAAAAGGTTGTCTTTTGGATTAGTCCAAACGCTTAATAAATGCTATTTTTAATTTGACTGAATCAGGCTAATCAAAATAACTTGAGTTAAGAAATATGTGGGTCGCTAACTCGTCAAAATTTAAACAGATTGAACAAATTATATTTTTATCTGCTAATTATACCACTCTAAGTTTGATCAAGTAAACCGTACATTAAACAACATAAGAAAGGAAAAAAATAAATGTTGATCGTTTTCACATAAAAATACGAACTCACAATACTAGGAGGATTGGTGATATTTATTTTATCTTAACAATTGATATAATCAAATGCAATTTTGTGGGTTTACCAGACACTGTCATTCTCGAATTAATCCGTACAATTCTCTACTTCGAATAAAATGAACAAAGTAAAATTCATTTTTGTGAAATTTGAACTGACATATTTATTAATTGTCATAAATTACCTACAAGACTTGAGTATCGACCAATTTTCATAAGTCTTCGTCGCTTTCATCCGCGAAGCACCCGATTCACCCGTGGATGACGGGTGGATCGGATGCAGATTAAAAAAAAAGGGTGATGGATGATTCGGGTGATGAATGGATCGTTGGCGGGTGGAGGCGGATTGAGTTCCACCCGATCCACCTCCATCCATTACAGCCCTAACCCCAGCTGGCTTGCTTGCGTCACACGTAAAATCTGCAAAGGAACCAAAAACGCGGGGCCTAAACCGAAAATACAAAAACCTAAAGGACTAGTATGTAAAGAGGTCTTTGTTTAATTTCTCCCCCCTAGAGGGGTCTTTATTGAATTGTATAAAATCTAGAATTCTTCCCCAAATTCACCCAGACAATCAATCAGTTCAGTTTCTCATCCTTGGAAACCCTAGTTCCGAGTTCCGACACCCTGTAAGCTTTCTCTTCAGTTTTCCGTTCGCTTCGCTTCGAAATTCAATCGATTTTCCGATGAGTTCATCGTTTGCGAAGATGAATTGAAGTTTTACGGTAAAGAATTGGCGGTCGGTCGGCGCTAATTAGGTTCGATTCAATCGATTTGAAGAATCAGGCGTTTTAATCATCAACATCAAGTCTCTGCTTAGAGAGACGTGTTCGACGTGCAAAGGAACCGATTTATGTGCAATTCGACAAATCCGATCGAGATCGTCGCAGTCGAAGGAGTGACGTGGCAGCGATTTGATTTTTTTGCATAATAAGTCCCTAGATTTTTCTGCTGAGTGAAGTTTGGACCTGGAGGATATTCAACTGATCTGTCGAAGGAATTTGGTTTGACTGATTTACTTGAGTTATTGAAGAGAAGTTAGTGAGAGAGAAAAAAAAAGAGATTTATTTTAATTTTTATTTTTGTACTTTATATCAATATTAGGCCGGTTTATTACAATCATATTGATCGGCCTATTTGTTGTTGTTGTTGTTATTGATTTGTTTTGAGGAAAAAGGAGTTATGTCAGTTTATTTTAAGTTTAAAAGTGCTAAAGATTATGATGCAATTCAAATTGACGGTCACTTTATATCTGTTGGGAACTTGAAAGAAAAAATATTTGAATCCAAGCATCTAGGCAGGGGTACAGATTTTGACCTCGTTGTCACCAACGCCCAGACTAACGAAGGTTGGTTTAGCTTCCAATTGAGTCCGTGTCATTTTATTCGTGCATTCCCTAGTTGCATTTCACAAGTTATCGTGTGATTCACTTTGGGGTTATAGAGTAATTCAGGCCTTGTATCTTCAAATATGATTAGAGGGGTTTCTCGGAGAGTTCTTTTGGCAGTTTAATTATCAACTATCTGCTATCAATATATTTAGAGTTAATGATAAAAAACATACCTGAACTATTGTTTTTTCGCGAGTTGCACAACCCAACTATCAGTTGGTCCCTTTTCCTAACTTGAACTATCACCGTCTATGTATTAAAACACACATAAGTATCAATTCTCTTTTCTTACCTACCTGAACTATCACCATCGTTCATGTACGAAAAGGGAACATGTGTAGTTGGGGTATGTTTTAATATATAGATAGTGATAGGTAGGAAAAGGGAACATGTGTAGTTGGGGTGTGAAAGGGAACATGTGTAGTTGGGGTGTGAAACTCGCGAAAAACGATAGTTAAGGTTTTTTGACCACTCATATATTTAGTTACCAAGTATTTGGACTAGCCAAATGTGCTGCTTATATTCGAAGCATTTAAAAAAAAACGATAAAGTGGCTTTTATCAAGTAAAAAGATGATCACAGTGATATTAATTTAATTGTAATTGTTACTTATGCCTCCTAAATGAGAAGGATGATGCATAGACTCTTTCAAGAACCTTTGCATTATCATTACAATATTCATTCTCTTGGGTGAAATATAATTTCTGTCATCTCATATTACTGGGTTTGTTTTACATGATTATAGGACAAGATCTATCTTGATATAAAGGGAGTGGTCTATCCTTTACTGTTTAGTGTTAGGGCTTGTAACACTAAGCTATTATCATGCTGTCCTGTATTGCATTTACCTTAAACTTGGTTATTCCTTAGTAGCCTTTGAGGAGCTTAACCGATACAACTATGTATTGTACTACCCGGCACAAACTAGTTAACCTAACTAGTGCTAGCCGAGGCAAAAGATATTATGTAAGGAGCTTATTTCACTCAAGGTTGATGTCACATAGCAAATCTCAGGGTTTAGTTGATCCTCTGTGACGAACTATAGTGACAAATAATTTGTTTAGATTAAGGGGCTTGAGCGGTGGATCATGCCATTTTGAATTGATTGCATAACTTGTATTTCCATTCATATGTATTGTGAACTCTACAGGGCTTTATGTGCTTTGTCTTCTCTTTTTGCAATTTCAGAATATCTTGATGAGGACACCTTGATCCCCAAAAATACTAGTGTTTTGATTCGTCGCGTTCCTGGACGACCTCGCATGCCCATAGTAACTGCACCTGTAACAGAACCAGACGAGTATTGTCTTGATCCTTTTGACTCTCATCTATTACTTAGATTTATGAATAAAAATACTGCTTTATCTTTAAGAATTCAAAATCTGTGGAAAAAAGGCAGTTGACCTGGATTGGTTACCTTGCTTATTCCTCAGAAAAGAATTGCGTGCTGGTTTCTCTTTTTCTGGAGTTGGTGGTGTGGTGTTATGGGTTGTTTACTAAATATGGAGATCCTTTTTCTTTGATCTTTTCCTTTGCCTTGGAAGGTTGTAGAAAGGTGGAGGGGTATAGGCCTTTGCACTGTGTGGAAGGTGGTTGAAAGGGGGCGGGATATAGGGGTGAATAGATGATAATGCTAATGCTGTCATTTGCATTTTGTTGAATGTGGAGTGCAGTGTTTGTTTTTCCTCCCCCCTCGCCCCAGGGTGGGAAGTGTTTTCAATCATAGGTCCTTATACTGCCTTTGTCTTTTGGGCTGTGCCATAAAAGCTATTTTGAATATGACGGAGATGTGCTTTCTGCAGGCCCCAAGTAGAATACCAATCTCAGGAGGCTCAAACAGTAAAGAGTAGTTTTGTGGGAGGGGAGTCATCTGCCACCAAATATGTAAGCATTCATGGCACTATGCCTTGGGAGAGTTTGGTGTTTATAGTCATGACAGCTGGTGGTCTTATGCATACTTACATATTTATGTCCATTATGTAGCCTGACGATCTAGATTGGGATGAATTTGGAAATGATTTGTACGCTATTCCTGAAGCAACGACAGTTCAGTCAAGCAACCAAGTGCAGGATGCTCCTCCTCCAAGTAAAGCTGACGAGGAGAGTAAGATCAAAGCTTTAATTGACACTCCAGCCTTAGATTGGCAGAGGTGGGAAAGCTTCCTTTTTCTTCCTTTTTAATTTTTCGTGAACACTGAAGGGTCTGATTATTGCATTAGCTGTTACTTATTTTCTAATAGAATATGCGATGATGTTGGTTTGAAAATGATTCTGATGATTTTTAAGTTAATGCAGTCAACCCTCTGATGACTTTGGTGCTGGTAGAGGTTATGGACGAGGTCCAGGTGGAAGAATGATGGGTGGACGTGGCGGGCGAGGTTTTGGTAAGTCCCTCTCACTTGTCCTGTTAATCTACAATGAATCTTCCTATCCTTGTCTGGTTGAAAGACATTGTTTACTTATGTGTTTGCTAACTTGACATATTGGTCTTTCCATGCCATCATATCATTACAATAACTACGCCTCGATCCAAAGCAAGTTGGGCTGGGCTATATGAATCCTTACTGTCCAAGTCACTCCATTTAAGCCCGTCTCAGTCCCACATGCCTTCATTTCATTCTTTTGTGAAATTTAATGACAAAAGACTCATCAAGTCAATTGTCAATTGTAGGTTGAAGTTTTTTAAGATCTTGTGGTTAAGTTTCTTTGACTTGCCATGTTGGTTGAATAATTATCAAGATGCTTTTTAAAGTATTTATTAAATTTTCACGTTCCTACTGGTTAGATGAATTACTGATTGTAATTGAAGTTGTTGGCTTTTATATTTTCTTGTTTGTGTTCTCAAATTGGATGCTACTCTTCCAGGTTGGGGTGGTGGATTGGATCGGAAAACACCACCACCGGGCTACATATGCCATCGTTGTAAGGTGCCTGGTATGTTTCTTATTTTTCATCCACCTGGTAGTCATTATCTAAGAAATCTGTGATTAGCATAGTCAATGTGTTAGTTCTGAGTCATTGTGACATAAATCTTTACAGGGCATTTCATTCAGCACTGCCCAACAAATGGAGACCCCAATTTTGACATTAGGAAAGTGAAACCTCCAACTGGCATTCCAAAGTCCATGTTAATGGCAACCCCAGATGGTTCATATTCTTTACCAAGTGGTGCCAATGCAGTGTTAAAGCCCAATGAGTAAGTTTATTGTTATGTTGGTATTGTTGAATGTTTGCTTGTAACAAGAATGCATATGACTGGCGCACTCGTTGCAGGGCTGCTTTTGAAAGAGAAGTTGAAGGGATGCCTTCTATACGTTCCGTCGGTGATCTTCCACCCGAGCTTTATTGTCCCTTATGTAAAGAAGTAATGAAAGATGCAGTGCTAACAAGCAAGTGTTGTTTTACGAGTTTCTGCGATAAATGTAAGGAGCGTAGTGTTGTTTAAAGAGTTTTTGCCTTAAACGTAAGGAGTTTGCTGTTTAATATGGGTGTAGTGTTGTTGCTTCTACGGTGAATCGAGGTGTTTACTATTTAATTTTAGTGTGCCCTGTATTCTTGAATTTTGAACTGATAGCAAGGGTGATCCTCAGGCATAAGGGATTATTTCATCTCGAAGTCTGTGTGCGTCTGTGGGGCCACAAATATACTTGCTGATGACCTGTTGCCCAACAAGACTTTGAGGGATACTATTAATAGAATACTGGAATCAAATAATAGCAGTGCAGAGCATGGGGGTAGTGCTCTTCAAGTCCAAGGTTAGTACTGGTTTTATCGCTCTGAACTGTTCTCTCTTTCCAGTCCATTATCTGTTTGATTTTTTTTTAAAAGGCTCAGGTCTTGCCATTGCTGTTACATGTTCCAGATATGGAGTCAGCACGCAATCTCCCACCTAAGATTCCATCTCCTGCACAATCTGCAGCTTCAAAGGGAGAGCTGTTACCACCACCTCTTCCTCATAAGGAGAATTCTAAACCCCAGGTGAGTGCTGGAGAGGAGGGTAAGAATGGCAGTGTTCCACAGCAACTGTTGGAAAGAGGTTGGACTTCGAAAGTTGCAGATGTTTCTGAAGCCACAGAACCTGCATCCCAGGGAAGTGCTCCATTGGCTGATGAAGAAGTTCAACAAAAGCCTGTAGTTGGGGAGGCAGGTAATGATGCTCTTTCATTTACCTTTTTGGCTTCGTAAGCCATTGGTTTTTTCGTACCGAGCAGCCTGGAGGAGATACTTTGGTTTCTTATATCCCTTATATAGGAAAGTGTTCTCATCTATTTTTTTGTTCCTAAATGTTTTCAGGAAAGAAAAAAAAGAAGAAGAAAGCACGATTGCCTTTGAACCGTAAGCACGCATTTCGCTTCCTTTTGTGCACAGATTGCTAGATTTGTTAGTTAAATTTGAAATAGAACTTAGAGTATCATGTCTGCAATCTTGACGGAGCTTCGTACACTTCTTAGTTCCTATTTACTTTATGCCCTTGCAGCAGCTGCTGCAGAGATGCAGTGGAGAGCTTCTCAGGATCTTGCTGCTGAGAATTATATGATGTCTATGGGTCCTTCAGCCTATAATCCTTATTGGACAGGCATGCAACCTGGATTAGATGGTTTTGGAGGCCCTTATCCTGGTGCCATGCCATACAATCCTTATGGGATTGGTCCTCTAGATGTTCCCTTCATGCCTCCTGTCGTACCACATGATCCATTTGGTGGACAAGGTTTTATGATGCCTTTCGGTCCTCCAATGCATAGGTATAACTTCCGTTGTATTTCATTGTACAGTTCTCTCTATTTGATCTGTGATAGGTGTTTTCACATGTTTTGGGTTCTTCCTCTCCCGCAGTTTTTGGTAATGGGCATTTGGTCCGGTTGTGATGTTGTAGTAGTTTATTACTTCTATGTCATATATATGTATATGTCTGTGTTGGCTCCTTTGAGATTTGCAGTACCTGTCTGGTTAAAAATGGCCACCAAATTATAGGGACCTTGCAGCAGACTTTGGGATGGGATTTAATGCTGGCCCACCGATCATGAGCAGAGAAGAGTTTCAGGCTAGAAAGGCTGACCTTAGAAGGAAGCGTGAGATTGAGAGACGTGGAGAGAGGTAATTTGACCATTCTGGTTCTGTTTTTGTTAATTCTCAGCGCATTGTGGTGCTATTTCCGTTGGTGATGTTAAAATCATGCTCAATGATCTGAGCACTGCATATTGAGGTTTTACAAAGAATGTCCATGCCATAATTCATGGCATCTTGGTGGGTGATATTGAAATTCTGTTCAATGGTTGAGCTTTTAGTGTTGAGGTTTTTGCACTATATGTTTACTCTTTAAGTGCCTCTGTAAAATATAAGTTTGCTGTACTTGAAGTCATGCTGCAATCAACTTGCACAGTCTAGTTTGTCCTGCATAGTTTTTTATTGTGAAGAGTCATTGTCTATTCCGCCTCTACTCTTTTGATCACCTTCAATGAGTACTTGTATTTGATAGTAATATCTTGTGTTTACAGCAGGGAGTTTCCTAAAGACAGCGAGCATGCAAGGGAAATTGGGAGTGCTGCTGACGGTCCTTCCCTGAAACCAAAATCTGTATGTATCTTTATTATCAGATATTCCTGGCTATCTTATCCCTGTATTTTAGTAGACAGGTTATCTTCCTAAAAAAATTAGTAGACAGGTTATGTGTTACGGTGGCTTGGTTTAGTCAAGAAGCAGCTGACATCTAGTTTACAGTTTCATCTTTCAATTTTTGTGAAGTCCAAAAAGCGGCAGTCTTGGAGACTGAATTTCTGGAATCTTTTTTCTAAGATTACAAGTACAGGATACATTTCTTTGGATTACCTTCATATAAGGGGTTCTCGATAATTGAATGTATTGAAGATTAATTACCCATTATGCAGGAAGGGGTTAAATGACTTCCTAACCCTAGTTGGTGCTCCTTTTGAATGCTGATGCTGCCTGATGGCGAAAGATGTCGCAGTTTTTGGTTGCCCTCACTAAAATGGGCAGCTGACTGGAGCTCAATTTAGGGGCTATCCGGACAGTCCCATTAAGATGTTGGTTTATATTTTTTGCTTGTTAGTTTTCTCTAGTTTCTGTTCGGTGGATGTGGTGGATGATAAGTGATTTTGTTCCCTTATTTACGTTCCTCCTTTTCTGTAAAAAATTAAACCTTTTCCCAATGGCATCGAGATTTGGTCAATGGCAAAAACGGTTTTATGATGACTGTTTGCTTAATTTGACAAAAAACTTCAAAATGAGCGAGTCATTAAGAACATGCAAAAATGATGAAGTGGATAGGACTCCAGAAGTATTCTAGACTTGAAAAAAAGAATATTGAAGTGAAGTGGGGGATGGGGATATGTAAATCATTTGAAATGTCCCTGGAATGTACTAAGGTGTATTGTATTTGAATATTTGCTATGCCTGATAGAAAAAGAAAAAAGAAAACCAAGTGCAGAGAAAAAGAACACAAATTGGGGAATTGCTGTAGAAATTTCAACCTGAATTGAAGAGTCTGATAAAGAGTTGTAAAATTCCTTTTCAAGAAAAAAAGTTGTAAAATTTAGAATTCTCTCCTTTTCCTTTAAATATTTTTTACGGCTTTAGATCTGCATTTTAGTGCTTTTAAATTTGTTTTCTTCTTTGCAATATTTGATGTTAATATGTCCATTGGCGATTGCACAGAAAGCTATTCCTCCGCCGTCGAGCTCCAGCCGTCCCCGGCAACCTGAGAGGCCTTCCCCGGACCTTGACCACCACCACCGCCGACGTGAGAGGCCATCACCAGACCATGACCACCACCGCCAACCTGAGAGGTCATCGCCGGACCTTGACCACCACCGCCGAACTGAGAGGCCATCGCCAGACCTTGACCACCACCGCCGACCTGAGAGGCCATCACCAGACCTTGATTACCACCGCCGACCTGAGAGATCGTCTCCAGACCGTCGATCGCGTGACCCTGAACTTCCTCGCCCTTCTTCCAAGAGAAAGCATGAAGATTATGACGATCATCACCATGAGGACCGCCACCCCCATGACCACCATCACCGCGATCATGCCCATCGCAGCAGCAGTAGCCATCACCGTTCGGAATCTTCAGCTAGTGCCAAACCATCCTCCACAAGCCCATCTGGACCGCCATTGGCAGTGCCATCCAAATCCGCGGATAGGAAGAAGGCAAGTGTTTTTTCTCGCATCAGTTTCCCAGCTGAAGAGTCAGCAGCAGCTTCAAAGAAGCGAAAGGTGTCATCCTCGAGTGAAGTGCCAATGAGTTCTTCAGCGAGCCACAGGGGTGCTACATCAAATGGTTATCATGAAAAGTACAAAGCGGCTACTGGATCAAGGAAGAGTGCGGCTGCAAGTGTGGATTATGAGAGCAGTGATGATGACCGGCACTTCAAAAGAAGGCCTTCAAGGTATGAGCCATCTCCGCCATCAGCTGCTGTAGAGTGGGAGGAAGAGGAGCGGGATGGGCCTCCTCCTCGGCATAGCAAGGGGTCGAGGGAAAGGGGGTAATCTGCATAGAAGTTTATTGGCATTTTTCGCTTGTTTGATATGTCAATTATTTGCATTTTCACCTATCTGAAATGTCAATTGTCTAGTTTCTTGAATTCTTTCCAGCTATTGTTTATAGATTTTGACTTTATACACTCTGCAATATTTAGAGTTGAACCTAGGTGGCAACATTGCATTGATTTTTGTTTCTCATTTTCTTGCCATGTCCTGTAATAGAGTTGATTGTTGATTTTGTTCATTTGCACATTATGTAGTACTGTCTTAATTGGCAAAAAGATGTATTACTGGCTTAACTATCTTAATTGCAGCTTTACTTATCTAGGTTTGTTTATCTAGGAACCCGGCAAAATAGCCCCATAACAATAACAATGTCATTTACAGATTTACTTGTGAGAATCGTGAGATAAATAGTGTGCACGCCGACAGCATGTTTTCCCTTTACTGATTTCATTTGGAATTCACATCCAAGGAAATCTTTTGTTTTTTAATAGGTGTGGAACTATAAAACGGCTGTAATTCCATGTCGATGTTGCTAGCTGGCTCAATGATAGATATTGTCCATTTGCTCTCGGAGCTCCTTCTATGCTTAGATAGATAGTAACTTTAACTTTAATATTCCTTATATTGTCATTTAGCTGATACATTGTGGGCACCTTGGTCTTGTCCAGCATCAAGAAAGACAAATTCATTTATGTGCTTTAATGTCCATGTAAACAAGATAGATCTCTCTTTCATGTATTATTTTTAAATGTTGTTCTATCATTTTTGTTTGAGATGCTACGGGAGTTCTCTTTTGGTGCTTTTGTGTAGCCTCTTCATTATTGAGTACAAATATCCGTCTATGCCTAACTCGTTGGTTCTTGAGTACAAATATCTTTCTGTGCAATGGCACTCACGGCCCTTCTCTACATATGCCTAACTCATTGTTTCTTGATGCAGATTGAGATAGTATATGACAAGTGAGAGACTGAACTAGTAAGAATCTTGCATGGATATAAATACAGGTAGAGAATGAAATTGTTGTTTGACTTTCTTCACATATTGCTGCTATAGTCTTCTGTTAGGAAATGCAAGTATTTTTCACTACATGCATTGTCTGGTGGCATCTGTTTATCATCATCATATATTTTCTGATGGTGCAACAAAACAGAAACATTTCTTTGTGGTTGAAGAGAATCTGTGAAGCTCATTATATCCGTTTCTCAGAATTTCTGTTCACATTTTTTTTTTCATTTGAGTTGACATTTTTGTTTACTCGGGGTGCAGATTCGGAAGGTGCAGGAATTTTTGAGAATATTGATATCTGGATCTCCTTTTCTGCGTGATACCATCTGCTTCACAGAATTGTCAGGGCAAAGTTAGAGACGAGTTGTAGTTCGATGCTCGAGAGATAAGAAATGACAAAAACTTGCCCATTTAAGGATCGTCAATACATGGACGTTCTAGTGCATTGTTGTAGGTTCCATCCAAGAATTGTATCATCTAATGATGCCATAAAGTTGTTTATTGTGAACACCAAAATTTCAGAAATAAGATTGCGGGTTCTCCGCTTTTATTGCAATTTTGGTAGATTGTGTGAGCATTATTATGTGGCATTAGTTTTGATATACTTAATAATCTTCTCGCCCTCTTACTTGTTTGGACAGTATTCTCATTACAATCTTATGTTTGTTTGATGTGGTAGTGACTCATGATGTACAATCGAGTGTTGGTCATATCCTTTGGTCATCAAAACCAAATAGAGGGCTCTTGTAAATGTTACTACAATGAAATGAATACAGATTAGAGAACTATAATATGCAGGATACGAAGTATTAATCAAGAAATAACCATGGGAATTTGAGCACCACAAAACTCCAGAATTATTTTAGTTGAGGTGTGTTGCCTGTAGAAGCAAAGTTCAAGTAGCCTGGCAGAATACTACTAAGAAAAAAGAAAAGAAACCATATTGTAGATATACTATAAACATTAATATCTTTTAGCAATTTGCGCAGTTAAGGGTCTTTACCCCTTGTATATAGAAAAACAATTATAACTACAATCACGGCTTATTTCAAGATAGTCAGGATCTGCTACATAAATTCTAAACTATCCATTCGTTCTTTGTTAAGTTGGTGCAACACTAGGCGAGGCGAGGCGAGGCGAGGCGAGCATGCCCCCTAAAAGTGTTTTGTACTATGGAGAGTCACAGTGAATTAATTAGTTTTACAATGCATTAAGCGTCGACCGATAATTATTTTCCTCTATTCTTATTCAGATTTGAAGTCGATATGTGAATGAGTTTATAAAAGCAAAATCAATATAGTAGAAACAAATATACGAATAAAATTGAAAAGGTTCAATTAAGTTTGGAGGGTCGGATTTTTACGTCGTTGGTTCTTAGCATACAGTGATGACCATTTTTCAACTCATTAGATAGTTAAATCTGGAAAATCTTTTGGTTTTAGTTTCCAAGATTGCCCTTGTAAATATAGGACAAAAATTAAAGCAAAAAGAACATAATGTGGTAAAGAACCAAACACTAAGGGTGTGTTTGGTACGACGGAAAATGTTTTCTTGGAAAACAAGTGAATTTCTTACTTATTTTCTAGTGTTTGATATGTAAACAAAAAATATTATCCTAAGAGCATTTATATGTAATCTATCAAAATACTATGGGGTGAGATGGGCGGGGAGTGGGTGTTGGGGGGGAGGTTGGGATGGTCAAGGGGGTGGAGGTTGGGGGGCGTTACGGGTGGGGAGGAGACAATAAATTTGGAATGTCACTTATTTTTTCCTACGAAAGTCATTTTCCTTATTCTTAATGAACTTATTTTCCTAGAAAAAATATTTTCCAAGATATTTTGATCTACCAAACACGAAAAAATTGAAAAATATTTCCCCTTCATATCAAACACATCCTAAAGAAACCAAATATATAATCAGAAAGAAAGAAACCAGTATACTGATCTATATAATATAACTATATTGTTGCCGCACAATACACTACGTTTAAAATGTTTTTTTTATCAAGGTTTTTAAAAAGGGAAAAGGGTAAAAAAAAGCCTCTACTTTAATTTATTAGCTAATTTGTCCTTCATTACAAATTGATGCTATTTATACTTCAAAGTTAACAAAAATATCCCTCAAAACACATCCACCTAAAATCATTCAATTTCAATTAAAATTACTCATTCCACTCTTTTAACCCGTACCGACCGACCCACCCATTTAAAATGACCCATTTGAAATAACACCTAAAATTCCATTTCCCCCAAAATCAGAACCCATCTGGAGCAGGTGGCCAGAGCTCCTTTGTTCGCCGGAGCGTGGGAAAGGGCTGGAAGCGTTCTCCGGCATTGCTGGTCGGACTTTCAGTTCTTATTTTGGGGGAAATGGGATTTTAGTTGGGTGGATCGGACGTGTTAAAAGAGGGTAACTAAAATTGCCTTATAGTCACTAATCGTTTAATTTATGATATTATATGTATTTTGTTTATCTTATTTACTTGTATTATTTATTACTTCTTTTTATCTTTCAGAATTCGCTAGACCCTACATTATGAGATTTAAATATGTTGTTGTAGATGGGGCATTTCATTTAATTAAGGGAAGGATATTTTTATTAACTTTCACACCGCAGGCAGGGAGCCCCAACTTATAACGAAAACAAATTTAGCTAATAAATTAAAGTAGTAGGGTATGTATATGACCCTTTTCCCTTTTAAAAATGTTGATGTGCCCAAAGGAAAGCTTTTTCCCATCTTTCTGTCCTTGTGAGAATTGAAGTTGTATGACATGAAGTAGGAATATAGATTAATACAATTAGTTAATTATGAGGGATTCTAACTGAAATAACCATCTCAGAAAATTTATGACGTAGATATAAGAAAAATAAGTTGGAAGGAAATATTATTTTGTTAAATAGGCACTATATATCAAAGGAAATATAAGTTACCTAAATGACATTCTATGCTCCACCATCAGGCAATTAACTTTTCTACTTCTAGTAAAAAAAGTAGATTTAGAACATACTGTGGCACTTGATAAATGAGATGACCAGTAAATTTATCTTATACACAAGAAATTGAAGAAATTTATCCTCCGTTCCGTGAATCATCTTCATTTTATCATCAGTAGCCTATTAAATTAGATGAACTACATGGTTTCCATAATTAGATCCTAGCTCAACATACACTATAAAAAAGTATAGAATTTGCAACAAAATATATTGTTGCTAAAAAACATAAATGACAATAAAAATTTAATATTTTGTTGCTAAAAAACATAAATGACAACAAAAACAATAACTTGTTGCGAATTTTTTTCGCATCGGAGGTTATTGCAACGGAATGCAACAACTTTTGTTGTTGCGAAAAATACTTTTGACAACAACATCCAACATATAAAAACAAAAATGTTATTGGCAAATATCTTTCTTTTTATTGTGATATCTGACTTCACTATCGAATTAAGAGTGATTTACCTACAATACTGAATAACCTTCACTTTAGCGAGCTGTAAAATGACACATTAGTGAAATACAAGTATAATTATATTGTAGCTAGAGAATGGAGATGTCATGACATCATAACCTTGGTCCTTAGGTTATTTGTCAACCTAGAAATGTCAATAAAATGTAGTTATCCACATTATAAATTTAAATGTGACAATATCTTTTTAAATAGTAGTAGTATTCGAAATGGTTTGCATGTACTTTGCATATGATGTTCATAACGAAGGCCAGTTTAATGAGAGAAGGTAGTTGTTTACTGAAAGAAAAAAAAAGGTTTAATGAGAGAAGGTTAAGTACCAACATAAATATTTTGTTTTATACCTAAAAGTTATTTTAAAAAAAGATAATGAAATGTCTGATATAATTCAAGGGATATCAGCAACAAGAATATATCGACGAGCTTGTTGGCTGGGAGCTATATATAAGCGGTAACGTCCACATATGGCTCCGTAAATAAGGCAGTGGACAGAAATGACCTTGTTGTATCTCATCCTCGTCTTTCTTTCCTATATTTTTAGGATTATAATCTCACAAGTATGATACTATATGTGAGCCAAATGGCCACCATTAAAATTTTACAACTTTCTTTTAGAATTGACTCTCATACATGTGATTCATCATATGGTTTGTGTGTCTAAATGAATTTAGATAATTGATTTTTCCTAATTAAAATGGGAAGTGGACTCAAAAAAATTCTTAAATATTTAGGAGAAATTCTAAAACATCATATTTTCATTTATTGCAAATAAAACTCAAGGATTATTTGTGAAAGTACGCAACTTATCAAATTATTACAAGACAAAGCTGTTCACTTTAAAAGGGGGGCCCAGTGACCGCTATTTATTTGTTGGTAATTAAAGAGGTTCATAATTGACACCTCAACATTTAATTCTTAATTGCAGAACTTTTACTTCGAAATTGAGCCAAATTAGAAATAATAAATCATAGAGGCAAAGTCATAATTTCATTAGAATTACTTAATAGGGATATTTTTTAAAAAACTAATAGAAAAAACTGAATAAATGGATAATCAATGGTATCTGAAAGACTGAAACAAGTCACCCCGAGATCCAGCGTTTTTTTTAAAAAAAATACTTCTAGTGTCAGATAGTTCATTCATTGTCACTGTCACTGTCACCTGCTCAAATTTCTTGCATTAAAACCATTTACTACTTTTTTTCCCTAAAGAAATTCATAGTTCTAATTTCTTGACATTTTAGCTCTTATGATTGTAAAGTAAAAACTTATTTGATCTAAGATTGTATTATTATTATTATTATTATTATTAACAATGGAAAATTGTTAATAATAAGGTGCTACCAAAACTTAAAGGCAAGTTTTATAGGGCGGTGGTTAGACCGACTATGTTGTATGGGGCGGATCGTTGGCTAGTCAAGACTTCGCACCTCCAGAAGATGAAAGTTGCGGAGATGAGGATGCTGAGATGGATGTGCGGACATTCAAGGAGAGATAAGATTAGAAATGATGATATCCATGACAGAATGAGAGTGATCTCGGTGGAGGATAAGATGCAGGAAGTGAGGTTGAGATGGTTTGGGCATGTGCAGAGGAGAGACACAAATGCCCCAGTGCAAAGGTGTGAGGGGTTGGCTATGGACGGGTTCAGGAGGGGTAGAGGTAAGCCGAAGAAGTATTGGGGAGAGATGATTAGACGGGATATGACGCAGGTGCAACTTACCGAGGATATGACCTTAGATAGGGGGTTGTGAATGATGCAGATTAGAGTAGAAGGGTAGTAGGTAGTCGAGCGTAGTTCTACTTACGCTTGCAAACTGGTAGTTGTAGTGTTAGTATTGTAGGTCCGCTTAGCCTATCATACTAATAGACGCAATATTGTGTTATAGTCCCATGTAGTTTGATTTCTGCTGCTATGTGTCCTTTAGTATACTTTGTTTAGCTTATTTACCTGCGCTAGTTACTGTTTTCTTTTTCGGAATGCGCTATCATGTCGTATTCACTTTTGATATCAGCATTTTCATACCGCTTTAAATTTTTCTGACCGGGTCTGACCATTTCTTTTGCTTTGCTTTTGTTGTTTCTTTGCTTGTGGTTATGCTCTGTCTTGAGCCGAGGGTCTCTCGAAAACAACCGCTCTACCTACCAAGGTAGAGGTAAGGTCTGCGTACACTCTACCCTCTCCAGACCCCACGTTGTGAAATTTCAATGGGTATGTTGTTGTTGTAACAATGGAAAATTGCTTTATTATTTTATATAGGAAAAAAGCTCAAATATGCCATCGAACTATCGGAAATGACTCATTTTTGTCACTCGTTAATAGTTTGGCTCATTTATGCCGTTGCCGTTACCAAAATAGCTCACTTATGGCTTGTAAAATCGTTGTTAATGAAAAATGGCATAGATGAGCCATTTTGGTAACGACGATAGCATAAATGAGCCAAACTAACGCCGGTTTAATGAAAAATGGCATGAATGAGCCATTTTGGTAACGACGATGACATACATGAGCAAAACTATTGACCAGTGGCATAAATGAGCCATTTTCAATAGTTCGATGACATATTTAAGTTTTTTCCCTTTTATATAAAGCGCATGAAATATTTATTGCTAGATACAATTGATGCGAGCTGAATTTTTTGAGCTATACATGATGTATTTTGGCTGTTAAATGGTGGATAAAATGCGGGGAGACCTCGTCATCTAAAAAATTATACGAACTAGGCATGGGACTACACACTTTGGCAAACGGAAATTGGGTTTCATAAAAAATAAATGGCGACTAATGATGATTTTATTAAATGATAAATCAAAATATTTGTAACCACGATGATTGGAAGGATAATCCAAAAACACACAAGGGGTAGAACGGGCTTGAAGTTTGTTAATTGTAGATGATAGAAATAGCGGATAACATAAGCACCCAAAAATCCTAAGATGTGAATACGAAGGGGTTTTATTAAATAGACAATGAAGGAGGGATGAATATGCCAACGCTTTAGTAGGAAGTATGTTAAGGAGATACGTAGCCATTTGTAGAGCATGATGCCAAAATGAAAGGGGTACAGAAGCATTGACCAATAAAGTTCAGATAATATTATTAATGGTATGAATTTTTCGTTCGGCTTTCCCATTTTGTGAGGAAGTACGAGGACAAGAGAAATGAAAAACTATGCCATTAGTGTCACAAAAATCCCGAAACAACCCATTATCACATTGAATATTTTTTATTTTCCGGTCGAATTGGGTACGGATGGATGCTCTAAATTTTAAGAATGTGAAAAAAACTTGAGATTTTTTCACTAACGGAAAGCACTATAAAATATTAGAATAATCATCCAAAAATAGAACATAATAACGATGGCCCACAGAACTTAAAACAAGAGATGCCCATAAATCGCTATGAATAATATCAAATGACATTAAAGTACGAGAAGTAGATGCTACAAATTGTAATCTAACATGTTTTCCTAAATGACAAGATTGACAAATAGGAGTACTACTCGTACCGTTATAAGAAATAAAATTATTCTTAGACAAGGAAGAAACAATGGATGACCCAGGGTGACCCAAACGTGCATGCCACAAGGAAGGAGCTAGAGTTGCAAAAGTAGATGACAAGACTTGACTCGAGAAACCGGAGGCGGGCATTATAGGATAAACATATCCCCTACTATCACATCTCATGAGAGGTATTTCCGCCTTGAATTCCTTCACAAAAAATCCAAAAGGATCAAAATCAACAGAAACCCAATTATCAGTGGTGAATTTACGGACATACACCAAATTTTTAATTAAGTTAGGAGCATGAAGAGCATTTTTAAGACAAGAGGTGGATGGGGGGGGGGGGAGACGAAGTTTTATGATCATAACCACGAATTGGAATTGAGTTACCATTACCAACAATTATGCCACGATTGTTGATCAAATTGGAATAAGACGAGAGAGTACCTTGATCGGATTATGTGAGAAGTGGCGGCTGTGTCCATGTACCAATTTGGGTCCGGAGGATTTAATCCAAGCGTGTGCATTGCGGCATCAATATCCGTTATAGTGGGGCCCACATCATGATGGGCCTGAGGAGGCCGAGGCCCAAGCACACCTGCCTGCTGCCCCGGCCCGTAGTGAGACTGATTGCCTGAAGCTGGACTTGAGGCATTGAGCCGATACTGTGACTGGACCGAGGCCCATGGGGGCTGGAAATAAGCGTGAGGAGGGCAGTAGGCGTTACTAGGCCACTGCCCACTGGTCCAGGCCCACTACCAAGAGGCCCAAGACTGGGACCAGGTGGGCTGGGACCCAGAACCCCGAGGCCCACCCCCGCCGTTGGCACTGTTCCAGCTGGTAGCGCCATTGTTCCGGCCGCCACCATTGTTGCCGCTGCAATTTTTGCCATTATTTTTACGGTTTTGACCCCTCTTGCCGCCACCGTTGTTACGGTGTTGGCCCAAATTATCAACAAAACTGTGAGAATTATCGGAGGACTTCATCATCGCCACGGAACCGGCGCCGGTAGCCACCTTTTTTTCCAAGCCGGCTTTTCCCAAAGTGAGCATTGAACGGGCTTGATAAAAAAAGGGGAGCGGATTACTTTGACGAAGGAGAGTTCCAACTCCATTATAGGCCACATATAGGCCTGCAACCAGTTGTAGAACAAGACGATTATTGGTGACAGGCGCGCCCATGTTACGGAGTTGGTCTACCAATTCCTTGAGCCGTTTACAATAAGCAGAAACATTCGGGAAATCTTCCATGCGTACTTGTGAAAACTCTTGCTCAAGAGTGACAACGTGGGAATGTTTGTTATCTTGGAATATATCACGCAATCTATTCCAGGTAGCCATAGCCGTCGTGTCTGGTTCAATGATCGTCTGTAACAGGTCGGTAGAAATAATGGAGTAAATCCACTGAAGGACGGTAGCATCAAGAGTAATCCATAACTGAGGATCCTTCGCGGAAGTAGGGGTAGTGGGAGGAATTATGTGATAGAGGACTTGATGGGAGATTGCGTGAATTTTGAACAACTCTGCCCACGTCGCATACTGGACGTTTTTCATCTCAAGAACAATAGGGATGTTGTCCTTGATGTTAGAAACAGTAAGGGCAGGATGAAACACGTTCTTAGACATAACGAAAGAACGAAGGGATTTTGAATTTTTTTTTTGGGAAGAGAGGAGGTAAATTTGGACATGAAAATCGAGAAAGGGGCACAAATTTCGATGAACTCTCGGTCGAGAAGGGTGATCGGAAATCAAGAATAAAGTTAGAGAAGAGCGGAAGTAATTTAGTCCTAGACTTCTGATACCATGAAAGAAATAATCTATTGATTATTTTTATTAATGAAAGAGTATATATACAATTTATAAGTTCCATAATAGGAAAATCCTATTCCTATTCTACTTCCAAAACCTTATTTTATTTGTACAATAATTATACAATTATGGTAAGTGTACAACTCTAATTTAATTACAACTAAACTAACCAAAACTAGGCCATTAAACAGTGATATACACGACATGAATATACCGTATATATCACGGGTCTTAACAACCAAAATATACCATTCTGCCCGTGACTAAAAAATAATGTACAGCTCTTAACAAACTGTACATTCTGGATTTTAAATACGAACAATACAATAAATTAGTATTTGCTCTAATAATTCTGAAGTAAAAAAATCGAACAAATTCCAATGAGTAGAGCTCCTAAAATGAAAAGAATCATGGTGAGGAACATTTTCCCCTTTAGGCTTTATAGTAGAATGTATCAATACATTGCTGTTGAATTAAAGTTAGGTGATAATGATCAAACGAAGCCAATTAAACAACAATTAGGTCAATATTGAATTGCTCACATGTTACATATATAGTAATTGCTTAATACCAAACTTGTTCATATCCATGCATTATCTTGCCATGGTGACCTTTACCTAAAATTATAATGCATCGGAAGTTTTAGTAATTTCAGATTTATTACCAAATTTATTGAGTAGTTGATGTGAGGTTTTCCTCTATAAGTAGTGTAATTAGTCGAGATTTCCAAGCCAATGTATTCTCACTTACATTACATAGACTTATATAATACATATTGTAGCTTAGAGATAAATATAAACTAAATACAGATAATTACAAACTAGATACAAGATATCCTAACACCCTCCCTCAATCTGAACGAGAGTTTCGAACATGAAGATTGGAGAGAAGAAACTTGAACCATGATGTAGGGAGAGCTTTAGTAAAAATGTCAGTTAACTGTTGACATGTATGAACATGAGAAACGTTAAGATCACCACGGCTAACTTTCTCACGGATAAAATGATAATCCAAAGCAACATGCTTTGATCTAGAATGGAAAACTGAATTATGAGCCAAGTGAATTGTTCCAATGTTATCGCATTTAGCTACCACCGTGGAGGAGAGAACAACACCTCAGCAGCGGCAACAACGAATTCTCGATACTCGGCTTCTTACTAGAACGAGCCATTGTTGGTTGCTTCTTAGTAAACCAAGAGCTCAAACTTTTACCAAGAAATATGCAAAATCCAGTAGTTGAGCGCCTAGTTGCAACGCACCCAGCCCAATCAGAGTAGGAAAATATTGTGAGCGTTGAAGATGTTTGCTTGAAAAGTTGTAAACCGAAATCTGAGGTACCTTTGAGATAATGAAAGATCTGTTTTACAGCTTGGAGATGATGTTGACGAGACTGATGAAGGAATTGCGAACACATATTAACAGCAAACTAAATATCTGGTCTTGTAAAAGACAAGTATTGCAAGCAATCAACCATTCGTCGATATATAGCAGGATTATCCAACAAGGGTGAAGTAAGGGAATGCCAATCAAATTTACTATGCATAAGTGTAAGAACAGGTTTCACCTGTGTAAGATCAATCCGGATAAGAAGGTCTGAAATGTATTTGCGCTGAAACAAGAGAAATCTATCTGTTGGGTAAAAATTCAACACCCAAGAAATAATGGAGAGGTCCTAAAACTTTCATCGAAAACTCAGATTTCATACAGGCAATGAACTGGTCAATTAACACCTGTGAAGAGACAAATATAGCTATATCATCAACATATATAAGGAGAACCAGAATATTGTTGCCAGACGTATATATAAACATACCGTGATCAGAGGACGAGTTAACAAACCCGAGATTTAGTAAGAACGTCGCCAGGCGATGAAACCAAGCTCTCGGTGATTGTTTCAAACCATATAGAGTACGATTCAGTTTACAGACATATGTAGGATAATCTGGATCCTCAAAGCTTCTTGGTTGCCGCATAAAAACATCTTCAGTTAATTCACCATGGAGAAATGCATTAGAAACATCTAACTGGTGCATCAACCAATTATGTTGCAAGGCCAAGGAAAGTACCATATGGATTGTACTCAACTTAACAATTGGGGCAAAAGTATCAGTATAGTCCAAATCGGGTTGTTGAGAATAGCCTTGAGCAACTATGCGAGCTTTGAACCGCTCAACAGATCCATCCACACGTTACTTACTGTGAAAGATCTACGTACGGAGACACCTCTTACGAGATGCAATAGCACAGGGGACCTCTATCCTCTCCCATCCTCTTCCACTGCCAGTTCCCTCTCACACACCTCCCTTGCTGCTATGTCTATGTCAACTTGGCACAATAGACTTGGACACCCAGGAGCTCCTGTTTTTAATTTTTTTAGAAGCAATAATTTTATTCGTTGTAATAATGGAAAACTTGCCCAAAACTGTGTCTCTTTGTCAGCTAGGCAACATATTCGCCTTCCTTTTAAGTCGTATCTTAGTGTTACATTTGCTCATTTTGATATTATTCATGCTGATTTATGGACATATCTCATTACAAGGTCACTGGGTCATAAATATTATCTAGTCTTATTAGATAATTTCTCTCATTTTATTTGAATTTACCCACTAAAATTCAAGTAGGAGGTTTTTGCCATTTTTTTTGAATTTCGTATTTTTATCAAAACTTAATTTGAAAAAGCTATTAAATCTTTCAAGTGTGATAATGGTCGTGAATTTAAGAATTCCACGTTTCACAAAGTTTGCAAAAATAATAGCATGGTTTTTTTATTTTCGTGTCCCCACACCTTCCTTTAGAATGGCAACGCAGTACAAATCATCCACACCATAAATAACATGGTTCGTACTCTCATGTTTCATCCTTCTCTCTCTCCGTCCTTTTGGATCAATGCAGTCAAAATGGTAGAATACATCCTTAATATTTTATCTACTAGTACTCTTCATAACATGACCCCAACCGAAATGTTATACCGTTGGATCCCCTCCTATGATCACCTTCGGATTTTCGGTTGCCTGTGTTATCCAAATCTTGCGTCCATCGTCCCTCATAAATTAGCACCCCGAACCACTCCGTGTGTCTTCGTAGGTTTTCCGTCTAATCATAGGGGCTATTTGTGCTATGACTTTTCCACTCGCCAAATTCACGTCTCTCGTCACGTTACGTTTGACGAGATGATATTTCCTTTTGCAAGTATTCTAAAATTCCAAAATACGGACTATACCTTTCTAGACGAGTCTGATACCTCCCCCGTCATACTTCGCGAAATGCGTCAGTCCACCACCACCACCGCTTCCTGGGCCATCGTTACTGGGCCGCCGCCATTACCGGGATCCCTTCCGAATCGCCACGCCACCACTGGTTGCCTCTCCCATCATCAGCAATCGGTCGGTTACCTCTCTGCCCCATTCCAGTTTCTTCGCTTCATCCCACCGGCTTACTCCACTGTTAAACCTAGTGTCATCACCACCTACCACCGGCATTCCAGTCAGCCAGCCTCACATCGCTACTGTACTGGCCACCCCGACCCAGAACAGTCCCTGGACCTAGACCAACATCGCCCTACCACAGACCCCACAACCTCCTCCCACCCATTATCCATCACCGGTAATGTCACCAGGTCACCTAATCGACTTTGATCTACCCAGATCATCACCCTCACCAAGCTAGATGTCAAACCTAGAATCCACTACCCCGATACCCTGCCCCGACACCCGACCTAGCCATCAACCCGATCCTAACACTAAAGCCCATAACTCAAAACCGACACTAAATCAGACTACCCACCCTACCCCAGCCCCCACGCACCCCATGAAAACCCTTGCCCAATACGGGATTTTTAAACCCAAAATCCACTTTAACCTATCTACACAAACTATATCCCTGATTCCTAAAAACCCAAAATTAGCCAAACAAGACTCTAATTAGAATGCGGCCATGCGTGAGGAATTTAATGCTTTAACAAAACAACACACTTGAGATTTAGTTCCTAGACCGGATGAGGTGAATGTGATCTGATGCATGTGGTTTTTCATCACAAATACAGAGACAGTGGTGATCTAGAGAGATATAAGGCGAGACTTGTGACTAATGACACTAATCAGCAGGAGGGTATTGATTATGGTGAGACGTTCAGTCCAATTGATGTGAAAAATACGTTTCTATATGGGGATTTAAAAGGAAATGTTTACATGCACCAGCCGCCTGGTTTTGTCCGTCCAGCAGCCCCTCAGTATGTATGACGTCTCTGTAAGTCACTTTATGGTTTGAAACAGGCCCCTAAAGCGTGGTATGATCACTTTGCACAGTACATTATGCGAATTGGGTTTGTATGCAGCAAGTGTGATAATTCTCTATTTATTTTTCATAAAGGTAGTAACATTGTGTATTTGTTGTTATATGTGGATGACATTGTGCTTACTGCCTCATCTAATTTGTTTAAAAATGAGATCATTGGATCGCTTAAAACTAAATTTGCTATGACTGACTTGTGAAAGTTGAATTATTTTTGGGGATATTAGTGTCTAGATCCGCAGATTCTATATTTTTGTGTCAGCTCAAGTATGCAGAGGAGATAGTATATAGGGCTAAAATGATGAAGTGCAAGATAATGTCCACTCCGGTTGACTCTAAATCAAAGCTTAGTGTTGTTGATGGTAATCCAGTATCCGATCCCACACTTTACTGGAGTCTTGCAGGTGTACTACAATATCTTACTTTATCCAGGCCTGATATTTCTTATGTTGTTCAACAGGTGTGCTTATTCATGCATGCCCTCTAGGGAGCTTCATTTTAATGCCCTTAAATGTATCATTCGATACGTTAAGGGCATACTTGATTATGGATTGCATCTATACCCCTCAGCACCGACCAAGTTGTTATCATATACGGATGCTGATTGGTCAGGCTGTCTGGACACGCGACGCTCCACCTCCAGCTAATGTGTGTTCTTAGGGTATAATCTCATTCTTGGTCTGCCAAGAGGCAAGCCACCTTATCCCATTCGAGTGTAGAAGCAAAGTATAGAGGCGTTGCAAATGTTGTTGCTGAGATCTGCTGGCTTCGAAACCTTCTTTTGGAGCTTCAGTGTTCCCTACGTAAGGCATCTTTGGTTTACTGTGATAACATATCTGCCATATATTTATCTCATAATCCGGTTCAGCATCAGCGAACTAAGCACATTGAGATAGATATACACTTTTTTCGTGAGAAGGTTGCTATCAGTCATGTTCAGGTGTTGCATGTGCCTTCTTCGTATCAGTATGCATATATCTTCACGAAAGGTCTTCCTAGACAGCTATTCCTCGACTTCAGATCCAGTCTTTGCGTCCGGCCTCTCTCCCGCTTCGACTGAGGGGGTGTATTAACGTATATTATCAAATATACTCTATATATTTTGTAATATTTAGTGTTGTATAATTATGGTGCATGGTGGATGAAATGGGGGCTCGCATCTGGAGTGTTATGCGATAAAAAGGTACCACAAAAACTTAAAGGCAAGTTCTATAGGGTGGTGGTTAGACCGACTATGATGTATGTGGCGAAATGTTGGCCGGTCAAGACTTCACACACCCAAAAGATGAAAGTTGCGAAGATGAGGATGTTGAGATGGATATGTGGGCATTCAAGGAGGGATAGAATTAGAAATGATGATATCCGAGTTTTACAGAGTGGGAGTGACCTCGGTGGAGGATAAGATGCGAAAAGCTAGGTTAATATGGTTTAGGCACGTGCAGAGGGGGGGACACATATGCCCCAGTGCGGAGGTGTGAGAGGTTGGCTCTGGACGGGTTCAAGAGGGGTAGAGGTAGGTCGAAAAAGTATTGGGGAGAGGTGATTAGACGGGATATGGCGCATGTGTCACTTACTGAGGAAACGACCTTAGATAAGGGGTTATGGAGGACACAAATTAGGGTAGAAGGGTAGTAGGTAGTTCAACGTAGTCCTACTTACGCTTACAAATGGGTAGTTGTAGTGTTATTATTGTAGGCCCGCTTAGCCTACCATATTAGCAGGTGCAATATTATTTTATAGTCACTTGTCATTTGATTTTTGCTGCTATGTGTTCTCTAGTGTACTTTTTATCTTATTTTATCTTTATCTTATTTCATCTTTATCTTTATCTTATCTTACTTACTTGAGTTAGTTACTGCTTCTTTTTCAGAATGCGCTATCGTGGCTTACTCGCTTTTGATACCAGTATTTTCATACTACTTTAAATTTCATGTCCGAGTCTAACCGTTTCTGTTGATGTACTTTGTCTTGAGCCGAGGGTCTCTCGAAAACAGCCGCTCTACCTACCAATGTAGAGGTAAGGTCTGTGTACACTCTGCCCTTCCCAGACTTCACATTGTGGGATTTCACTAGGTATGTTGTTGTTTTAGTGTTGTATAATTATGGTAGATATAAGATCCTTATTGTATTAGGATTCCACATTGTACACACTATATATATTTATATTAATGAGAAAGACTCTTCAAGAGAGATTAATACAATATTATACTATTGAAAATTTATATGAGTGAGGTTGGATTTGTTAGAAAATTTCGTTGGCGCTTTAACGGCTGTGTTATGGCTTTTCTTGTGTTTTGTATATGTTGTGTATGTATCGATTCATCGAGAAACACACACAAGCACACAGTGGCAATGGCTATATACACCTTTTTCATTATTGACCAACTATTTAACATGCATTGAATGAATCCTCCTCCCAACCCCTTTAATTTTCCCTGCTTTGCATGCACTTAATAGTTTTAATTGCAAATATTTACTCCAATTTTTCTTTTTCAGCAAAGGGATCTTTTCCAACCATTAACAAATTTACTACCCCTCAATTTACACCAACAAATATTTGTGGTGGGATGGTAAGTACTCCTCAATTCTTAATTAAATATTTCGAATTCTAACTATGAAAATGAAGTCGACTTTGATAGGGAATATTTTACTCCCAAAATAAGATTTTTCGATACGAATTTGAATTAATCTGACCCAAAAACGAATATTGAATACTAGATAAAAATAAAATAGAATTATTAATTCCTCTTTCAATTCATTCAATTGATTTCTTCTCTCTCTCTAGATTTGCACCTCTTCCAACCCCTCTCCCTATAATTTAATTATGCTTTAAAAGCAATCTCATCTCTACCTTCTATAGTTCCCATTATATAATATGGCCTTTTACAAGTCCAAGATCATCAACTAGGACACAACAAGTTCAATTACTTAGATTGTTCATCTTAGTGGTAGCTGGCCGTGCCGGTGGTGGTTCCGGTGTGCATTGCCGATCTCCGGCGGACCCTTCCGAATACAAATTCTTGATCACAAAAATTCCTCAATCTTAAGGTACTACAAAATCTTGTGTATGATCTCACGTAGAAATAATCATTGTATTATAGTATATCTATTTTCATGTTATTTTCACTTTATTGAACTTTTTTTGGTCTTTGATTTTAGAAATTTACACCATCAACGAAGTTTTACCGGTTCTAACAGGTCATTTATTACCTTTTGTAAAGTTAGCACTCCATACTCGTTATATAAAAATTACACGTATCTAACGTGATATAGTAAAAATTTCTTTACACTATTAATATTAAGTTTTTTAAACACTTTTTTTAATATTATTTTCACTGTATTCCATTTATTACGAGGGTCTATCATAAACAACCTTTCTACCTCCACAAGATAGAGTAAGGCCTACATACACTCTTTTTTCCCGAATCATACTTGTGGGATTATGCCTGATATCTTTTTATTGTTGTTGTTAATTTAAGAAATTTACACCATCAATGTAGTTTTACTTGTTGTAAGTACACGTGATATATTCTGTTCTATAGGTTATCAATCCGTACTTCCTATATTATTTTTGTTGCCGAATCTAACTTTTAAATGACGTGATGTTGTTAATAATTTTTTTCAAAAAAAATGTTACTTTCATTATATTTAATTGTTATATATTTTTGGGTCTTCGATTTTAGACACGGGAAATCATGAGCAGGAGAAATGGAAATGGTTCAAGGCTTGACCTAAAGCTGAATTTGTCACCACCAAGAGTGAACCACGTGCCACAAGCGGAGTCACCTACCGGGTCGTTGACGGCGTCTCCGACAAGCTCGTGCGTGTCATCGGACAATTCGTCCCCGGTCAGACGTTGTTCCAACAGCCCAAAAGCAATAACTTCAATGGTGTTGGTTGGTTGTCCAAGGTGTCTCATGTATGTTATGTTAGCACAAGTTAATGATCCAAGATGCCCCAAATGCAAGAGTACTTGTTTGCTTGATGTTAAAGGAGAGAGGATATCGGTTTAGTCAAGATCGAATCCATGTATGACTATGTTTATCAATTTGTCTTGCCCCCATCTCATCTTAGGAAAAGAAAATGAAAAATGAAACTCTTTTTTACCCTTTTATTCAACTTTCTATGAATAGCACTATTTGAGCTCCATTTTGACTTAAAATTATCCAAAATGAAGGGACATTTGGAGCTTCTATAGTGCTATTTGTTCTTTCATTTTTTATAATTTGTTAAAGTTTTAGGTTAGGTTTGTTTCTAGTTTAGTAAAGGGGTGATCTTGGAAAAGTAGAAGGGAGTGTTGTGTTGGTGGGTGTAAGGTATGTTCTCTGTTCTATCTTTAGATTTAGAAGAATATATATGTAAATGGGCCAAGTGAAAACTGCCCAAGTTTCTTATGAAAAAAAACAAAAATATTGGTAGTTTTCTCATGAAAGCAAGCCCCCCCCCCCCAAGTCGCAAAAGTAGAATAGCGTTCACTAGATTTTTTTTATTATTATTATCTTTGAAAAATATTTATTATTATAGTTTCAAATTCTATTAATGAAATTTAGTTTCAATATTCTGAAGTATCACTGGTAAAAATTGAAATTCTCGATCAGTAGGTTATTTGTGAATTTTATCCCCAGCAAAAAGGTACGGGCCTATCCTTAATTTGCATTTCCAAAACAAAAAAAAACATAAATTAAAATCAAAATGAAAATGTTGAACTCAAAGCTAAGGAATGTGCCTTACTTGAAGATCCTACTGCTTATAGGAAGCTAGTTAGGAAGCTAAACTTTCTCACCAATACTAGACTGAATATAGCATATGGAGTTCATCATCTTTAGTCAATTCATGCAAGAGCCTAGGGATACACACATGAAGGCTACTTTCCATCTATTGAGGTATCTAAAAGGTGATCATACTCTAGGCATCTTTATATCCAAAGATTCAGACTGCACTATCAAAGCATATTGTGACTCTGAATAACTGTTATCCGCCTTACTATATTTAGAATAGTGGTCGATCCTTCGGGAGTTACATTCGTAACAACATGTAATGTTATGTTCACGCGGTGATATTCTATCTTTCCAAGAGTACTACAATGTACGTAGTCTATGTCTGGGGAGCATACTTGACAGGAGATAGACACATGCATTAGAGGGGGACGAGCATCTTGTCCTGATTCTAGGAGGTCTGTAAGTGGTTATCTGGTATTACTGGGAACCAATCCCATAAGTTGGAAGTCCAAGAAACAAGAAACAATGTCACTCTCTTCAGCAGAAGCAGAGTATAGGTCACTAAGGAAGGTGGTAAGTGAATTGGTATGGCTAAACAGACTGTTTAATGAACTGACAGTGCCACCTTTTATTCTTATCTCAGTTTTTTGTGATAATCAATCAGCATTACACATTGTTAGGAATTCAATTTTTCATGAAAGAACAAAACACACAGAAGTGGATTGTCATTATGTGAGAGACAAGCCTCAAGAGGGACTCATTGATCTCTACTGAACAAGTGGTTGATGTGTTCACCAAGACATTGACAGGGGTTAGTCATGCTGCTTGAGAGGGGCTATTGAGAGATAATGAATTATTTAAATAATTTAATTTTTTAAATCATTGTATTTTGTATTAATTACACATCATTAGTTAATTAGTTGTAATAAGCAGTTAGTTAGTTGAAGTGATTAGTTTAGGAAGTAGTTAGTCTGTTAGCTTGTTACTCGAGTGGGCCCAGTTGTGTCCAGCTGTCCAATAGTAAGTTAGATTAGATATTTTGTATTAGTGTGTATATATATTTTCATTTAATGAGAAAGAAAGCTGAGCTTTCATTTCCAATTCATTCCCTTCTAAATTTTTCTCTCCATGTTGGTGATCTTCTCTCCGAGCTCAAACCACCATTGATGCTCCACTTCGAGCTCGAGTTTTACATTCCAATTCTTGTTAATAACAACACTGACGAAGTAACGTATTACATTGAAGAGTATTAAAATTTATTTAAAGGGTTGATAAGTATATAAATCAGCAGTCGTTCCATGTCATTATTTTATAATTATAAACACAAATAATTAATGTGATGATAACACGACGTATATGCATGTGATGTTATAATTAAGTCAAAATGTTACTTCCTCCGTCCTAAAGTACTTGTCATGATTCTCTTTTTAAAAATCAATTTAACTAAATTAGATTAGATTAATTCAATATTTTAAAATTAAAATTTAGATATTCAGAAACTATACTAAAAGTATTATGAGTTGTAATTCTTTTCATATTAATATGATAAATAAATATAGCTTAAAATATTTGTCAAAATTCATATAGTTTAGCTCTTGAAAAACGTAATGTGATAAGTATTTTGGGACAGAGAGAGTATTTATGACAAATTAAATCAGTTGATAAATTCAAGGGTGGACTTGGGAGTGGTGGATTAATGATTTGCAGAAATAGGATCATTTGATGTCCAGTGTCTAACTTTTGATCTCGTTTAAGAAATTTATTTAGAAATAACATCAAAGAATGAAAATTACGTTCAATAAGTTATAAGTTGTCAAAATTGTAGTACAATATAATCTTCATTATCCTATATTTCTTGTTAATAATTTAATTATTTACAAATCTTCCTAATTGACAAGACATGCTTGTGTTGTTGCGACAAGGCCATTTTTATACAAATTCCTCAAATAGGGACAGAACTTAAACAACACCACCCACGAAGTATATTATTGTACAAACTATCGTTAAGGTAATGGTGTTGCCGCAAACTCTTTAAAGAATGGTGTATTCGATCATTTTTTCACGATTGTTTTATTTTGATTGTGTAACTATTGGAGTATATCCTTTTAAAATAGTATGTATATAACAATAGGTGGATTATGGTTTAAAAATAATACTATAAAGTACATATAAGTCGAGAAAAGAATAAAGTCTCAAAATTAATGTAATTATATAGATCCAAATATCACGCATACCATCAACGGACCGACACTATATGTGCATAATTTTGCTTACGCCACACAAGGTTAAATAAGATACTAGTTCGAGCCTAGTAATTTTTTTTGATAGAGAATATGTTACCGTCCGATGTGTTTGTCGTTTTATCAGCTGACGAAATCGGATGATAAATTGATTCCTTAACTTAAGCAATTTGGGCTGAAAACCGAACTCTAATTTCCAGCAATGGGTTCCCCAACTACTCCAGAAAGCGTTAGGACGGTGGTATGAGTAAACTAAGAGGTAAGAAACATGAATGCAACTGAGTACAGTAAAATAAAGGATAAATAAAGTAAATGATAAAGATAGATAAAAATTTGAGTTGTTTGATTGATTCTGTGTGTTTGTATATACAAAGAATGATCCTATTTATAGTACAAAAAAGGAAAAGAAACTGTACACCATTGTCTCCCCCCATGTCAGTCATCAAGTAACCCACTAAGTTTAATGGCCGACTATGGGGGAGGTGGTGCCGATTTTGTCGCGCTATACTCCTCTTGCTTGGACAATGGCCCTTTCTTTTATCTGTTGTTGGCTGTTATTGCTTCTAGGGGTCCGAAAATCCTTTTGACTTGGTCGTTAAGGCGTCTGCATCTGAGTGGGTCCCAATCGTAACTCTAACTGACAACTCGGCTAAGATGCCTTAGTAGCCGATGAAGTTCTTGTAGTCGAGGGCTAGGAGTAAATTCGGCTCTGGAACAGTTCGACTGTCACTGAATTCGGCTAAACACTAAAATTATTTTTGAGTGTCAATAATTGCCCCCATACATTAACTCGAGTGTGACTGTTGAGTTGATGTATCCGAAAGTAGTTGTCATTTCAGTTTGACAACCGCGTATGTCACTTCAATCGTCTCATCTCTAGTTCATGCAATGATGATCACTTCTTGAAATGTGTTTCCCCTTTAACCGAGGTGTCTCTATTACCACGAATTGGCTTTGATGATTTTCGACCGTCCTTTTGAAAATAATAAATTAATCTCAGCCGCGCCTCTGAAGGTTATTTAAGAAAAGGTATTTCCCCCATAGGTTTCTCACCTAATCTTTGGCCCTTTTCTCAGTCGGAAACCATGGCTTCATCTTTTTATCTCGAAGATCAGGGAAAAATTATTCTAGCCGATAGTGACATAACGCCTGCCTTGGCCTTCGTTAATGAACAACCGGTTCTGACTCCGTATGGTGGACCAGAATAAGGTGATTCTCTATTGTTTCAGTACCTCAGCCCGATAAACTATGACTTTCTTTCTACTTGTGACTGGTTCACCGGTGGCAGCTGTTCGACTAACCTTCGTACTTGACCGACTAAGGTCACTCATTATTCGGGTTGGTTGGACCGAGTGAAGTTGGTCATAGAAGCCGAATGGAGGGGCATGGGTCCTTTTGACACCGCCACACTGTCGGAATTTGATCTCCGTTGTAACGACGGGCTCGGGTATGTGCGACACCTTTGTTTTTGTACTTGGTTTACTTGGATGTGGGAATCCATATTCCACCTTTTAACTTCAGCATTGCTCTAAGCATTCTTGAGAAAAGTTAGAATAAATCCCGCAAATTTGCTTGGCCATTGTCTTTGACCACTTGGGATGGCGTTTCTTCGTCTAAGCAGTGTGACCAATCTTACGACACATGCGTGTGAAAGAAATGGATTTCTCTGTATTTTGTGACCGGGCAGCCGTCTGTGGCTGTCATTTAGCCATACATCTCATGTTGGAAGGAACTAGCTAATTTTGTGCAACCAGGCAGCCGGTCTGTGGATGTCGTTTATTCATGCATACCCCAAATAGAAGGATAGTACTTTTTTAGATACTTGCCGTTTACATTCCTGTCCATTTCTTCATCATGCATGTTTATTACTCGATATGCGTTGCCGGCGATCCGTTGGCTTACTACGAAAGGTCCTTCCCAATTTGGTGACCATTTACCGAATTTACGATCTTCCATCCCAGTAGGCAAAATGGGTTTTCAAACTAAGTCTCCTTCGGCAAACCTCTTAGGCTTAACATGTTTGTTGTATGCTTTAGCCATTTTACGTTTACCGACTTCGATTTTCTCTAGGGCCATCAGTCGATCTTCATCTAGCTGATCTAACTCCATTAGCATGGCATGTTGATACTCCTCTAAACAGAGAGAGTTTTGCTTGGCCACCCGTAAAGATTTGACATTAATTTCCAATGGCAACACTGCATCTTGGCCATAGGTTAGCCGATAAGGTGTCGTCCCGGTAGCTATAGATTCAGAATTCCTGATCGCCCAAATAGCTTTATCCAGAGTGAGATGCCACATTCCTGATTTATCCTTCACGTTCTTACTAATTATGTTCACAATAAGTTTGTTGGCTGTCTCGGCTTGCCCGTTCGCCTGTGCGTAATAAGACGAAGATGTGATCATATTGATACCGAACTTCTCAGCAAAGGCTGCCACCTCAGAATCAGTGAACATCGTCCCTTGATCGGTGGTAATCGTCTCAAGAATACCATATCTGTATATGATCTGGTGTTGGATAAACTGAATGACATATGTCTGATGGACCCTCTTCATCGGCTGAGCCTCCACCCATTTAGTGAAGTAATCGGTAGCCACGATAATGAAAATGTGGCCATTAGCCGATTGTGCCTGAATTTTGTCGATGAGGTCCATAGCCCATCATCTGAAGGACCAAGGTTCTACGATTGGGTGCAATAACTCAGTTGGTACCTGTTGGATTGGTCCATGTTTATGACATTCTTCGCATCCTTTTGCATACTGAAAGCAGTCAACTGTGATAGTAGGCCAATAATAGCCGTGGCGGTAGATCAGCCACTTCATCGTTGGCCCCGCTCTGTGTGATCCACATACTCCTTCATGGACCTCTCTCATGACCCTCAAGGCCTCTGCTTTAGCAATGCACTTGAGTAGTACTCCATTCACGCTCCTTTTATAGAGGTCATCGTCAATGAGCACATATTTCAAGGATCTTCTTTTAACCTTGAGGTCCTTGCAACTGGAGGGATCTTTTAGGTAGTCAATTAGTAACTGCCTCCATGAGTCGATTTGATCAATGGCTAACACTTCGGTTGGTCATCGTGCTCTAGGGTGAGTAGAGACTTCATAAAACCTGAAGCTTTTTGTGCTAAGTCGTTAGCCTCATCATTCATGCCTCTGGGAACATAACTTAACATGGATAATGCGAACCCACTAAGCAACTTGCTAGCCGTCTTGTGACGGGCCAACAAATTTAGGTCTTTGCAGTCATATTCCCCGACCAGCTGTTTGATCACCAGCTGAGAGTCTCATCGGATCTCGATGTACCTCGCCTTCATAGAAACTAGGAGTTTGAGTCCCATGATGAGAGCATCGTATTCGAATTGGTTGTTTGTTAATTCAGAATCTAGTCGATAGGAGAACCTCCACGTTTTATCTCTCGAATTTGTTATCGTGACTCCGGCTCCAACTCCTTTCTAGGTTCTAGACCCGTCAAAGGTTAGTACCCAAGACACGACGTCTATACATGCAGTAGGAGGGGCGCATGGATCCTCCATGCCTATACAAGGGTGTTCTGCCAAGAAATCGACTACTACTTGACCTTTAACGGCCTTGAGTGGCCTATACTTGAGAGAAAACACGGTAAATTTGATGGCCCGTTTCATTAATCGACCTTGCAAGACAAGTCTATTTAGTAAGTACCGGACAATATCAACTTTGCAAAAAACGTATATAACGTAAGGCATTAGATAATATTCGAGTTTTGTGCAAGCATAGAATAAAGACAGACAAAGCTTCTCCAATGGGGTATATCTAATTTCAGCATCGTTGAGCATTCAACTAAGATAATAAACCACTCTTTCAGTTCCATCATCGACCTCCTGTGCTAGCAAACAACCGATAGATAATTCTGCAGCCAAAATATACAATTTCAACGGCTTCCCTGGCACGGGATGCACCAGTACGTGGGAAGTAGCTAAGGCCTTTTTAATTTGATCAAAGGCCTCTTGCTGTTTCGGAACCCATACTAGCTCTTCTGACTTTTTAAGTATGAGCAAAGGTGAGAAAGCATTTATCTTGCCAACTAAGTTAGATATGAACCTCTTTAAGAAATTGATCTTTCCCAATAAGCTTTGTAACTCCTTATTTGTCATGGGTGGTGCGGATCCCATTACTGCCTTGGCTTTGTTACGATATATCTCAATGTCTTTCTTGTGTACCAAAAAGCCAAGGAAGTTGCCAGCCATTACTCCGAACATGTACTTGGCTGGATACATTTTGAGATTATGAATCCTCATTATTTTTAATGTTTGTTCAAGATCGGCTAAATGATCCTTGAAGTCCTTAGACTTCACTACTACATCATTGATGTAAACCTCCATAGTCTTGCCGATCAAGTTATGGAAGATGACGTTCATTTCCCTTTGATAAGTGGCACCAACGTTCTTCAGACCAAACGACATAACTATCCACTCGTAAATGCCTAACGCTCCTGGACATCTGAAGGAGGTTTTGTGAATGTCGTCCTCGGCTATCGATATCTGATAATAGCCAGAGTATCCATCCATGAAGGTCAATACACCATTAGTGGCTGTTGAGTCGACTAACATGTCGGCTATTGACATGGCATACTCATCTTTAGGAGTGGCTAAATTTAGGTTCCTGTAATCAATATATACTCGAACCTTGCCATTTTTCTTCTTGACTGGTACGCCGTTTGCCAACCATTCCACATACTTAGCCGTTTTGATAAACCCGGCTTTCAACAATCGTTCGATCTTGGCTTTGATTTGAGGCATCAGCTGAAGGTGATACCTTCTAGGCGGCTATTTTTTGGGTTTAAAACCCTCCTTGATTGGCAATATATATTCTACCAAAGTACGTGCCAGCACAGACATCTCATGATAATCCCGTGCGAAACAGTCTTTGTACTGCAGTAGAAGGGCCGTTATATCATGGTTGTCTTCTTCCTTCAGCAGACCACTAATATGTGTTAGCTGAGGCATTTATTCAGTTCTCAAGTTGATATCTTCCAAAGGATCCTGAGACTCAAAACTAGGCATAGCCCTTCTTATGGGCGATTCAAGTTTCATCGGCATCTCAACTTCGTCGGCTGCAAACCATGGTTCGTTGTTGTGGTTCCCCATCTGCGATGCCTCAGCTATCCTTTCCTCATAACTCAGGGCAGTCAACTGATGCCACAGGTCACGTATAATTTGGGTTTTCTCAACCATTTAAATTCTCCAAAGTAAGCCGTGGTTCGGCTAATTATTTTATTTCAAACCCTCGCGAGGTAAGATTACTGGATTCCCAAGATCCTTCTTCATACTGCTCTATGATGGCTATGGGAGCCACATAAGGTGAATAGAGGATATCCTCTATGTTCTGAACCTCTGGTCGGAACGGGTTATCATCCGCTGGGACAATTTCTATCTTGTCTCCTTCCCAAAAGATGAGCTTTTGATGCATGGTAGAAAGAAGACATCGACTGGTGTGAATCCAGTCCCTGCCCAGCAAAATGGTGTAGGACGGCTTGTCATCTATTACAAAGAAGACAAACCTGACCGTCTTAGGACCTACAATAATTTCTGCTACTAGAATCCCCAAAGCTTCAGATGCTTCTCCCTTAAAGCTAGCCATTTTCATGTTAGTTGGGATGAGATCCTCCTTTGTTTTGTTGAGATCCTTCAAGGTAAGCAGCGACATCACATTCAGCACATCCCCATTGTCGACAAACACCCGACTAATAATTTTGCCGTTAATGTAAGCCTTGACATAAAGGGGTTTGAAGTGTTTAACCATATCTTCTGTAGGTGCACCAAATACGGTGCTCAAAGTGTCCCTAGCCAGGGTATCGGCTATTGTTTCCCATTCTGCATCTTCTACGGAAACATCACCTTCTAGGCTATCCAGCACTGAGCGGCTGACCCATAACTCACATGGAATTAGGCTGACCATTTCAATGTATGCCCAGATCTCATCTACCAGGTCATGGCTAAATAAATAGAGGGTGGAGTCCCCTCCTTCAGCCAATTCGGCTGACCGGAAGCTCATATCTTCCATTTTCTAGAGACAAATGAGGATCGGCTGGGGATCCTCTGACTGAATCCTCTGCACGATCTGTGGGATTGCCTCAGTTAGAGGTCTATCCGGGGCCACATTCACTTGCTGGGGTTCCTCCGTCGGGTTGTCGGTAGGTTGTTCATCCAGCTCTGGTTGACCTAACGTCTCTCCTTCAGGCGACATTGCCCCTGAAATAACTGAGTCGAATGTCAACTCGATAGCCTCGGCTATGGAAGACTTATGAATCTCATAATTTTCGGCTGCCTTGGTGTAGAAAATTAGATGCAATATCGGTTGCATCTTATGCAAGGCCTTGGCACGTTGCATCATTCTTTTCTGAGTCTTGGATGCGACTCTTGGTGGTGCCTCTTTCTTTCTGGGAGCCTGATTGACAGACCACTTCCCCTCTTCTGTATTGGCAGCTGGTTTAATCATTCTCTGGGGTCTAGTCTGGTCCTCATTTATCGCCGTGATACGTAAGGACGAAACACCCTCATTTACATTAAACTCGACCACCCTCTGTTTGGTTTTAGAGAGTGGTTCTTCATCTATTCAAGACATGCTTGGATGCCGATTAGTTGTCATCCGTACTTGCCCTCCAGGCCTATGCCTAGCGCTGATAGAGACCCTTCTGAACCTCATGGTTTGTTCTTGAAGTTCTCGTTCAACGTCCCTCGAGTATTTAGGGCGGCCATGAAAACTGCCCCTAGCTGGCTGCCTGTCATCACGAATGTCATGTAGGCTACCTAACCGGTTGAACACAGAGGTCCTTGTGGCCTTTTCCCCTTCGGTAGGTTTATTTGGTGTCCCTTGACTCATTGGGCTTAGCAAAAGATACCATAGATATTGGTACCGCAGGGAAGGTGTCGGTATCAATGGACATTTCAGCCATACTTTTGTCGGCCAGCTTGAACCTCCCCTCTTTGATGCCCTTTTGGATCGCCTTTGTAAAGACCACACAATTAGAAGTAGAGTGACTATATGAATTATGCTGCTCGCAGTACTTCTTATCTTTGAGTTCCTCGGCAGGCGGAATCCTATGACCATCAAGCAGCCGAATCTGCTTATCTTTGAGCAGATGATCAAAGATCTGATCTGCCTTCGTAATGTCAAATGAGTAACCGACCCTGTCATCAGATAAACTCGTCTCCTTGCCTTTTACGGCTTTCAAGGCTGGGCAAGAGTAAACCTTAACCCTAACAATCTCAGCCACCATTGCGTCTGTCGTGCAGTAGGCTGACTCTGAGTCGAACTCATCTGCATCAATGATGGATACCAAGGGGGAGCCTCAATTTTGGCTAGCTCTTCTCCGCTCCTTCTCCTGGCCGTACTGCTCTATTTGGCTAGCCTTTTCGGCTAACTGGCTCAGGTCAGAGCAGGATTATCCTACCAACTTCTCCTTTAACTGAGGGTGCATATTGTTGATTATAATATGGGCAAACTCAGACTCGAGGAAGTGTACAGTGCATTTTTCAACTTTCTTTCTGAATCTCTCGATAAAATCGGCAGCCGATTCATCGACCTGCTGCTTGAGATTTGTTATATCAGTCACGGTAACCTGAGGTTGGGGCCAATAAAACCTATCATGGAAGCAACTAGAGATGACAATGGATCATGGACCCGGTGGATCCAGATCCATTTTATAGGATACAGATCTTCAAAATTTGGCCCCGACGGATCCGGATCCGACCCGTGGATCCATTTTTTATTAAATATATTCATAACCTGGAATGTAATTTTATAAGTATTTTCTTAAAATTGCTAAGTACATCCTTGCAAGTTTAATTCTCAAAACAAGTTTAATTTATCCCCGTGTTAACTCAAAAACTAAAAAATAAAGAGGTAACTTTGATAATAAAATCAATGTTATATTAGTGAATGACTAACATCTTCATAGACAAGTAGTTAAAATTATATTCACTTCATTTGTGAAGATTCCAAGCACATGCAAGTTCTGCATTGTGGAAATACTAGTCAGCATTTTCCACAACTATTGTCATTGTCCAACATTTTCAATTAATAGCTCACAATCAAAATGAGACAACGAACAAAATATCTCATATGAACATTTCAAAATTGAAACATAGTAAACTGTTAGCTAAGTAAAAATCGTTTGTTAGTTAAAAAAAAAATTCTTAGCAAGGCAATTTTTTTTACATGTGGATCCACATCCGATCTGTGGACCCGGTGGATTCAGATTTGGATCTGATTTTTATGGACCCGATGGATCTGCGTCCAGGTATAAAAAATGGATCTGGATCTGGATATAGAAGGATTCGATCCAGATCCGATCCGTTGCCATCCCTACAAGCAACCCTCCATGTCAGCCCAGCTCTGTACGGAATCAGGAGCCAAAGAAGAGTACTATGCAAATGTTGTTTTCGTTATAGAGAGAGGGAATAGCTGCAACTTGTGATACTCATTCTAGCCAGCCTCGCCGCATTGGGCAGTAAATCTACCGATGTGCTCGATAGTGAATTTGTCGTCGTCGCTAGAGAAGATAGAAAACTTTAGTGTTTTGAAGCCCCTCGACAAAGGTGCTATCCGATCTACCCAATCGGAGTAAGACTTCTTATAAACAGGCCTGTCCAAAAGTTTTAGTTGAATGCTGAAGTACCTCCGCATGGTATTAATAATAATTTTCGGGTTTATCAATTGTGACGTCCCCTGCCGATGCTCGACTGGATTCGGTTGGTAGGCGTTCTGCACTGGCAGCCTCCATTTTGCACTTTGTTGGGCAGAGTTTTGAAGGTTGTAGGTGGTTTGTTGGCCATTACTAATAGGTGGGGTAATGCCCCATTACTGCTGTTGGGTATGGCCACCAAAGCCTGCAACTTGAGCTTCTGGAATGACTAACTGAGCCTGAGGATAAGGTGGAACAGTATTCCATGACTGCTCTCCTCGGACGTCAGCCGTTCTTAGAAAATTTACGCTTCCTGGAAGGTATGGATTGGGTACTGGCAATGACTGCTGGAATGGTATTCCACTATAAACAGCGTCACCAGATAGCCGACTACCAATTCGGATGGCCAATATTGTTCGCCTGCATCGTAGGGCCGTTAGTAGAAACGTATGACATAACATGCGACAATCTAAAGTATCCTGGAGCCTGAACTGGTCTCCGAGCCATGTTGATCTGCCTATACCGCAGACTCTCTTGGTTAAGTGGCACATTTTGCCCTCAAGGCTCAGCGGGGACCATACAGTGTGTTAGTTGCCAGGCGATTGGGCTTGTGTTTTTAGGTGCGCTATCGGCTGCACCTGAATAGGCACTAGCTGATGCACATGCGGCTGATGAACAACATCGGGAGTCATGGTCTCATGATGAACATCACCGCTCGTTAGAGGGATGACAGAACTAGCCGAACATTCTCTTAAGTGCATTCGATTTGTTTCCATCTCCCTCGCTTGTTGAACCTCATTATGTACCATCAGCTTCACAATGTCAGCCAACTGTTTAGAAACTTGGTACATAATATCGTGGATGCCCATGTCGATATATTGTCTAATAAAAGACGTGGTTATTATGGTTGGACCTTCAGAGTAGCTAAATTCTTCCACAGCTTGGGTTGATGGATGAAGTGGATGGGTATCAACCGATGTAGGCATTGTCGCGCCCTATTTTGACCTCGCTCGGGTCAAAGCGGAGCACAGACGAGTTCGGTGATTCCTGGGTAAAGGATTGAGGAGTCGCCATCTAATTATTTTTACGGTGAATTAGGACACCTAAATATTAAACTAAGTGCTGCAATGTAAACTCCAATTTTAAGGTCTGCGAAACTAGTGAGATTCTAGGTAAGGGTTCTTTATTATCCTAAAGGGAAGGGGTTAGACATCCTTTAAGATCCGCTAACTTGCGGTTATCCGGTAAAACTCAGGTTAATTATTACTAGAAATAATGCATGTTTTACAAGTATAATAGATTAAAAGACGTTTGCAAATAATTAGAAAAATGATGCATTTTCAAAGATAGATAAATGTAGAGATTTTTCAAAATATGCATTTATATGATATCTAAAGAGAAATACATGTAAAGTTGAAAAAATATGTATTTTGACAATTGATAGTAAAACAACTTATTTATAATGCCAAAGAAGTAAAATTTTGAGAATCAATGAATTGTAAACTGACAAAAGATAAACTTATTCGGTATGATTAATAAAGCAAATAAAAGATGACAAAAGTTATTTTGAAAATCTTGAATACGCGTGACGAGCCTAAAATAAATAAACTAGCGAATGATTTCTAAGTTTGCGAGCCTACAAATAAAATAAGCTAGCGACGGGTTTCAAATCTTAAACTAACCTATGAATAACTCCTAAGTTTGCATATTCTAAGCATTTCAATAATTATATAAGTGCGATAAATAATATTACAATACAAAGCGAGATAAAAGCTGAATTAAAGAAAGAAATAACAATAAATAAACTCCGAGGAATATTTGTCGTTATTTGCTTTAATCCCTGCAAGCTGTCAAGAACAAACGGTTAGAAACATATAAATACAAATAACTTCATATCCGTATTCAAAACAGTGAATGTTTTGATCAGGTAGGGCTCAGACTTAAAATTTGAAAAGGACATTCCAATCACGTCGTGCCTGCAAACATATGACTAATGTAGTTTATTTTGATTGCCTCGCCTACTAAACGTGTCGGTCTTACTGGGGAAATAGAAAAGATCACTATAATCACGTCGTGGTTGCGAATATATAACTTGTTGGTTATTTTAGTCACCTCGCCTACTAAACATGTTGATCTCGGATAAAAGGTTTAAGTCTTCATCCTTGCCCGAAGTTATATTTCCGCTTTTGCAACCTGTGTAGGCCTCAAAATCGACGGATATTTTTCATCGGCGTGTAGTATCGTGTTCAAATCAGCAAAATTAAATTGGAAACAAGAAGGCAGAGGTAACAAAGAATAAAGAATGTAAAAACAGAGGCAGAGGAGAAAAAAATAGTTTCAAAAATGACGCGGTGTCTAGTTTAAAACAAGAAACAAAGAAACAAGAAACAAAGAGAACGGTAATTTGAATGTCAAACAAAGGGATCAAAACAGAAAGCAAATATCCGAAAGGTGCGGTGTTTATTTTAAGACAAGAAAACGTAAAAACAGAAAAACAATAATCAATCCGAGCAAGAATCAAACAAAGCAATACCAACAGACGCGTATTTGTTCAAAACAAGAAAACAAGAAAATATCCGTCGCAAGAAATTTAAAACAAGAAACTTAATAACAATAATATATCCGTTATGCGGATGCCTAAAACGATTAAACTAAAAAGAAGCGAAAGCGAAAGAAAAGCTCGGCCTCGAATTCAATTTCGCTTACTTTAATGCGATATTAATAAAACAAGAAACAAAGGCCAAAGAAACGAGCAATGAGCGCTTTAAAATATCCGACCGAGTTCTAAAATTACGAAATATTCAAATCGGTCGCCCGACCGTCGTTGATCTGACCCGGATCAGTGATCCGAACTCGAATCAGATTTCAGCACCAAATTCGGATAAATAATAACAAGAATACGGAATGCAAGAATTCTGGAAATATCCAAATCGGGTCGACCCGACCCGGATCAGTGTTTCAACCCGGATCAGATTTCAACACCCAATTCAGATAACCAATAACAAGAATATGAAATGCAAGAATTGCGAAAATATCCAAATCGGTCGACCTGACCGGATCGATGATCTGACCGGATCAGTGTTTCAACCCGGATCAGATTTCAACACCCAATTCAGATAACCAATAACAAGAATATGAAAATGCAAGAATTCTGAAAATGTTACCCAACCGGGTCGACCCGACTCGGATCAGCGTTTCAACCCGGAATCAAATAAATTCATCAATTTCAGATAACCAATAATAATAACAGCAACAATGCAAGAAATTTGGAAGTTCAAATCGGGTCGACCCGACCGTCAAGAATCCGACCAAATCATGATCCAAATCCGAATCAAATTTTAACACCAAATTCAGATAACCAACATACATAAAATATGAAAATGCAAGAATTCTGAAAATATCCAACCGGGTCGACCCGACCCGGGTCAGTGACCCGACCCGGATCAGCGTTTCAACCCGGAATCAAATAAATTCATCAATTTTAGATAACCAATGATAACAACAGCAATAATGCAAGAAAATTTGGAAATTCAAATCGGGTCGACCCGACCCGGGTCAGTAACCCGACCCGAAATCAGTGATCCAAATCCGAATCCAATTTTAACACCAAATTCAGATAACCAACATACAAAAATATGAAATGCAAGAGTTCTGAAAATGTTACCCAACCGGGTCGACTGATGGTCGATTCGACCAAATCGATGAAGAAAATCAGAGAATCAAAGGGGATGACAAACCTTTTCGGACTTGATTCTTGAACAACAAAGAAGCCAAAATGCTTTAAACTCAAGAACACAACAAAATATTTTATGTATATTCCGAAAATCCTTCCAAAATCTATTTTTTCTTCTCCGAAAAATCCTTCTCCTCAATGAAGAACAATCATGGGGTATTTATAGGTGGATTCCCCCCCCAAAAATCGAGTTTGAAATTCAAAATAAAGGCTAATCAATTACGGATTTTTTGGGTATGGGTCGCGGATTTTGTGGGTGTCGGCGTAACAGAGGGGGGTTGGTGGTGTCAGGGGTCGGTGGTGGCAGGCGAGGTGGCCGTGACGTGGGTCGCCGGTATGGGGGTGTGGGGTCGTGGCGATTTGGGAGAAAAGGGAGGGTTCGTTTCTTTTTTTGATTTTTTGTTTGGTTTGGGGATAATAAAAGGGAGTAAGGGGAAATGGTGGGTCGGGTTTTGGGAATTGGCCGATGGGCTGGCGGGTTGGGCGATTCGGTTGGGTTTGGTGAGTGGGCTGACGGGTGGGTGTTTGGTTGGGCCTGGGGGAAAAGTTTGTTGGGCTTGGGGTTTTGGGTTGTGGGAATTGGGTTTTAAATGGTTGGGTAGAAATTGTATTGGGTTGTGGGAATTTAATTTGGGGATTGGGCTTTGGACGAAAAATGGGTTTTAATTTAGGTTGGGTAGAAATTGTATTGGGTTAGGAATTGAAAAATATAAAAGGGGTTTAATATTAAAAGATATTATATATATATTTTTTTGTAAAAGATGTGAATTATTTAAAATAACATAACGACGTGATAATAATAAAATATAATATTTGCGAAATGTTTAATGCTTAATAAAAGGGAAATGCGATGCGATTTTGCGAGAATAAAATAACATTGAAATTTTTGGATAAAACTTATGATTGTGATAAAAAAAAATGCAAATGACAGTAAAAAATGCGAATAATAATAATAATAAGAGAATAATATGCATATATATATATATTTTAAAATTGTTTTTAAAAATGTCAAAAATGTTAAAAATTACGAATAAAATCATAAAGGATGGGACAAAATTGGGTGTCAACAGATGCCCCTCTTTGGACGGAGACGATGAAAGAGTTTTCGGCCAAAGAAGTTGACTGAGTAGCCAATTTTGTCCCGATCATCGGGACTGCATAGAATTCCGGGGGGAAGTGAAGTTGCAAAAAGATGATGCACATTCAAGCAACAATGCCCCAGTGTTGACTTAGGATGACACTGGTCGCAGATGCGAGAAACTATTGGAAAAGAGCGGATCGACGTTCGAAGTAGGTCGCTGACCAATTTGCCTCGGTTGTAGAAGAGATAGTCCCACGCTGTGATGAAGTTCCCGCAAATTAAAAACTCCTCGCAAACTAAAGCTTAAGATATAATTAGTGTATAATCACGAGAAAAATTGTAGAGAAAATAACTTAAAATTCCCTTGTTATAAGGTGGGCTACCGATCAAATTAAAATTCCCTTGTTATAAGGTGGGCCGATCGAAATTAAAATACCCTCATTATAAGGTGGGAGCACGAAATGACGTCGTTGGATCGACGTGTTGTGTTGAAGACGTCGTTGTAATGTTGTTGACGCCGATGTTGTATAGACTTTCTTTGATGTCGCCGTTGTATAGACGTTGGTGATGTCGCCGTTGTATAGACTTTCCGATGTCGTTGTTGTTGTAAAAATAGTTGTCGTCTTCGCCAGAACGCCGTGGACGTTGTTGTAATCTTTGTTGAAGATAGTTGATGTACGCAGCTACGCCAATGACGTTGTTGTAATCTTTGTAAAGATAGGCTGCTGCGTTGAGGACGCCATTGTAATCTTTGTTGACGTCGTTGCAATCTTTGTAAAAGATATTTGTTGTCTAGAACGTCGATGACGTTGTTGTAATGATGTTTGCTATTGCGGATAAATTTGTTGTCTTTGAGGCGTCGTTGTAATCTTTGTTGAAGATAGTTGATGTGTCGCAGCTACGCCAATGACGTTGTTGTAATCTTTGTAAAAGATAGTCGCTGCGTTGAGGACGCCATTGTAATCTTTGTTGACGTCGTTGAGATGCGGTAAAAGATATTTGTTGTGTTATTGTAAAAGATAGTTGTTGCATCAAGACGCCATTGTAATCTTTGTTGACGCCGTTGAGACGCGGTAAAAGATAGTTCTCGCATTGCCGTAAAGATAGTTGTTGCGTTTGAAGACGCCATTTGACGTCGCCGAGACGCGTAAAAGATAATTGTCGTCTTTGCGTTCTGTCGTAAAGATAGCTGCTGCGTTGAAGACGTCATTGTAATGCTGTTGACGTCGTTGAGACGCGGTACAAGATATTTGCTGCATTGCCGTAAAAGATAGCTGCTGCGCTGAAGACGTCATTGTAGTGCTGTTGACGTCGTTGAGATGCGGTACAAGATATTTGTTGCATTGCCGTAAAAGATAGTTCTTTGTTTGAAGACGCCATTGTAATCTTTGTTGGCGTCGTTGAGGCCGTAGAAGATGATTGTGTCTTTGCCATAACGCCGATGACGTTATTGTAATGTTGTCCTGTTGTAAGAGATGTAAGTGACGCCCTTGCCGCCGGTTCTTTGTAATAGGGTTCCACGTTGTGCTGAATCTTCTGCCGATCCAAACTCATGTGAATTGAAATGTCGTCCTGGCACGGGCGAAAATGTGATACGACGTCTTTGCCGTCGGGTTTGCCTTGTTGTGGTTCTTTGTGATCCGAAATAACATCTTTGTGCAGACATAATAGTCGGGACCCTGTAGGTCAAGATGATGTCTTCGTATAAATGCAGAACAAGAACGTAATCCTTGTAGTGAGTTGTAGTGCCGAAATTCTTTAGGGAATTGATCATAACTGATGTGACTTCCCTGCTTTTTCAACCTGAAGAACCTGTACTCAAAGAAAATTTGTGAGTTTGGGGAGGGGCGGTTGATTCGCGTTGACTTGATAACTTTGGCTCTTGATAGCTGCATGTCCTGCTGATTTGGACCTGTAGCCCCTGTCTGGTTCCCAGTCTTGGCTAACCGTTAATGAAAACATTTGTTGAAAATTATTTATTTATAAGAAAGTATGCTTATCATTAAAAAGTTCTTGTCGAACTGCTAATGAAAAATATTTGTTGAAAATGATTTGCTTATAAGAAAATATGCATATTAGTAAAAAATCTTGTCAAACTCTAATGAAAGTATTTGTTGAAAATAAATTGCTTATAAGAAAGTATGCATATATGTAAATGTTCCGTTTGAGCAATGACATGCGCTGAACCAAAACAACCGTCTTATTCAAAGTCCTCTTAGGCTCAAGACTTAGTTTGCCGATGCTTTTCCATGTTTATCGGCGTCCTCTGGCAGTGATCCCTTAAAAATGCCCCAGTTTCCGATATGTGAGGATGATGATCTTTTAAACGGACAACCGAGTCTTGTCTGGGTTGCTTGCATGTCCTATCAGGGTGATCAGATAGGTGCATTTTGTCTTTTGTGAGATAAAGGAGAAAATATTTCCTAATGGTGGGACCGAAGCCGATTTAGGCCGCCTACGTATCCCCATGAGGGAATCAGGTCGTGACGTAGTTCATTACAAGTAAAAGGGAATTGTAAGGAGTTTTTTTTTTTTAAGTGGGACCGAAGCCGATGTGGCCGCCTACGTATCCCGCCGAGGGAATCAGGTCATGACGTAGTTCAGATTACAAGTGAAAAGGAACTTGGGGAAATTTGTGATCTAAGAAACGAAACCCTACGTGGGTTCTATGCGTATCCCGACGAGGGAGCGCAACTTTTACAACATAGAAAAAGTATTACATAGAGAATAACTAATCTTAGATATGGTATCTCTTCACTGCATCTGCATTGATGGTTTTTGGCCATTCTATTCGATAAAGTTGCCCTGACAATCAAGGCCCATCCGCTTTCATCAATCAGTCTCTTAGTAAATGATTACGTATTCACTTGGTTGCGAAAGAAATAACATTGCCCCAAAGAGAAATCTCGATCGTAATGTGGTAGCCCAAGAGTACCAATGGCAAACGTCCGTGCCAATGCTTTTAACTATCAACCATCTTGATGTTTCCTCCAAATCGGCTTTGACTTATTCCAAAAAATGCCTCAATTCTTAGGTTGTGATTCTCCCTTATATTCTACTTAAGCCTTGCTTGTTGTTTGAGACTTTGTTTGCTTGTTTCATTATATGTCACATATTGCCGACAAATTAGTTTGCATGATGAAAAAGAAAAGAAAATTATTTAACAAAACATATTTTAAAAATAGCAAAAGCAATGCAGATTTGTCATTTTAAGCTTTCAAAAGGTAGAGGCAAAACACATTAAATGCATATATGTGATTCAGGCCTCAATCAATCGCATTGTTTCATTAAATATTAATGCGATTAACTAGTTTTTGGGAGAAACAAGGCCAGGGTACATGTCCAATTTTCCCAAACATCTCCTTGCTCTGCATCCCAACTGGTTGAGCTTCTAGCGTGATCATTGAGAATCACGTTGTATTTTGCTTCTTCTTCATTCATGAGAAATCTTTGAATCCCTTCGCGAGGTTGGCTGCATTGTCCTCCTTTGATTCTGAGTGGCGATGTTTTGACGAATGACTGACCCGTAAGTGGAAATGACTTTGGTAAAGAAGCGTCTCCTTCCTTCTGAGATTGGTTGATAAGACTTTTCCAAGAAAAGATGATGCCATGACCTGCGACTTTGGAGGAAACACTTTACTCCAAACGGTGCCCTCACTTGGATTGTAATCATAGGGGTGACAAAGGCCGATGATTCGACCTTTTCCTCTATCCGGATTGGCACAATGGTCCCTTCCAAGTTGTGTTCTTCATCAACAAAGAATCATATTTACGTTGGCATCGTCATGATTTGGCAAAGGGTTATCATTTACATTAGAGGAAGGTCCTTTCAGTTGGATAACTCCTTCTTTGATTAATGCCTCAATTTTGTCTCTCGAGGGCATAACAATTTTTAGTGTCGTGCCCAGGATTCCCGAGTGGTACGCACAATGCTTAGTTTCATCATACGACACGGGAATAGGATTGGGGATATGCCCTGGGATGGGTTGGAGTATTCTGCGGTTTTCACCTTTCATATAATTGGGCTCGAGGTTCGGCTAAAGGTGTATAGGTTTTGGTGGCTTTCTTTCGTATTTCTTGCGGTGCAGGTGCATTTGGTGCATGGACTTGTGGATGAGGTAAGTATGTGGGCTGATATTGTGGGGATTCGGATAGACAGCGCCGAGGCGGGCTATATATTGGATGGGTATGGTAGACAGTGGTAGGGACCAGGTGGGTATTGATAGTAAGGTGAGGGCTTTGGGTGTATGGGTAATAATAGGAAGGATGAGGACTTTGGTTGTTTTGATTGTAGTAGGGAGGCCGGGGTGATGGCATTTGGTAGGTTGACATTTGATTTGGCTTATGTTTCGAACTGTCACCACAGAGGACACTCCATCTCTCTTCCTCTTTATCGCTCCTCAAATGAGTCCGACCGATTGTCTCACTTGTTGCTTGCAATGCTACAAAGTTCGTAATTCTTCCTGCTCGATTCCCTCTTCTATGAAATCTCTCATCCTTATAACTTCAGAGAAACTTCGCCCTATGACGCTTATCATTCTCTCATAGTATGTTGCATCTTTCAAAGATTGTACAAAGAGAGTGTTCATCTCACTTTCTTCTATCTGGGGTTGAACTTTCGCCGCTCGCCTCTCCACTTCATGGCGATTCTCCGAAGGTCTCTGTGGACTTCTTTTCCAACTTCATCGATAAAATCTATCCAAGATCGTGTCGATGTTGAATTTAAATCATCCACGAAATCTTGTGCCATCGTGCCCCAATTACGCCATTTTTGCGGGTCCTGGCTTGTGTACCAGTCTAGTGCTTCTCTGTCAAACTCCTTACGAACAACTTCATTATGATGGCCTGATTTTTACCTACCCCAATCGGTTTGTCGCAAAGACGATCTCAAATGAGAGTAAGGATTTCCTTTCCCATCAAACAAGTCAAATTTTGGCATTTTATATCCGATGTGCAATTCAATGTCGGGATGCATACATGATCTTCATACTCGAGTCCTTCATGTCCCTTGCCGGTTTGGATATTTTTGAATGCTTCTTTTAGGCTATGAATCTCTCTCGCCACACTTTCACCGGTTCTCGATCATTACCCTTTGTCCATTTCTTCACACCGGCCGATTTCAAGAGCCATGTTTGATGCTTGTGGTGGTGAAAGGTTGAGCTTCCGTGGCATATATTGGCGGCACATATTGCTTGTCGTGATCGATGGTGTGTACCATCAATATGTGTTGGTCCGCCTGGTGATTTTGGCGGAAGAAGTGTTTTGGATGAGTGGATTAATTTGGGTATGTGGAGTTGTGAATGAGGCCGGATCATTTTGTGGCGGGCTTTGTTGTGGACTAGCTTGCGGATTAGTGTCTTTGTGGATCGGTTTTGTTTAGTGGCGAATTTTCGGGAGGTTTTGGGGAAATGGCGGTTCAGGAGATGAAAAATTTGTGGTGCGATTGCATTCGTCCCTTGTTCAGGGAGTGGGGTATTGGCGCTAATGGACAAAGTTGGTGAGATTTTGGAGCCGCTCTATCTCGATCTGCATGGTCGCCATCCGTTGTAAATTGGGCGATGTATTTTTCTTGGACGATAGCATTTCTATTTTCAGAAGTCTCTGGTTCATCTCTGGAAAGAGTAATAAGTTCCAGGTCAGTCTGTTCGGATGCATCTGAATCAGTCATTTTGCTGAAGGATTGGGCCTTTGACCTCGTGAAGTAGGGATGGTCCGCCAGTTTTAGTCAACGCAAATCAACCTTTGGGAAAATAATCTAGACAAAATAAACCTTCTAAAAAAAATTAAAGAAAACCAAGTTAGTACAAGGCGAGTATTTATTGCTTTAAATAATATGCACATAGTGAAAAAGCAGGAGAAAACAACAAAATGATTGTAAGGCAATTAAATGCGCATCCTAATATGCATGGGGCCTCCCTTATGCCGGAGGTGGGCCTAAACGCCAGATATGCGAGATTATGACAGATTGATCCAATCTGCTAAACTGTAATGCTTTTGTCGGAAATGAGACAAAATAAATGTACATTTTCCAATTCGGCATGACATGATTAGGCTTGGATTTGTCCATCATTGTCATGCTACACGTAATATGCTGATTGGTCGTTGGGTTGTGGGACCCGTTGACAATTTTGGTAGATTTCTTAATTGTAGAGTCGATACCCAGGATCGATCCACCTAAGGTGTATGCATGCATGACTTAAAAATAAAGGGTGGCATAGCTCTATCCTAAATTTTCTAAGATTTGGCTGACTAGACTCAAGGTTCCCGAGCGGACTGCTCGAGTGAGAAGGCTACGCGGCCAACCGGATGGTCCGGACGCTCCGCGCATATACCAACTCTCCTAAAAATTTGGAAATTTGAAAGAAATTTGCGGGTGCGTAAAACACACCTCGCGTGTAGTGTGTGATAGTGTCAATTTTCCAGAGTGGAAGAAATATGAACGAAATGCCAATTTATGATAAGCAATAAAAATATAGAAATTAAAGCAGTTATGCATGCAAAAAATTTCATAAAGGAAACAAATCAAAGCATTACATCAAACAAAGAGTGAAAGTAAAGCACAATTATAATTAACCTGAATTTGCTATGGTTAGGAACCTGAAAAATCCCCAGCGGAGTCGCCATGCTGTGGCGCCCTATTTTCGACCCGCTCGGGTCGAAGCGGAGCGCGGACGTGTCCAGGATTCCTGGGTAAAGGATTGAGGAGTCGCCACCTAATTATTTTTACGGTGAATTAGGACACCTAAATATTAAACTAAGTGCTGCAATGTAAACTCCAATTTTAAGGTCTGTGAAACTAGTGAGATTCTAGGTAAGGGTTCTTTATTATCCTAAAGGGAAGGGGTTAGGCATCCTTTAAGATCCGCTAACTTGCGGTTATCCGGTAAAACTCAGGTTAATTATTACTAGAAATAATGCATGTTTTACAAGTATAATAGATTAAAAGACGTTTGCAAATAATTAGAAAAAGGATGCATTTTCAAAGATAGATAAATGTAGAGATTTTTCAAAATATGCATTTATATGATATCTAAAGAGAAATACATGTAAAGTTGAAAAAATATGTATTTTGACAATTGATAGTAAAAGAACTTATTTATAATGCCAAAGAAGTAAAATTTTGAGAATCAATGAATTGTAAACTGACAAAAGATAAACTTATTCGGTATGATTAATAAAGCAAATAAAAGATGACAAAAGTTATTTTGAAAATCTTGAATACGCGTGACGAGCCTAAAATAAATAAACTAGCGAAGGATTTCTAAGTTTGCGAGCCTACAAATAAAATAAGCTAGCGACGGATTTCAAATCTTAAACTAACCTATGAATAACTCCTAAGTTTGCCTATTCTAAGCATTTCAATAATTACATAAGTGCGATAAATAATATTACAATACAAAGCGAGATAAAAGCTGAATTAAAGAAAGAAATAACAATAAATAAACTCCGAGGAATATTTGTCGTTATTTGCTTTAATCCCTGCAAGCTGTCAAGAACAAACGGTTAGAAACATATAAATACAAATAACTTCATATCCGTATTCAAAACAGTGAATGTTTTGATCGCGGAGGCTCGAACTTAAATTTTGAAAAGAACATTCCAATCACGTCGTGGTCGCAAACATATGACTATTGTAGTTTATTGTTGATTGCCTCGCCTACTAACCGTGTCGGTCTCTCGGGTGAAATAGAAAAGATCACTATAATCACGTCGTGGCTGCGAATATATAACTTGTTGGTTATTTTAGTCACCTCGCCTACTAAACATGTTGATCTCGGATAAAAGGTTTAAGGCTTCATCCTTGCCCAGAAGGTATATTTCCGTCTTTGCAACTGTGAAGGCCTCAAAATCGACCGATATTTTTCATCGGCGATGTAGTATCGTGTTCAAATCAGCAAAATTAAATTGGAAACAAGATGGCAGAGAGTAATGCTTGATAAAGAATGTAAAAACAGAGGCAGAGAAGAAAAAATAGTTTCGAAAATGACGCGGTGTCTAGTTTAAAACAAGAAACAAGAAACAAAGAAACAAAGAGAACGGTAATTTGAATGTCAAACAAAGGATCAAACAGAAAGCAAATATCCGAAAGGTGCGGTGTTTATTTTAAAACAAGAAAAACGTAAAAGCAGTAAAAACAATAATCAATCCGAGCGATGGCGAAGCGAAGCGCCCGAACAGACGCGGTATTTGTTCAAAACAGTAAAAACAGTAAAATATCCGTCGCAAGAAATTTAAAACAGTAAACTTAATAACAATAATATATCCGTTGTACGGATGCCTAAAACAGTTAAACTAAAAAAAGAAGCGAAACGAAAGAAAAGCTCGGCCTCGAATTCAATTTCGTCGGCCTTAATGCGATATTAATAAAACAGTAAAACAGTGCCAAAGAAACGAGCAGCGAGCAGTTTAAAATATCCGACCCGAGTTCTAAAATTCTGGAAATATTCAATCCGTCGCCCGACCGTCAAGGATCTGACCCGGATCGATGATCCGAACTCGAATCGATTTCAAAGACCAAATTCAGATAAATAATAACAAGAATACGGAATGCAAGAATTCTGGAAATATCCAAATCGGGTCGACCCGACCCGGATCAGTGTTTCAACCCGGATCAGATTTCAACACCCAATTCAGATAACCAATAACAAGAATATGAAATGCAAGAATTCTGAAAATATCCAAATCGGTCGACCGACCGGATCGATGACCGACCGGATCATTGTTTCAACCCTGATCGATTTCAACACCCAATTCAGATAACCAATAACAAGAATATGAAAATGCAAGAATTACGAAAATGTTACCTAACCGGTCGATCTGACCGTCGATGTTTGACCGGATCAACGTTTCAACCCTAATCAAATAAATTCATCAATTTGGATAACCAATAATAATAAAGAACAATGCAAGAAATTTGGAAGTTCAAATCGGGTCGACCCGACCAGTCAAGAATCCGACCGTCAAGAATCTGACCGGTCAAGAATCTGACCCGAAATCAGTGATCCAAATCCGAATCAAATTTTAACACCAAATTCAGATAACCAACATACATAAAATATGAAAATGCAAGAATTCTGAAAATATCCAACCGGGTCGACCCGACCCGGGTCAGTGACCCGACCCGGATCAGCGTTTCAACCCGGAATCAAATAAATTCATCAATTTTAGATAACCAATGATAACAACAGCAATAATGCAAGAAAATTTGGAAATTCAAATCGGGTCGACCCGACCCGGGTCAGTAACCCGACCCGAAATCAGTGATCCAAATCCGAATCCAATTTTAACACCAAATTCAGATAACCAACATACAAAAATATGAAATGCAAGAGTTCTGAAAATGTTACCCAACCGGGTCGACCCGGGTCGGGTCGACCCGACCCGAAATCAGTGAAGAAAATCAGAGAATCAAAGGGGATGACAAACCTTTTCGGACTTGATTCTTGAACAACAAAGAAGCCAAAATGCTTTAAACTCAAGAACACAACAAAATATTTTATGTATATTCCGAAAATCCTTCCAAAATCTATTTTTTCTTCTCCGAAAAATCCTTCTCCTCAATGAAGAACAATCATGGGGTATTTATAGGTGGATTCCCCCCCCAAAAATCGAGTTTGAAATTCAAAATAAAGGCTAATCAATTATGGATTTTTTGGGTATGGGTCGCGGATTTTGTGGGTGTCGGCGTAACAGAGGGGGGTTGGTGGTGTCAGGGGTCGGTGGTGGCAGGGGCGAGGTGACCGGCGACGTGGGGTCGCCGGTATGGGGGTGTGGGGTCGGCGGCGATTTGGGAGAAAATGGAGGGTTCGTTTCTTTTTTTTTGATTTTTGTTTGGTTTGGGGATAATAAAAAGGGGGTAAGGGGAAATGGTGGGTCGGGTTTTGGGAATTGGCCGATGGGCTGGCGGGTTGGGCGATTCGGTTGGGTTTGGTGAGTGGGCATGGTGGGTGTTTGGTTGGGCCTGGGGAAAAGTTTGTTGGGCTTGGGGTTTTTGGGTTGTGGGAATTGGGTTTTAAATGGTTGGGTAGAAATTGTATTGGGTTGTGGGAATTTAATTTGGGGATTGGGCTTGTGGGAATTTAATTTGGGGATTGGGCTTTGGACGAAAAATGGGTTTTAATTTAGGTTGGGTAGAAATTGTATTGGGTTAGGAATTGAAAAATATAAAAGGGGTTTAATATTAAAAGATATTATATATATATTTTTTTGTAAAAGATGTGAATTATTTAAAATAACATAACGACGTGATAATAATAAAATATAATATTTGCGAAATATTTAATGCTTAATAAAAGGGAAATGCGATGCGATTTTGCGAGAATAAAATAACATAGAAATTTTTGGATAAAACTTATGATTGTGGTAAAAAAAAAATGCAAATGACAGTAAAAAATGCGAATAATAATAATAATAAGAGAATAATATGCATATATATATATATATTTTAAAATTGTTTTTAAAAATGTCAAAAATGTTAAAAATTACGAATAAAATCATAAAGGATGGGACAAAATTGGGTGTCAACAGGCATACCCGAGAAAGATGCTGGTTCGTTGTTCCTTCGGGGAGGATTTTGTTTAGGATGTGGACTGGACTCGGGGTTCATTTTCTTACCGGACCTTAGGCGCATATGCCAAGAATGATCCTGATCTGGAGAATCAAACTTTGCTATTAATTCACATATGGTCCCACTGGGCGTGCCAAATTTGTTATCATCCGATGTGTTTGCCGTTTTATCGGCTGACGAAATCAGATGACAAATTAATTCCTTAACCTAAGCGATTTGGGCTGAAAACGGAACTCTAATTTCCAGCAATGGGTTCCCCAACTACTCCAGAAAGTGTTAGGACGGTGATATGAGTAAACTAAGAGGTAAGAAACATGAATGCAGTTGAGTACAGTAAAATAAATGATAAATAAAGTAAAGGATAAAGATAGATAAAAATTTGAGTTGTTTGATTGATTTTGTGTGTTTGTATATATAAAGAATGATCTTATTTATAGTACAAAAAAAGAAAAGAAACTGTACAACGTGGTCCCCCCCCCATGTCAACCATCAAGTAACCCACTAAGTTTAATGGCCGACTATGGGGGAGGTGGTGCCAATTTTCTCGCGCTCTACTCCTTTTGCTCGGATAATGACCCTTTCTTTTAGCTGTTGTTGGTCGTTATCGCTTCTAGGGGTCTGGAAACCCTTTTGACTTGGTCGTTGAGGAGTCTGCATCTGAGTGGGTCCCAGTCGTACATCTAACTGACAACTCGGCTAAGATGCTTTAGTAGCCGATGAAGTTCTTGTAGCCTAGGGCTAGGAGTAAATTCAGCTTTGGAACAGTCCGATTATCACTGAATTCTGCTAAATATTTAAATTATTTTTTGAGTGTCAACAAAATATTTCTTTTTTTTAATGTGTCTTACATAATGCGAATTTAAATTAATATGTGGTATAGCATATGTATCTCATCACCTTGAGATTCAAAGCGAGCATCAGACAACAAATTTAAAAAAAAATGGAAGGGAGGTGGGGAGCAATATATTTTTAGTTTGGTTGACCATTAAAATCAAATAAATGCAAAAAGTAATTGAGACGGTTGAGATAATGAGGTCATTGTTTCAGATGATAAATACCAATTAAATGTTTGTGTTAAATTCATCTTGTAGTACCATTTTCTTCCTTGAATTGGGCATTCAACCCTTCCCTCAATGTTCCCCTTATTTAATTCTGTTTCAACTCTGTTCTTCGCATGAAAAGTTGTGGTGATATGGTAAATTCACATCCTTCTATTCTTAATTAGAGATTTTAAATTCAATTTTGAAAAAAAAATTATTTTTGGTATAAAATATAAAATATTTTACCCCAAAAATAAGAATTTTTAATCGAATCTGTAGTAATCGAGCCTAAAAATGAGTATCTTCCCCTTTCCCCACTGCTTTAATATATACAAGCATCCCCATCTTTCCCACCACTTTTTCTATAATTGCAATTCATTTTTACATGCTATAGTATATCTTATAGTTTGGTGAGGCTATCAATATTGTGTTAGTATAGAGTTTTCTGGGGATTGGAAACCTAAAATATCACAATTTGAGATTTTATTATACATAATTACATTATATATAAATGTTATGGATAATTTGATAGTGTATAAGAATAGTGTTGAATAGGGTTTATTGGTAATGGTGATATTATTAATGATGACATTAGTTATGTTAGCTTATTTTTTATCCACTATTTGATATGAAATAGTTGTTTATTTACAAAAATACCCTCATAATAAGTCCATCCCTTTATATTTTTAAAAGATGCATATGCTGATGAATGTTTTTATATGAAAAAAGTTAAAAACATTATTTGATTTGTACCTATGAAGTATTGAATTGAGTATTTATTTGTAAAAAAGGAAATATGGTAAATATTTATTTATATTCCAGGGATATAATTTTATATATTTTCCACTTTCTTAAATTGTTAGGCGAAAAAATAATTTCTCACTACTTCAATTTACAAATTCAATATGTTCATATTAGTTCACTGTTAATTTTATTTGTGTATAATGATCTAACAATCAAACGACTTTCTTCCACTGTAGTTATGCCACTCCATTAGGCGGAAAAAACTCACTTGTAATAAAAAATCAAAATTATTCTTGTAAAATAGTAGATCTACATATGTACTACGTTCATATCCCCAAGTCACATACCCACAAATCACTTTAGCAAACATCAAACCAACAATATCTTATTATTTGCGGAATTTAATATACAAAGTATAACATCAATTTTTGTGTATTGTATTTGTAACTGAAGAAGATCTAAGTATAAAGAGAAAAAAGAAGGTTTGAACTAAAAAGATAAAATAAAAATGACGTGATTACTGGTGCATTTTTCATTAAACTTGCATTAATATAATAACATATTTTAATGAAGCATAAAATTTGAAGGACACTTTTATCTTTAACTAAGCTTATATGCATGTATTAATGACTTTAATATTGCTAATACCATAATTTGCTATGTATTAGATATACATAACCTAATACCAAATTAAATAGGGTGTTATACATAAGTTGAAAAAGTGTACCAAATAAGGGATTAGTAATATCAAAGCTAATGCATGCATTATTTTTTCTAATGCATCATACAATGGGTCGTTTGGTAGAGTATATTAGAGAAAATAATGCATGTATTAACTTTGTGTATTAACAATACATTGTTTGGTATGGTATACTTTTTTATCCTATGTATAACTAATGCAAACAAGCATTATTTATACATCCTATTTGGTATTATGCTATACATAGCTAATACCTAGCAAATCATGATATTAACAATGAAATAGATTTTAATGCATGCATTAGCACGATTAAAGATACAATTGCCATGAAGTCCCTCAAAAAATATAATATGGAGGATATTTTTGTAAACAACTAATTATTTTTAAAAATTATGCAATGCATGTTATTTCTAATACACCAAATCAAATGATGAATAAAAGATAATTCCTACATAACTAATGTCAACATTACTAATATCAACATTATTAATATATCATATTCAATATAATTCTTACACACACTACCAAACTACCCCTTATTAGTGTAAGCTCATAAATACATATATATACCGAACACACATGTTAATATGAGGCTAATATAGTCAAGATTGGGCCCTCACATGGGACATAAATGCTATATTTGCAAGTTGATGAAACAAACTCTTTAACTCGAATAAATCTTGGGACAGAAAGCCACATAGGATGAGATGAGATGAAAGATAGTATTTCTGGTTACACACTTGTCCTATGATAAGTGAAAAGACAATTCAAATGATCAATCATGTCGTGTCAGCCTTATTCATTCCATGCTTACCTGCTACCTAGTAACAAGCATATATTTTCTCTCTTCTGGAGTTCTGGTTGTTATATTACATTTGATTTGTGTTATAAGTAAAATATTTATTTTCGATTCCTACTACATCAGTTAAAGATAATTTAATAGTATAAATCCTGTTACACTAACTGAAAGAATATAATATATTGATTTTTTTCATTAATGAAAGAGTATATATCTAATTTATAATTTTTATAATAGAAAAATCATATTCTTATTCTACTCCTAAAACCTTATTCTACTTGTACAATAACTATACAATTATGGTAAGTGTACAATTCTAATTATAACAAAACTTCTCCTAAAATAGGCCACTAAATCGTGATATACATGGTATGTATACACCGTGTGTATCACGGGTTTAACAACCCATCTTTGCTAAGTCAGCCCGTGATATACATGGCCAATATACCGTGTATATCACACCTCCGCAGTCATAGCGGGCGGCCTTCGTACGCTTAGACTGTCACTAAAATCTTCAAAAAGGACCGAGGGAAGACCCTTAGTAAAGATGTCTGCAATTTGATACCTGGAAGGGACATGACAGACGCGTACTTGTCCACGAGCTACCTTTTCGTGAACAAAGTGAATATCCATCTCGATGTGTTTAGTGCGTTGGTGTTGAACCGGATTACCAGAAAGGTAGACGACACTAATATTATCACAATAAGCAAAGGTAGCTTTCTGACTAGGACAATGAAGTTCTAAAAGAAGGTTACGTAACCAACAGGATTCAGAGACCACATTGGCTACCCCTCGATACTCGGCCTCTGCACTAGAGCGTGATAATGTAGACTAACGCTTCGCAGACCATGAGATCAAGTTATTACCAAGAAACATACAATAGCCGGACGTGGAACGTTTGGTATCTGGACAGTCACCCCAATCAGCATTTGTATACGAGACACGTGTAGACGTCGATGAAGGATATAAATGTAAGCCATAGTTAAGTGTTCCATGGATGTATCGAATAATGCGTTTCAGCGCATTCATGTTCTCAACCCTGGGATCATGCATAAACAAGCACACCTGCTGTACGCCATACGTAATATCTGGTCTCGTTAAAGTAAGATACTGAAGTGCATCCGCAAGACTGCAATAGTGGGTCGGATCCTCGTAGGTGAGCCAGCCGCAACACCCAGCTTGGATTTAGTATCAACTGGAGTGAAAGTAGACTTGCAGGAGGACATACCAGCTCGCTCAATGATCTCAACTGCATACTTCCATTGTGATAAGAATAATCCACCTGCATGACGAGTGACAACAATCCCAAAAAAGTAACTCAAGGGCCCCAAGTCTTTCATAGCAAACTCAGAACTGAACATTGTCATGATAGACTTTCGCAAAGCATCAGAAGAAGTAGTCAAGATAATATCATCCACATATAATAGTATATAAGCCAACCACGATGTTATATGAACAATGAATTATCAGATCTGCTGTGTGAAAACCCAATAGATGAAACATAGTCTGCAAATCTCTTATACCAAGCCCGTGGGGCCTACTTAAGCCCATACAAAGACTTCTTCAATAAATAGACATGATGAGGATATTTGGGGTCTCAAAAACCCATGGGCTGATGCATGTAAATGGTCTCCTTAAGATCACAATGTAAGAAAGCATTCTTCACATCTAATTGATGAATGTGCCAAGCTTTCGAAAGAGCCAGACTGAGAACAATGCGAATGGTAGCCGGTTTGAACACCGTACTAAACGTCTCACGACAATCCATGCCAACCTGCTGAGTCTTACCATCACCTACAAGATGAGCCTTATGCCTTGCAAAACTCCCACGTCTTATTTTCAATAAGAGCATCATATTCGTCGTTTACAGTTAATTTCCAATTCGGGTAATTTAAAGCGGACACTGGGTTACGGGGTAGGGGGTTTAAGAACATTAGATTTTAGATTAAAATGTCTTTTTAATTTAAAAATACCCCATTGACTGCGAGTGACCGATCTGTGACTCGGGGAGAATTGGGTGGATTGTGGGACAAATCGCTGGGGTGACGGACTGGCCAGCAGGCAGTGGGCCTGCTGGCCCAAAACTGGATGCAGAAACTGGAGTTGGGCCGAGAACAGAAGCAAGGGCAGAACTGGGCTAGATATTCGGCCCAGTTGCTGGACCCGTGACGGGAGGGCTGGGCAGCTGCGACGGCACTGTAGGTCGAGTGGGGAGTGGGCCCACTAGAAAAATTTAGGTGTGGGACAAGCCCGATAAATGGTGGATAATATACGGGGATACATCGTCATCTAAAAATTATATGAACTAGGCCCGGTGTGACTTGCCTTTGCAAACGGAAACTGGATTTCATAAAAAATAACATGACGACTAATGATAATTTTATTAGACGACAAATCAAAACACTTGTAACCACGATGATTCGATGGATAACCCAAAAACACACAAGGGATAGAACGGACTTGAAGTTTGTTAATTATAGTTGACAGAAATAGAGGATAACATATGCACCCAAATACCCTAAGATGTGAATATGAATGAGTCTTATTATATAAGATTTGAAGAGGGGAGAAATATGCCAAACCTTTAGTAGGAAGTATGTTAAGAAGATAAGTAGTCATTTGTAGAGCATGATGCCAAAAGGAAGGGGTACGGAAGCATGGACCAATAAAGTTCGAACAATATTATTAATGGTATGAATTTTTCGTTCGGCTTTCCCATTTTATGAGGAAGTATGAGGACAAGAGAAATGAAAAACTATGTCATTAGTGTCACAAAAATCCCGAAACAACCCATTATCAAATTCTTTGCCATTATCACATTGAATATTTTTTATTTTTCGATTGAATTGGATACGGATAAATGTTCAGAATTTTTAAAAAGTGGAAAAAACTTGTGATTTTTTCGCTAACGGAAAGGTCCATAAAAATTAGAATAATCATCCAAAATCAGAACATAATAATGATGGCCCACAGAACTTAAAACGGGAGATGTCCATAAATTGCTATGAATAATATCAAATGACATTAAAGTACGAGAAGTAAATGCTACAAATGGTAATCTAACATGTTTTTCTAGAGGACAAGATTGACAAATTGGAGTACTACGCGTACCCCTACAAGAAATAAAATTATTTTTATGTAAGGAAGAAACAATAGACAACCCAGGGTGATCCAAACGTGCATGCCATAAGGAAGGAGCTAGAGTTGCAAAAGTAGATGGCAAGGCTTGACTCGAGAGACCAGAGGCGGGCGTGATAGGATAAAGATCTCCCCTACTATCACATCTCATGAGAGGAATCCCCGTCTTGAAATCCTTTATAGAAAACCCAAAAGGATTAAAATCAACAGAAACTCATATATTAGTGGTGAATTTACGGACATACACCAAATTTTTAATTAAGTTAGAGGAATGAAGGTCATTTTCAAGACAAGAGGAGGATGGGGTGGAGACAAAGTTTTATGATTGTAACCACGAATTGGAATTGAATTGCAATTACCAATAATTATGCCACGATCGGTGTTCAAATTGGAATAAGACGAGAGAGTACCTTGGTTGGACGTCATGCGAGTAGTGGCTCCGGTGTTCATATACCAATTCGCGTCCGGGAGATTTAATCCAAGTGTGTATCAAGACTTCAATGTTGGTAGGGGTGGGGCCCGTTGCATGGTGGGCCTGCGAAGGCCGAGGCGTAAGCACACATGCTTGTTGTCCCGACCCAGAAGACTATCTCGGGTACCACTGTTGTTGGGAATAATTGGGCCTGTTGGCGGCTGGAAATTGGGCCCAATTTAGGCAGTAGGGGCTGTTGGGCCTAAGGCCACTAGCCTAGTTCAATGGTCATGGACCCTAGAGATGTGGCCATTTGGCTTGCAGCCCACTGGCCCGAGGCCCATTGCCACCCCCGTTATTGCCACCTCGGTTTCCACCACGATTTTTTCCATTATTTTTGCGATTCTGACCCTTTTCCCACCACCGTTGTTGCGATTTTGGCTGGAATTGGTGGAGACGGAGCGAGAATAGTCGGACGCGGTCACCATTACGATATAAGGGGCCCCAGTGGCCGCTTTATTAGCCAATCCTGCTTCTTCGAGCGTGAGTATGGAACGGGCATGATAAAATTGTGAAAAAGGACTGCTCTGACGAAAAAGCGTACTGACACCACTATAGGCCTCAGATAGGCCTACAACCAACTAAAGGACAAGACGATCGTTGGTAACGAGCGCACCAACGTTGCGGAGTTGATCCGCCAATGCTTTCAACCTTTTGCAGTAAGCTGAAACATTAGGGATGTCTTTCATATTGACGTGGGAGAATTCCTGCTCAAGGGTAACAACACGAGAATTTTGATTATCTTGGAATATATCACGCACTCTATTCCAAGTAACCATCGCCATAACATCTGGTTCGATAATTGTTTGCAACAGGTCGGTAGAGATCGTTGAGTTAATCCACTGAAGAATGGTAGCATCAGGGGTCGTCCATAATTTAGGGTCATCCTTAGGTTTTTAGGCACCTCCGTATTAGCAGGGGCGAAGGGAATTATGTGATGGAGGACTTGATGCGAGCGTGCGTTAACTTTGAAATGTTCAGCCCACATCACGTATTGGACGTTTTCTATTTCAAGAATGATAGGAATGTGGTTCTTGATGTTAGAAACAGTAACGGTAGGGTGAAACATGTCCTTAGACATCGCAAGACGTGATGTAGGGATTTTGGAAGAAAATTTGGGAAGAGAAGGGAGCCAAGTGCACGAAAACCGAGGGAAAGTTCTCGGAAATCAAGGCACGAGAGAAGAGAGTTTGGGAGAGGAAATATTTGACCTAGACTTCTGATACCATGAAATAATATAATCTATTGATTATTTTCATTAATGAAAGAGTATATATACAATTTACAATTTCCATAATAGGAAAATCATAATCCTATTCTACTCTTAAAACCTTATTCTACTTGTACAATAACTATACAATTATGGTAAGTGTACAATTCTAATTACAACAAAACATCTCCTAAAATGGGCCACTAAACCGTGATATACATGGTATGTATATACCATGTATATCACGGGTTTAACAGCCCATCTTTACTAAGTCAGCCCGTGATATACATGGCCAATATACAGTATATATCACGGGTGTTTATCACCAACACCTGCCAAAAAAAATTCCATATGGGCGTATTAATGAGTAACTCATAGATATGAAACTTGATTGTAAATCTGTAATTTTGTGACGCCCCTTCTTCTGTTGGATTAGCCTGTGATTTTAGACATTATGAAATGTATAATTGATTTTTTTTTTCAAACAGTAAGAAGGGAGAAGATAAATACCTTAGACGCCTTATCTTTCCGTTGCAGTTTGTAGGGGCATAGAATCGCACATTTTTCAGCATTCGAACTAAATTGGAGTTCCATCAATATGCATAATGAAGAATTCCTGAGACAAGATCGGGACGAATTTGAGCAACGATAGATTTATAAAAAAACTACTAAAGAATTTAAAAAGCAAAACCTTCGAATAAAAGACTCGTTGGATTGTCCCAATTAACTTCGGAACTGTCGAGCCATTATAGCATTTTGAACTTGCATAATGAATTTCCCAAATGATTACTAATAGCCAAAAAAAAAAAAATCTAAATAAACTCATTCAGATATACTCATAACGTGAACACCTCGTATACAGGAAAGAGGTTTAATTAAATACAAGAATAGATCACTAACAACAGTCATCCATGAAATAATAATCTGTAAGCTTAACATTGAAACTTTTTATGGGCATAAATTTGAAAAGCTAGTCTCACTAACACCGGAATCAATTTCATGTTTTTGAGTAAAATATCAGATTTGTAGGATTCTAAGTTATTTCTCTATTACCTTGTCTTTCACAGTTTTATTCTTTCTTTTTTCAAGTGGGGCAAGGATACAATGATCATTCTTTAATGCCACTAAAGTTGATATATAAAATGACTAAATTCTGTCAAACTATACTGCGTAATTAAGGTTGCATGAACAAACACATTGAATCCCATAATATAAGGCTGCTAATCACAAACATTACTTTCTGCCAAAAGGGTACTCCAACATGTATAATTTTTCGATATAGAGTGAGTTTAACACACGTCACACAAATTACAACCATACAGATGTAAGATGTGCTTCAACTTATAGATATTTCTTATACCAAAAATCAAAAGTAAGATGGAAAAGCAGTTACTAATTATATCTGGAATAGGCTACTTTGATCGTTGGAGAGTACTGTGAATCTAATATTCAGAGTGTATATTACACTACCTGTAGAGTTGCTAAGTGGGGCAATGCAACTATATATGTAGTAAATTAATACTCCTAGGTGGTGTAATTATTGTTCAAATTACAGCTATATAAATACATGTTTAATGTAACTGGCGAACATTTCGTCCATGAACTTGTTTCCGTCCAAGTCAGTGACATGAAAAATGCAGATTATAAAGAATTGAAACGGCAAGAATAAAAAAAATTGAAAATGTGCTTAAACCAAAATGATCAATGAATTGAGTTTACCGTCCACAGACGGCCGAAGTCTTGATTGAAAGTTTCAAATTTGTGAGAATTTGAATTGTTTCCAGAAGAATTCCATGTTGTCTTCCACTATCAATTTGAACAATATCACAACATACGAAGAGATTGAGACTGATCAAAATGGATTTAAGTCTAAATTTACAAATATCAGTCAAAATTCAATGCACTTATATAATTTGTATAGTATTGCCGATTCTACAAAAGGATTGTACAATTGACCTCACCGTTAAAAGTATTGTCAACTGTCACCACCATTTTTAAACAAAAGATTATCTAATTGACCACAACTACCACGAGATTGAGACATAATAAATTGAGTGAATAAATAAAATTCAAAGACTAGCAAAAGGTTGCTTAACATAACGTGTGGCGTTTGAACTTTCAAATCGGCATTGTCGATAATGATACTGCAGCAGAAGTGACAAAGACTAAAAAAGAATAGTGCTTCAAGAAAAATGAGAATTTCAAGAGATGCAAATTTGATTGCTAATAAAACCAAGGCGGAAATTGATTAAGCAAAAGATTAAAGAATTGTGCAACTTACAAATGGAAAAAGAATGAGGATTAGTAGCACGGCATGTGGTATATCAAAGGCAATGTCCTCCAAAAGCAGATACAGTATTCAAATGATTCCCACGAGTATACAAATATTTTCCGCATTTATATTTATATTAAAAAGACAAGCTACAGCACTATAAGTAAGCCATCATAGTAGATGAAGGGACAAACTTCACAATCGATCAACCTTTCAAAACTTTGACTTAAAAAGAATTCACAATTTATTCAAATTGAACAAACAACTTTTTATCTCACAGATGGTCTGAGAATTGAGAGGACCCTCACCAATACCTCACATGTTTCAGGTCAAATAAACATAAATTTTAGATTATTCAACACATTTCACATTTAACCGCGCACAATAAACACTCAATAAACAGATTTAAGGTTTGACAAAAGCAAATGCATCTATGAATCCCCTAAACAGTAAAGAATATTACATGCATTCTAGACACGAAAGATAAACCAAGCATTAAAGAGAACCTGCAGATTATTTTTTTTTAAAAAAAGAAAAAAAGAATCATGAAAGAAGCGGCTGACAGGGAGAGTAGTAAACTTGTAATGGAAGAGTAAGAGGTAGAGAAGTTCAGTTTGACAAGAAGTAGTGAATTTCTGTTTGGCAAGAAGTAGTGAAGCGGTGTATATTTGGGTTACCGAAGCGTCGCTTTTTATTTGGTACACTGTGTTTTGCTGTAAAATTAGCAAAACGGCGTTTTAGTTTGACAGACCTAATAGTTTAGGCGTGAAAAGTGGAATTAATTGTCAAAACTTCGTAAAAAATGATAAATACAATCCATGCATTTTAGTTGAGCCACGTCACTGGGCTCATGGAAAAGTAAGGGACTATCTATATTGGGAGAAAAGCACATCCGGAGGCTCAAATGGCTCGGGGACGCCCTATGGCTGTTCCCCATTCCCACCAACTCCTGTCACATCCGTCAGTTTTGATCAGAGCGTCGCGACGCGCGTGTATGAGATGACGCCAACATGTCACGTCATCATAACTTTTAGGGCCAAAATGGTCTAGTCTTGACTTATATCTCAGTTTTTCTTTTATTCAGTCTTGAACTCTTTTTCTGTTCCATAAATCACACTCTGAAGAGAAACATTTGTGAAAGTCAAATGGAAAGGAAGGAGAAGAGGATACATAAGTTTCACCTGTGTTTGGGCTCATACTCTGCTAAAACCCCACTCTAAAAAATTATATCTTTGGATTACTGTCACAAATGGAAACTACTTACCCTCAATTGATTTCTTCTCTGGCTTGGCTACCATTTGTATTGAGAACCTGAAGGTTTTGTCTGATTTATTGGTGGACTTAATTCTTTTCGTCTATTGATTTATTTATTGTTTGCGAAAATTACTGGTCCGGGGAAAGCAAATAACGACTTCATTAGGGTAAAGAAACAGGTAGCAACTTAGTGATTAGAAAAGCAAATGGCGCCTATTAAAGCAAACAGTTATTTGTTTACTAATAGCGATGTTGTGGCTTGAGGAAAAAAGAAAAGTGGTTAAAAAAGCCAAGAAATCAGGATAAACGATAAATGTATTGACATTTAGTCACGGTGTTGTAGGGTTTTGTTGGATTCAAAACATATAAGTAGGCACAACGAAAATTTAAAATTTTGTTCTACTTACATCAACAATTTTTTCTGGTATGGTTATATGACAATCGAAACATGTAACATAAAATATGAACAATTACAGATTAATAAATCTGAAGTCTTTACTTAGGGATTACACGCGACTGTCCCTTCGACTGCAAGCACTATGCTATGGTGTATTCCTCTGTCCTCCGCCCCGCATACCCTCGCATTCTCCCGCTATCAACTGCCCAGCCCCACATCACACTGCCTCATCTCGAACCTCTCCTCACCCACTGCCACAGACCCCGAGGCCTACTGCCCCCGTACCCACACACCATATGGAAACTCGTGCCAAACACGGGATTTTCAAATCCAAAGTCCACTTTAACCTATCCACCCAATCCATATTACATTTACCTAAAAAACCCAAAACTAGCAAAACTTGACCCAAATTGGAATGTGGCCATGCGTGAGGAGTTTGATGCGCTTACCTCTCAACGCACATGGGATCTTGTTCCGAGTCCAGAAGGAGTGAATGTGGTTCATTGTATGTGGCTCTTTCATCATAAGTTCAGAGATAGTGGTGATCTTGAACGTCACAAGGCTAGACTTGTGGCAAATGACACAGGGCAGCAGAAGGGTGTTGATTGTGGTGAGACTTTTAGTCCGATGGTCAAACCGACTACTATTCGAACTGTTCTGAGCATAGTTATGGGTAAGAACTGGCTGATTCATCAGCTTGATGTGAAAAATGCGTTCCTACATAGAGATTTGAAAGAAACAGTTTACATGCACCAACTGCCATGCTTTGTACATCCAGAGGCTCCTCATTATGTCTGTCGTCTCCGTAAGTCCCTGTATGGTTTGAAACAGCTCTCCCGGGCTTGGTATGAGCGCTTCGCTACTTACATTATGTGGATTAGGTTCCTGTGCAGCAAATGTTACCATTCCTTATTCATTTTCATCTAGGTAGTGACATTGCGTACTTGTTATTATATGTGGATGATATTGTTCTGATTGCCGCGCCTGATGTATTGAAAAATGAGATCATTCGGCTGCTCAAATCCGAATTCTCTATGACTAACTTAGGGAAGTTGAGTTACTTCTTGGGGATTTCTGTGACTAGAACTGCAAATAACATACTTCTATGCCAGCGTAAGTATGAGGAAGAAATTGTGTACATTGCTAAAATGGCGAATTGCAAAATTATGCCTACTCCGGTCGACTCGAAGTCGAAATTCAGTGTTGTTGACGGTGATCCAGTGTCCGATCCCACTCTCTACATAAGTCTTGCAAGAGCACTTCGGTATCTTACATTCACCAGGCCTGATATTGTATATGCTGTTCAACAGGTTTGTTTATTCATGCATGCCCTAGGGAGCCTCACTTTACAGCTCTTAAACGTATCATTCGATACGTTAAGGGCACTCTTGATTATGGATTACATCTCTACCCATCTGCACCGACTAGGCTGATATCTTACACGGACGCCGATTGGGCAGGCTGTCTAGACACGCGGCGTTTCACGTCCGGCTACTGTGTGTTCTTAGGTGACAATCTTATCTCGTGGTCTGCCAAGAGTCAAGCCACACTCTCCCGATCGAGTGCAGAAGCAAAGTATAGAGGTGTTGCAAACGTTGTAGCTGAGATTTGCTGGCTCCGAAACCTCCTCTTAGAGCTCCAGTGTCCCTTACATAAGGTTCCTATGGTCTATTGTGATAACATTTATGCGGTCTACCTATCTCATAACCCGATTCAGCATCAGAGAACCAAACACATTGATATGGATATATATTTTGTTCGTGAGAAGGTTGCTATAGGTCAAGTTAAGGTGTTGCATGTACCTTCTTCGTACCAATATGCAGATATTTTCACAAAGGGTCTTCCTCGGCAGCTGTTCATCGACTTCAGATCCAGTCTTAGCGTTCAGCCTTCTTCCGCTCCGACTGCGGGGTGTATTAAAGAATATTACAATATATTCACCATATAATTTATAATTAATAGTAGTGTATAATTATGATAAATATAGGATCCTTATTCTATTAAGATTCAATAGTGTACACACTATATATATTTGTATTAATGAGAAAGACTCCCGAAGAGAGATTAATACAATCTTACTGTTGTCATGTTTTGATTTTCGAAAGTAAAACAATGTAAATTTTGATCAATATTTTAAAAAAAAAATTCATCAAATTGATATGAAAAAAATTATAATTTATAGTACTTTTCATATAGTTTTTAAATATTTAAATAATTATAAGTAAAATATTAAGTTTATGTAATTCAAATTGACTTCAAAAATTAGTTTAATCGACTCACAAGAATCAAAACATCACAACTTATAATTTGGGACGGAGGAAGTATATTTCAGGTAGAAATGGATTTGGTTTCGTACCAAAAAATTCTTTATAAGAGGTAAACACTTTACGATAGATGATTTCATATTTTATGCTCACTAAGCATGAAAGCTAACTTACCACAAGTTATTGACACATTTGGAGGACATTTTATGGGAACATTTTGGGTCATATGATCCCACTGTTTGTCCTATTCCAATAGAGCAGATTCATCCACACCAAAGGCCAAAATGGTTCCACAACCTGTGAATCAACTTATCTACCAAACCCTACACACAACTATTTCTCCACCTTTAACCTTCAAATTCACTAGATATGATTTTTTCTATGCGTTAGAATTTTATTTTATTTTTCACTCGATGTTCGATATATTACATTCACAAGGTTCTTACCTCACTTATATTCTTCACTACCCCAAACATCACTTGTAAATTATACTGAGTATGTTATTGTTATACTCGAAGTTCGATATCTATATTTTAGATACGAAATATGATTTCGTGTTGAAATTTTCTATTTTGAAGATAATAGTTTATAGTTTCTACAAGTGATGATTTTATACTCAAGATTTAAATTCGAAAAACTCTAGTTAAGAAAGAAAGATTATTTACCATACCATCTTTTAATGTTATTCATTCAAAAGTTATATACACACATTTGGAGGACATTTTGTGGAATATGTTCCAACTATTTGCCTCACCAAAGGCCAAAATCCTTTGGCACAACCTGAGAGAACCAAGTTTATCTACAAAACTACATCTCCACCCTATACCTTGTAATTCAATAGATAGGGAGAGCCACAGTCCAATGGCTTCTTCTTCAACTGCTCTTCTTTGTTGTTCCACCTCTACAACTGCTGCCATTTTCCCCAAATTAGCAGCCCCCATTTCCCTTCCTTCTTCTTTCAATTGCAAGCCATTTGTAACCCCTTCACTCTCTACTCGTGTTGCTCAATCACAACGCCGTCGTTTCCTTGTCCGCGCTTCTGTAAGTTTCTCTTTTTTTCTTTCTTGCATTATCGACTCGAGGTTATTTTAACTGTTACTCCCCCTCTGTCCCCCAATTTACATGATGACTTAGTTTGACCGGACATAGATTTTAAGAAATAAAGGAACAATTTAGAATATTGTGGTCTAAAATAAGTTAAAGATATTTGTGTGATTTTAAATTATCTCATTAAGCGTAAAATGTAAAGGTTAAAGTTAAATTGTTACAAAATTAGTAATCGTGTCATTCTTTTTTGGACGGACTAAAAATGACATATAAATTGAGATGGAGTACTTCATTTGTCCCAATTTATGTGATTTTTTTTTTGAGATTCAAGCTTTACAAACTTTAACCAATATTTTAAAATGTAATTTTCATCTCATTGACATGAGAAAATCACAACTTAGTACTTGTCATGTATCTAAATTGTATTTTTAATATATTAGAGTTGCTATAATTCATTTAACTTCAAGAAATGAGGCAAATAGAATCTCGAGACGTAAAGTGACACGTAAATTGGGTTGGAGAGAGTATATATTGTTATGTAATTTGAGTTGACAATCTGAGATTCTGAATGTTTTTTGAAAAGGGGTCACTTTAATTCTAGCTAAAGTTTCTTTTTCCCCCTATTTTAAGGAGTCTATGATGAACACTTGTCAATTCAATTTCCCACATTCATACCGGAAACAACCTCTCTACCTACCAAGGTAGAGTTAAGGTCTGCGTACACTTTACCCTTCCCAGACCCCACTGTGTGATTTCACTGGATGTGTTGTTGTATTTGTGTTGTGCACTTGAATTTGGAAGCTCAATGTGGTTCTTTTGAATTTTATCTGTTAAATTCTGAATGTTTTCGCAAAAGGGCTCGCTTTAATTGAGGCCAAAGTTTCTTCTTTTCCCTTTTTTGAGGAGTCCATGATAAATGCTTGCAATTGTCAATTGTTCAATTGATGATATTTTATTACTGCATCTATGTTGTGCACTTGAATTTGGAAGCTCAATGTGGTTCATTTGAATTTCTATCTCTATAATCCTTGCTTAATAGTAGTTCTGAACAAAACAGTTTACATGGACCACTAGGTGAGGTGAAATGCTCAACCTGTGCTGCGCCTAGCTTTTAGGCTTAAGCACGCCTTCAACGATACTTTATACTGTACTTGAATTATAAGGCAATGTAAATTTTAGTTATGGACTGTTTTTAGGGGACTGTAAATTAAAAAGTTTATGTTCACTTGTATCTAACTTGGTACTGATAGAGTGATAAACCGGAGTTCATATCTAGGATTAACTATTAAAGTATGTTGTGTGCTCTATACTTGCCAAAAAGGAATTGAAGGATTGGATGACAGTGATTTTGATGAAAACTTATGACCACCTCTTGCAACCCAATGTAAAGGACGACAATTATTGGGCATGACTATGTAGAAGATATTAGACTGGGGATAAACCAGTCAACTTAGTTTCTGTAGAGAGACCAAAAGTTACATAAGAAGACCAAGTAAAATAAAGGAAATTTTTATTCAAGATTCTCTAGTCCCAAATCGTTCCAAGAACTTACCTTTTCTTTTACTTTGTGCTGATAAAATCTCACCTCATCAAAAAATGTTGTTAAACCCTTTCTCTGTGGTGCTTGTGCTTTTCTTTCTTTTTTTTTTTGGATCAGGATTCAGCTATCTAATGTCGTTTCATGTATCTTTTCATATACAGAGTGAACTCCCACTTGTTGGAAATCAAGCACCAAACTTCGAGGCTGAAGCTGTTTTTGATCAAGAATTCATCAACGTAATATATTGGTGATTTTATTTCTTACCTGTAATTGGAGAAAAATACTTAATTCCATTCAAAAAGTGTGTTTAATTTTAGATTTCAAAACATGAATGATATATTTAACTTTCTGTATAAAGATTTAACAATGACACTATACAATAAAATCATAAATTTTGATATTATCACTATATTTTTCACTAACAACCTGGTTTGTATAGCTTTTTTCCTTCTAAATTTTGCTTCAATTTTCATTAGAATAATAAGAACCATTGATATTTGGTTTAAAGGTTAAAGTTTGTGCATGAAATATGAATATGTTTAAATATGCCTACTGTTTTATTATGGCTTACTGGTTGCTATTTTATATTGTTGGAAGAAATGTAAAGTAAGGATGTAAGAGTAATATTTAAAACCACACAGGAGGTAAGTGTTGCAAGCGTAGGTATCTAGTGAGGTTCCTCTAATTAGCCAAAAGAATAAACATTAGTCAATCAATCAAATCTTAATTCTGAAATAGTTGGTGTCAGCTAAGCGCTCTACCTTACTGGCTAAAAATAAACACCATTGCAAATTAGAAACCTTGAGGGGAGTGTACACTGTTGGCTAACCAATCTGATTGCGATTGGTGATGGAAATGAAGATATGGAAAGAACTGAGTGTAGTACAACCTCAATATGCAACGTTTCCTTCTCATCTTAAGTTATATGAAGTTTGAGATAATACGGTCCTCGGTTTTTACTTTCACTTCCATCCCCCTTTAGGAACTGTTAGACCTTTACACATTTAATTGAATTTTATGGATTGTATCTGCTGTTTGTCATTATAATAATCCTTTTTTTATGCAGGTTAAATTATCCGAGTACATCGGGAAGAAATACGTGATTCTCTTTTTCTACCCACTAGACTTCACATTTGTTTGCCCTACAGGTTGGTTTGCACCTGAAATCCCTCTGCTGCAAATTTCAGTTTCTTTTAATGAATTTGCACTTATTGTGGTTGCTGAATATGTTGCTTTAATGTGATGTCTTTTCCTGTTACTGTAGAGATCACTGCTTTCAGTGACCGTTATGAAGAATTTGAAAAGGTGAACACAGAAATATTGGGTGTTTCTGTAGACAGTGTGGTACGCATTTTTTTCCTTCAAATTTTTATTATTAAGTTATAAATTTATTACTTGTATGTGTGCGCCCAGTGCTCTCAGTTTCTGCATTTCATATGCTTACTTCAGTATAATGTGATTATTTAATTGCTATTTCTTCGAAATACCTATAAAACAGTTACTTGTACCTAAATGGTTTGTCGTGTTTCATTGTGCTGCTGCACTAGTATGCCTCTTTCACTTGTTTGCAACTCTGTATATCTTTGTGATGGTAAGACTTTAAGCAGAAGCCCTTAGCATTTAGTTTTCTGTATAGTATATTTTTTCTTTCTCTTTTCAGGGTTGAGAGGGTGGGTTTAGGTTGGGCCTGGGAGGGAGAGAGAGAGAGGGGGCAAGAAGAAGAAAAATCTGGTGGGGGTTGTCCCTAGAGTGTTTGTCATGGTAATCTAGTATATCTCTTTGTTTTCCCTGTCAGGCGCACTTAGACATGCAATCTTATTATTGTCTCATATTTTTTCAATCAGTTAATGTCCTAATGCACATTGACTAAGGTTAGTAGTCTAGGAAATCTGAATGCCCTGTAAAGACGTTTTGCTGATGCAAATCACGGTTCAGAGTTTCTAACTGCCTGTTTGTGTATGAATCGCTATTTCATTATTTGCAAATACAAGGTTGGCCCTGAGTATTTGCAAATAGTGTTTTCCAGTATTTGAACTTCAAATGATATTTTGAAATACTTGTTTAGAGGTATATTTCGAGTGAATTATGTGTTTAACTAAGACGAAAAAAATTCCAAACAAACTTCTATATAAGAGAAAATAGTGTGTGAAGGTTTTTTTTTTTGGGAGTATATAAGATATTTCTTTTTCTTTTTATTCTTTAATTTTAAGCTCCCAACTTACTCCAAAAATTTCTTCTTTTTGACTTTTAGATAATGATGTAGTGAATTATATTGTTTCCCTAATATTGTTATTATTCTGCTGTTATGTTATCACTAATAAGTAGAAAAGGAATAAACATGTGGAGGCTTTTATATTGTTTTGTAGAATGTAAAATTGTGGTGCCTCAGTTATTGACTTGCTTGCAATTATTCAGTTGGTAATATCCAATGATTTTTGTCACTGGTCTCTTGAGTACCTTTTGGATCTTTTATTATTGATTGCACGCTGTTGCTCTTGCAGTTCTCCCACCTTGCATGGGTCCAAACTGATAGAAAGTCTGGTGGTCTAGGTGATCTGAAATATCCATTAATTTCTGACATAACCAAGTCGATTTCAAAATCATACAATGTACTGATCCCTGATCAGGTATGTCGTTCTGAGAGCCTCTCATAATTGGTTCTATCTCCCAAAAAAGGGGGGAGATAATGCGTCTCATTTGAGATCGTGCTTTCTCCTGGCTTTACACATTCTGGTACTAAATGGAATCGGGCTACCCACGATTTTTCTGGTGTTGTTTCAGGGGATTGCATTGAGAGGTCTTTTCATCATTGACAAGGAAGGAGTTATTCAACACTCGACCATTAACAATCTTGGAATTGGTAGGAGTGTCGATGAAACATTGAGAACTCTTCAGGTATAGATCAGCCATTATATTCATGCTTTTGCCAGTACACATTCAGCCTCGTCTAATTTGACCCGAATCAAAGTACTATATTTTTTGTTTTAATTGCTTTGGGTTCTGCAAAAACAGGCATTGCAATACGTTCAGGAGAACCCAGACGAAGTGTGCCCTGCTGGATGGAAGCCTGGGGAGAAATCCATGAAGCCTGATCCCAAAGGTAGCAAAGAATACTTTGCATCCATCTGAGTGAGTGACTGAAAATACTCTCCAATTTGTTGTTTAGAGACGCTGGAGACAGTACTTTTCTGTAACATTTTTCTAAGGTACTGGTTGAGTTTTGGCATTTTTGAGAATAGACATGTACACTCATGTATTCTGCCTTTGCAGACCATCACCTTAAAATAATGTCGCAACCAAGTTCATGAATCATGATATGCATTGTCCGCTTTGGCCCAACAGACCTCATGGGTTTGTTCCTCGGACCACGCCATCATCGACCCAAAAGTGCGTGTGTTATGTTATCTTGTGATGTGATTTATTAAGCTCTTCACTTTCTTTTCTCATTTCGATGTCGGATTAGCTTAAGGTGTCATGTGCACTTGTACTTTTTCAGAAGCTTACCAACCTAGAAGTTAGGATCAATTCCTCTCTTTGACCTGCCTTCGTCGGTTTGTTCTTCATCATGAAAGTCACCAATAATCTCACTCCCTCTTTTCTACCATTGGATCATTATTCAATAATTGAGTTTAGGAAATATACCAATCTTTTGTTTCTCTTCACAAGTGATACACATTATTCCAGTTTCCAACTCCTCTCTCTCATGGACCAATATTTAAATGGACAAACGAAAGGTTCTGCCCTAGGGTTTACCAGAACACAGGAAACCATAGTAAGAGTTGCATTATCATTGATTCATGTAACTGTTTGGCAAATTTATAGATTGTAGAAAGTCTACCGGACGTGGGAAAACTGACTTTTTACTTTTGCATCGGCTCTCTCTTGTTAGGTAATGAAAGTTACTTTCCCGCCATTTTAGTGGGACTAATTTAAAAATAATTCACTTGAACTGCCAAGACTCTGGGTTTTTTCGTAGGAAGGGCTTTCTAGAATTATTGTATCGTTCCTTTATTACTTTCTGATTCCCCACCCCAAACTGTTAAATAACAAAATTATCTTTTTATTTTTTATTCCCCACCAGTTCCACGTTGTGAGATTTCACTGGGTATGTTGTTGTTGTTAGCTCTCCTCGGAGAAGGGTGTAATTTAAATCGATGCCTAGGTTTTATACAAAAAAGAAATAAACTTGTGAGTTCACGTCATTATACAAGTGGTTGCCATGGAAATAATTTTTCACTTAAACTGTAGGTTTTATTGACATGTTCCATCACATGGCAACTTACTTTATGATAATCTTAGTTATTAGATGTAATCCTTTATATATCTCTAACACATAGCATCACCATAACTATACATATATTAGCCAATTATATATGCATTATGACCTCACAGTTCGAAGAAGACTTTAGTGTACAACCACTTGTTTAAGAATATTTTATGGGAATAATACGTCGATCAATAAGATCCTTGGATTGATAATTCATTTTTGTACTGGAATATTCCACATATTTTGGAGTCAACTATTTCATCGAGATGGTTTACAACCAAAAACATGATATTAATCAAAGATAATAAAGATCTGATTATATAATTTTCCAGATGGTTCATGAATCACCTAACAAAATAATGAAGCAATAATTAACATTTCATTTTAAAATAAATTATTAAACATGCAATTCATCTTGCCATTTTTTTTCAAATAGAAATAGATTGTGTAATTTATCTGTTGTAATCTAAGTTAGCAACATTGCTGCTGCCTCACCTACCTCCATATATGGACCTCAAGAAACATTCAGAATATGTAACACATACTCTTGGTATATTATGAGTACTGATCGAAATAATGAATGATTCAATCATATGCTTGAATAAGCAAAAAATTCATAAAGGACAAATGGGAACCAATACCACTAAACTAATAAAAATGGTTAGAATTTAGCTAAAAGAAGGTAAATGTAGATATTTGTTGTCAATATTTTACACACTAATGACTTGTGAACAAAGATTTATACATTTTACTCTCTCTACTTTTCAACTTGTTACTTTGGAAACGTAGAAAAATACTATTGTAGTAGACATAATATACTCTTAACTAATCAGTTCTTTTACGTCTTAATTTGCAAGTAGGTTACTTGATTCAAATTTGAGAATCCGAAATTTACTAGCTTGATTACATATAAATGTATTGTATTTGCCACTTATTATCATGAAAACAATGCTTCCTCATAAGTAATAATCGAATAGAAAATTACCACAAACTAAGGATTTTTGGGTGAGCCAAAACATTGTTCTTTGAGTTTGCTTCGTTTAATGAGTTTATTTACATTATTATTTACTTATAGTCCTCAAAGCTCAACTAGTAAATTATAAAATTGGCTATATAGCTTGGTACGTGAAATATCTAAGTCGAATATTTCTATGATCAAATTTGAGATTTTAGCAAAGAAAAACGAAAACAGAAAAAAGGGGGAAATGGAAGTGGGCAATATTGTCCACACCAGTGGCTTTACAATTAAAAGGCATACTAGTAAACAAACATAATGCCTGAACAAAATGGACCTTCACAGATCCACAAAAAACTGATACTTCAAAGCATAATGCCTTAACCAAATGGACCTTCACAGATCCACAAAAACTAATACTTCCTTCTTTTGCTCTTTTTTTCTGATCTGTATATTTATACTGAAATTTCTAAATTCACAAGAAGCAAAAAACCATATATAATGAAAAAACAATACACATTTTACGTAGGAACACTGGATTCGGGTGCATAATTATATCTTTGAATTTCCTCCTCCCATATCAATTTCGATATGATTTCGTCTTTCTCTGGTACATGTTCCTACAACAGAAAAATAAAATAAAAAAGAAGCTAAGAGTGATTATCACAACATATTTTCCAGTTTTATATCTTCCATTACTTTCCATTTTGAAGAAAGAGGACAAATGAATAAGCTTAAAATATTAATCCGCATTTTCTTATTTTGCAATAATTTAACTTTAAACTTTTTCCTTTTATAACTACACAAATATCTTTGACTTGTTTTAGAGCACAAGATTTCAAACTCATCGTTTATTTTTTAAACTACGTGACGAGTCAAACTATATCACATAAATTGAGACGGATGGAGTAACAAAAGAATAAATTATCTTCTAATTGCGTCTGATTAAAGATATGGTAAGTATTAAATATTAAGAGAAGTTTCTATTAGTCAGGAGGTCTCAATTGGGACACAACATTTAACCAATAAAATAGCAAGTTAGTGCTCTGATTCTTTTCAAGTTGAACTGTTCAAGGAACTTAAAACTAGTTGTATATTTGTACTTGTACAAAACAAATCAAGAACAAGAATGCTACAACTTACAAAGTTTAGTTTTACTATATAGTATGAAGAAAAAGAAATGTGAGTGTTAATAATGTGAATATATTTCATACCTCAAGTTCTCTGATCAACTCTTTAGCTGTTGGAGCAGACACGATTATGCGACGTGCAGTTGGAGAGATAAAGCCTTCATCGACAGCCTTATCGATAAAAGACAATAAGGAATTATAGTAACCCTCAACATTCAACAGCCCCACCTGCATAATTGGATTATATTAATATTTGCTTAAATTTTCATTATTCTAATGCTTAATAAGCACTTTCTTGCCATTTAAACAGGATCATGAAGCATGACGACGATTAGGACGTACAAATCTTGTATAATCTTTCCATGTGAACCAAAATTAATAAGGACCACGTGCTTCGATACCCTCTCAAGTTTCATTTTGATAAGGATTGTTGACTTGAATGAAGAATTCCAGTAGGAAGAATTCTTTAGACATGTAAGGACACTTTAAAATATGGTATGTCGTGAAAAAGGTATTTCAAATGTAGAATTTATTGTATTGGATTGAGTATTATCCAATTTCTAATTCAAATGGCCAATGGGTAAACGCTTGTAGCTAAAAGCTAGGTTGCTTGACCCTTCCAAAATTCTGGGTGTCGGATCCTAAAAAAGTAATACATTTTTTAAGGATTCGATTAAGGTGCATCAATATTATTTGGAGACTTCGAGCAACATAAGCTAAAAGAAGTAGAAGAAAATGACTAGATGCGTGTTGTTGAACAACAAGAGTCCTTCTAGAGGTCTTTGGAGGATGATGGCATTTGGTCAAAAGGATAAAATTCAAGTTATGGCCATCTTCACAAGAAAGATTTCATCAATTTCTTGATGTCCTTTAATTCCAAGGGAACACATTCTTGTGTCAAACTTTGTGTCATTAAATACCAATTTTTCATAGTACTTTTTACTTGAGTATATGGTAATGGGTGCCTCAATGAGAATGTTTTATTTAGACCTTAGTCAAGACCTACCCAAATTATTTCCACATTTACAATTATCGTTTAAGCAACTTTATGTCCAAGTATTCTAATGCCCAATTCTATGTAAAGTAATATGAACAATATTGTAGATTTCTCACTGGTTTCTGATGGATTCCAAGCTGAGCCCATGTGATAACTTCAAGAAGTTCTTCAAGGGTACCATAACCACCTGAAAATTAATAAAGTAGAACACACATTTATTAAAAAAATTGTTGTCGCTATAGTATACGACACAGAATCCTGCAGCAATAAGCTAATAGCAATTAATGAGGAGAAAAGAGCAAATTTTGATCATTTACCAGGGAGGGCAATGAAAGCGTCAGCTTGCCGGGCCATTTCAGCTTTTCTTTGGTGCATACCGGACACTGCTCTGACTTCTCCGATAGTTTCGCCAGTTAACTGTTTACAACATTCATAAAAAACTTAGCATGTCTTAAACATGAAATGAACTCAATAGAAAATGATTTCAAAGTTTGTTCTGAATGGTGTACCTCTCTTGGCATGAGAGTCTTTGGAATCACTCTGCAATACAAAACACATTGGCACAAGGTTAATCAGCAGACAGAATTAATAACACAAACTGATAACATGCACAGTAAATTCAAGGTACATACAGTAGTACTAATAGTTAACTTGCCCCAAAATAATATATTTGTTTGTTCAGACCAGTTTAGTGTGCCAAAAAGGACAAAAAGGGAGAGGCACAGACATCAATTAGAGTATCAAAAAGACCAGCATTTGATCCCATGATGTCTGCCTTTTAGGTAGTTCTCAAGAAGGCATTTCATTGAGAACTGAGAAACTTGCAAGGTCTAATGAAGATCTAAACTTTAAGAGATTACAGAAAAAAATTAAAACAATCTTACCTAGACCAGGTCCATTCGATAGAACCAAATAGAAAGATTTCCTTTCTCACGTGTGTGTGAGAGTATTTTAAATATAATGTAAAATGACATTGTATTTAACTTATATACACTAACAATATCAAGGATTTATACATTATCCGTTTAACGATTTAACACATTGTAACATGTTAGCAAACCTTATTTTGTCCAACTAGTTTGCAGAATTCTTTTACGGCTCACTCAGGGTAAAAGGGCAGCCCGATGCTATGCGCGGGGTCCGGGGAAGGATCGGATCACAAGGTTCAATTGTACGCAGTCTTACCTTGCATTTCTACAAGAAGCTGTTTCCACTTCTTAAACCCGTGAACTTCTGATCACATGACAACAACTTTACCAGTAACGGCTCACTCAGTGTATAAAAGTTAAATTTTGAGTAATTATAATGAAAACATGAGTTGTTGGTTATCGATGAACATATCTTGGAATTGTTATCTCTTATCCCACAAATCAAACGAAGAACTAAGTGTAAAATTTAAAATACTTTGTTGCTTACCCTAGAACATGGCGGCCGCCATCATGAACAGCCTGAGAAACAAGACCCATAAGGCCCACGCTTCCACCTCCATACACTAAATCAATCCTTCTCTCCACCTCCACACACATCGAAATCATTATTAGCAAACTATCATCACATACAAAAAAAAAATTACAATAACACAACTTCTCCAAAATTTTACATACAGTGAAACATGCAATCATCAACAGGAATACATTAACATTATTATACTCAATATTATAAAATCAGAAAACAAATTCTAGAGACGTGCCAGAGAGTGGTATTTTAATATATTTTGTCATGCATGTGCATATATTTACAAGGACAGAACAAATTAAAAAACACACTTGTTAGGAGTCATGATAACAAGGTGGCACGTTATGTTCCCTATGGAAAAGCATGAGTATTTTCAAGAACCGAAATTTATTTAAAAAAAAAAAATAGATCATGCAAGAACACTGCTTAACTAATTATTACAGGCAGGCTACAGCTAGCAATTCCTTTTATTTTTCACCATTAATTCTTGCACACAAAAATACCCTTCTTTCTCTCTCTCATGCTAAACATAAGATAATACTCCTAACATTTTCCTTCTTATTTTACCTCATAATCATATACACACCTAGAAAATTTTTATCTTTGGGCAAAATAAATGTGAAAATCAACTTAACAAAAAGAATAGTACAAAATGATCAACAAGATACAGACTAAAAAGGGTAAAGATTGAAGGAACTCAAAAGTAATAAAAATGGGTTCTTGATTTTAGCTTTTTCTGGGCCTTTATTTGATGAACATTATGAACAACTTATACACAGGTTAAAAATGTTAAAGAGGCTTAAAATCATATTTTTCCATGAAAAGAACAAAACTTTCTGCCTCAAGGAAACATAAAATGATGAAGAAGAAAATGGAAGGACTTAACAATCATATATTTTCATGAAAAGCACAAAACATTTGCACTAAACTTCCGCTACGTGCGAGCTCCGGAAAGAGCCGGATCACAAGAATATTGTAAAATAGAGGAGAAAAAGAAAAGAAGGTATAAAATAGTTACCAGTTCTTTGCCTAAATCAGTTGCAGCTTCTTGATAGCTAGGCTTTTTCCCAGAACTGCTTCCACAAAAAACACAAATCCTATTAAACTTTGATTTTCTCTCTACCTCCATCTTTTTAAATATTTTTAACAAAAACACACACTCTATATATATATATATATATATATATATATATAATGTCTGTGTATGTGTTGTATATGTATACTAAATGAAACCAGAAGGGGACAATGGGAAATAGGGAATGAGAAGAGAAGAGAACAAGCTGCAAAGTTCCTTTTTGGCATTTGCAAGGAAAAATGACTACTTTTATAGGCCATTGTTCAGCTGAGGGCTCAATTACAAAATAATAAATGATTTTATATTACATAGGTATTGTCTTATTGGCTAAAAGATGTGAGTACTTAATACTTACTACAGTACTATTATTATCTACAAATTCTGTCTCTCCATTCTTTATTGCTCCAAACTGACAAAAAAAAGTATATTCATTTCTTATTGGCTTGCTTATAAACAAAAAAGTTTTGGTGGAGATGTAATTTAGAATACTCGGTCCATAATTTCCACTTTCAAGAAAAAAATAACGTAATTTTTTAACCGAAAGAATTGTTGAAAATCTTTGAGTTGTTGTCAGATGTTCCAACATAAATAAGATATATTTCTTTCGTCTTAATTTATGTAATCTTTTTAATAAAATAATTTTTAAAGTTAAATTAAATTAATTTAATATTTTAAAATTAAAATTTTAATATTTAAATTATATTAAAGTATAATTAAATTTTTTATATTAATATGATAAAAAATATATTTTAAAAATACTAATTAAAATTTATATAGTTTGAATCTAATCAAATATTTCTTGTACATGCAATAGAGGTCCTGATTTGTGTAAAAATCATATATGCAAATAAGTTTTTGTGGTACTATTTGATTTCACTTACAGACATTTTAGTTCTTGTTTGGTAGATACTTTTTTTATAAAAGTTTTTTAACCACATTAAAAAGAATGCTAGAAATTATATAAGAAACTACAAAAAGAGTTTTAGAAACCATTTAAGATTGCAGTACATAGAGTAATAAGTATTTCTCACCGTTGATTATATGTTTCAATTTCGAGCTTTAGCTATAAAATCATCGACGTCTTTAGTATGTAGCAATTTATCTTTAAAGTGAAACTTTTTAACACAAATTTGGATTAATAGGGCTCAAAGCGATTTTTGTCTTTTCTCCTTTTTTCTTTTCATGTAAAATAAATATAATAGCTAACTATTTTTAATTTATAAGAATATAAAAAATTAAATAATTAGACTACAATAAAAAATATTATAAGAAAATTACCAAAGTCACTTATTTTTTTATTAAAATCTAAATTAATAGAATATATATTTTCATAATTTTTTCCTCTTTTGCAAATGAAAAAAAGTTAATCTAAAATATGACTCTATTTTTTTTTACAAATTTTTAACTTGCTAAAAATAATATAATCCGATTTATCAATTTATCCGGTAAACTACTAGGGGCTCATGTAGCCCATGCTGGATTAATCGTATTCTGGGCCGGAGCAATAAACCTATTTGAAGTGGCCCATTTCGTACCAGAGAAATAGGGTTGGCAATGGATCGGGTGGAGCTCAATCCGCCTCCACCCGCCAACCACCATCCACCACCCGACCTATCCATCACCCTATTTTTTCTTCATCCACATCCGATCCACCCATCATCCACGGGTGAATCGGGTGCTTCGCGGATGAAATTTGTTATAAGTTTAACCATTTGTTCTAGTTTAAAATAAGTGATAATATTAGTAATTGGTGTTCTTAAATCTTTTTTTTTTAATTCACAACAAAAATGGAGTGACCAAAATCAATATAAATACTCTTAGTTCCAACGTAGCCGTGTCTCATCTGATTAGCACCTTACATATTTTTATTCATATTCCATTTTTATGTTAGCTTAAACAAATCATACTTTACGTTGCAAAATAAATAATAAAATTAATCAGACCTAACAATGAATAATTTTTTATATTTTCATAAATGATCACTAGCCAAGAACATTGTAAAACTTTACTGTTATGGAAGTGAACTCTGGGCCAAAATTATGTTATTCTTGATTTGCCAAGTTTCATTATAATTTTTATTTAATAAAATATATACAATTTAATGATAAAAAGTATTATCTAACTATTTATAAACGGGTGGATGGATGGGTCGGATGGTGGGTTGGATGTATGTCCACCTGAATCCGACCCCATCCGTCACCCGATTAAAGTTCGTGTTTTGTCGGTTTTTAATCCATATATTCGGGTCGGGTGGATCGAATATCCATCGGTTCATGGTGAAATTGTCGGCCCTACAGAGAAGCCTATGTATGAACAAGGATTGATTTTACTTCCCCGCATGGGCAATGATAGATAGCCCAAAGATTTACGCAGTCCTTGTGTGCTTGCTTTGTGCACCGGCAGAGCAGAATTCGAAGTTGTTCGACGTACTAGCCCTATAACGGAGATTAATATTAAAAAAAAATTAAGTTTAAACTCTATTTGTTATAGCTTTTTCTTTTGAAGGGATGAATTTGTCCCCTATGATACCTTATCGATATATGATATATATCATGTAGGTATCATAAAGAACCGATGATTTATTTGAAGTAACGAATAGGTTTTTTATGATACTCTATTACATGATATATACCACGGGGGTGTCATCAACCCTCTATTCAAAGAGAGTCCTTCATGATACCATTATGATATATAAATCTACGCAGATGGTATTGTTGATACCCAATTTCTATCCTCAAAAAATTTATTTAATTAATCGGGCTTCTTGAATTACAAACGGAGTAAAATATGCACCTTTTGGTGTCAAAAGGATTGTACAAAACTATTTTGGTGACATTTTTTGTCATCTCATTCGGCAAAATATCGTCAAATATATCATTGTATATCATCTATATATTTTTCACATGAATTATAATTTTTTAAGCATATTTATCGGAATTTATAGTCAAAATAGTGAAAACAATTATTTAAGCTAGATGGTGATTAATTAGCAAATATTTTACTCCGTTAAATCAAAAGATTTAATTGATTAAATAGATTGATCAATTTCATCTCAATTTTGCATCAATTCGGCTTTATTTGTATTGATTTAGGCTATTCATGCCTTTCAACTCTAGGCACTCTTTAGTTTGAATCATTTATGATTGAATGGATTAATCAGACATTATCTTGACATTTAGGATCTTATAAACTGCTGAAATCTTCTTAAAACTCAGCTTTAGAATTGAAGGGACATACATCATTCTGTTCTTTTTAAAAGTCTCTGTCTGTAGGAACTGTTTTCATGTAGATTTGGCTATAAAATATTATAAGTTCTAGAACATAGTTTTCAGCATGTTTAATTTGTTTCTTTAAAATGATTTCATTCGCTTGACAGATTTGTTGACTGAATGCCAATGCAAGCTTCCAGTTTTGGTTTAGCCTCCTCCCCTGCCACGCCTAAGGTTCTAGAAACCTTTTGATCTTGCTGCGGCATCGGAATATGGATGGTGGTAGCCCCCCTCTGCTTTCTTGTCCTTCAAATCTGAGGCCTAGTCTGATTATGACCAGGCTTTAAGTCTATGTCTCTTAAAGTATTGAGCTGCTTGATGTCTTCAATTGCTTCAAATGATTGATTACTCAATATTTTTTTAAGTTGTTGGTATACTCATTCTTTACCCCCTCTTTCTCTTTGCACGATCTGGGGAGTCGCAAAAACAAAAAATACAAATGTGTTGGAGTTGTTCAAATGGAGTGCTGCTACAAATGAGTTTGCTGCCACATTTTGCTATACTTAACTGTTGATGTTACACTTTGATAGCTGTCGCTATACTACATTTGAGACACACTTTGGTGAGTTTGTTGTCATATTTTAAGGCAAAGCAAATGGCTGCAATTGGGGTAAGCAGTTTCCATATTTGATGTTGTTAGTTTGCTTCACTCTGATGCTTTGTTATTGGACCAAGAACTACTGCATTATCAGCCCTTTACTGTTGTATTTTGGGTCACGAGTTTGCTCCATATTTTGGACTCTTTACTACTACATCCTAAGCTGTTCCGTTCCTATTTTGCTGGTTGAGCTGCTATGGCTACTTGTTACTACTATTGTTGGCTGTCCTGTTTTGATGAACATTTGGCTACACTCAACAAAACATGATGTCACATTTCATTGTGGTGTTGCTTTATTTCTGTACTTTGAGACCTTTCTGTTGTCATATGCTAATATAAGTGCAACTCTCTGTTATTAATTGAGTTGAAAAGAATTATGCCATTGCTCTTTTGAGTAGGCTGATTGTTACATTTTTGCCCATCTTCTAAGAGTTGCCTTGCTACTGCTACATGCTGACATGTTCAGATTACTGTTATGGTATTTTTGGGCAAAGCCACTGCACTTTGTTTGATCTTGAATTGCTGCACTTTAAGGCTAATTGTATTACCTTTGGGGAGGTAAAATTTCTGCACTGTTTGCTGTTGTTATGCTACATTTTAAGGTCATTTGTCATTGCCTTTTGGGAGGTAAAATCCCTATTTGTGGCTGCTGTTTGCTGCTATTTAGGCTGCTGTGTTTTGATGATCTTCTGCGTCATATGGCTAAGCTGCTGATTACACTTGAGTTATCGAGCAGTTGCCACATCTTGAGCTGAATCATTAGCATGTTGTGGTAAACTGCTGCTATTTGTTGCTATTTGTCACTGTTCTGGTGCTATCTGGTGGCATCAACAAGTACTGTACCGGAAGCAATTCATTGCTGCATCCATTGAGCAGATTTGAACCAAAAGGCTGCTATGTTTGGGCTAAAACAGCTGCTCCACTTGAGAACATTTGTTATGCTTGATGCTTCAACTCTATATTTATGAACAGTTAGTTTAGCTGCATATATGATAAAAAGAACAGTAGCCTTACTCTGTTTTGCTGCTACATTTTGGCTAAACCAGTGCTCTCTCTCTCAGCTGTTTCAAGATAGTTGCTATTACTTGGATATTTTACTGATTTGAACGGATACTACACTTGGGCCGATAAAAAATGATTTTGAGGCCATGCCATTCCGGAAAGGTTGTCCCTCGGTTTAGGCATTTCGGTTAAAGGCGATGATGTCATAAGATAGGAATTGACGAGCATATGACTATGAACTAGTATGGCTTACAAGTTACAAGCAACCGGTAATCGTGACTATGAGCTGGTATGGATGATAAGCAACTAGCATTCGTTGTCGCGACTCGACTCGATTTCTAGTCCATAGTCAAAACATAAGCCTGAGCCTTCGTATTCAAAACTCTCAAATGTTTTGATACGAGTCTGAATAAAATATTTGTTATGTTTACAAACGCCACATCAAAGGGTGGCATATTATCTTACTAACTATGTTCTTTTCTTTGTGTGAATCTGTGTGAGGTATACGTAAAGTGGGTCTATGGAACAAAGGCTTGTGAAGATAAAGCAAGACTAAATCGGGACTTGGAGCATCGGAGCTTTGGATGAAGAATTAGAAAAGAGCGGAATTGCAATTAAAGGTCCAAGAAGGCTAGGAGATAGGTCTAGCGTGACTAGCCTTTCTCCCCTTCCCTCTATCCCTCTCTTTATTTGTTTTTTATGACAGTAAATTGTAACATTTGTTGTTGTATTGAAACTTATAAGGTAGATCTTAGGATTTAGTCGAAATAAGGATTGCATTTTATTGTAAAAAATAAATAAAACTAAAAATGTTTTCTTATACAAATCTTATTTTGGGCCAGACCCACTTAAATAAATCTAAATAAATGAAAACTCAATTAAAGCCCAAGTTGGGAAGAGTTCTAAGAATATGATTGACCTTCTACAAACAATATATAAAAGATTTCAAAATAAAAAATGATATGCTATGACTTTTTTTTTTTTGCAAGAATTTGAACACTCTTTTAAGCAATTAATCACAATAAAACATGCTATGAAACTCGAAAATATGTCTTACTTTCATAAATTGACTATTTTTATTTTCCGTTACAAGTTGGGTTGGGGCCAAATATATCTCTACCGTTAACAAAATATTCAAAAATATCATTGGTTTCTAACATATTTCACATAAGCAAGCCTAGTCATTAGAATTGGGTCACATGGATGTCACATGACATTTAACTTATTCAACGTGGTGCCTATGTGATAATTTTTTAAAAAATAATCTGAAAATTTTATTTTTCTAAAAAAATTTGGAACATTGCCTTTTATTAAAAATATGATTTTTTTATTTTATAAAATCCGTTATTAGAAAAATATTCTGAAAAAATTGGATTTTTAATTAAAAATCTGGAAAATGATTTTTTAATCTGGAAAATTGTAAAGTATTTTTTAAAAAAGAGTATCCTAATTTTTTTAATCTGGATTAATTTTTAAAAATCTGAAAAAAAATTGATTTTAAACTTGAAGATTTATATGGAAAAGTTTCTAGATTACTAACCCAATTTGTCTCCTTCATTCATTAAATACTTATTATTTGATTGAATAAAAAGGACCAATATAAATTGTGGGTATGATTTTTATTCCTCAAAAATAATTGAGTTGCTCATTGTTAGCTCATTTTTATTCTGGACCAAAATAAACTGAGATTATGCTACATTTTGTTTCATTCATTGGAAATAATTGAATTACTCTAATATTTTGCTCAATATTGTTTCCATAAGTTTACTCTGTTTCAGCTGAATGTGAATCTTTATTCTTATAATGCAACTAATCCAGATTTTAAAAAATTAGGACACTTTTAAAAACAATATTTTTCAGTTTTTCAGATTAAAAAAATTAGTTTCCAGATTTTTAATAAAAATATTCAATTTCCAGAATATTTTTTTAAAATGGGTTTTATAAAATTTAAAAAATTCAGATATTTATTAAAAGTCATTTATTCCAGATTTATTTTTAGAAAAATCAAATTTTCAGACTTTTAAAAAAATTGTAACGTAGGCATCACATAGAATAATCTAAATGTCATGTGGCGTCCATGTCACCCAATTCCAATGACTAGGCTTGCTTATGTGGTAATATGTTAAAAATGAGGGTCATTTTTTAATACTTTGCTAACTGTAGGGGTATATTTGGCCCAAACTTGTAACGGAGGATAAAAATAGCTAATTTATGAAAGTAGAGAGGTATTTTTTACCCTTCCTCCTTGAAAAATAGCCATACAATAGTGTAGCCATGTCAGTTTTGTTAGCTTGTCTGCTAAAATTACTGCAGTAAAAATGTTATTGCAATGCTCTTCAAAATAAAGATATTATACACCATGTATATATTATATATTGATTATATACTACATTATACATTAATTAATAATTATACACTATATTACACATTGATTATACACTATATTATACAATGAATATTCATCGGGTATCGAACGACAACCAATAAACACCCTTCTTCTTCCATTAAAATCAACAAGGATTCCACCACAGGCATACCATATTTCAAAATTGAAAAAAAGTCGTTATTGAAGTAGGCAACGTGATTTGGCATGGAGATGAGGAAAAAAAGTGTAATTGTGTGGAAGCTAGTAAGAGAGGCGTGGGGCTGCTATGCTTTTTGGTTTGAAGAAGATGAAGAGAGTTGATCTTTTTATTGTCTTATTAGATGAAGTGAAGGAACTAGTAATTAAAAATGGTGGCAAAGCAGGGGAATTTAAAATCCAGCTGGAGGCCTGCAGCGTGGGTTCGAATCTTGGTGAGAGTAATTTGCTCTTTTCTGGGGTAGGACCTTGTAGGTGATATAAGTTGCTCTGTTCTCAAACCCTGATCATTCAGGCACATCCTGCGATTTACTCGTAGTAGTGTTGAGGGATCGGGACTACTATATCTAGAAATAGTCTGACATAAGCCGGAAAACTGGATATAAAAAAAAATGGAATAGAAGAGAGATGAATGGTAAAGTTTGACTGGCTAAATAAAGTTAAAATTGTTTGTGCTGATTATATTGGTTGTTAAAATAAGTATGTTTATTTTGAGTTTAAATATTAAATAGGCCGCTATATAGATTAATTATTGGGAAAAGCACACAAATTGCCCCCTTTAGGTAAATTATTCTGACATAAGCCGGAAACTGGATATAAAAAAAAATGGAATAGAAGAGAGATGAATGGTAAAGTTTGACTGGCTAAATAAAGTTAAAATTGTTTGTGCTGATTATATTGGTTGTTAAAATAAGTATGTTTATTTTGAGTTTAAATATTAAATAGGCCGCTATATAGATTAATTATTGGGAAAAGCACACAAATTGCCCCCTTTAGGTAAATTATTTATCCGAGATATAGCCCTATTAAATGTCTATCCGAAATATTTACCCAAAATATCCAGATGTCCTTTTCTACCAGTTGTTTTATCCTTTTGCGTCAGCTATGTTGTCTTTTAGCTCCAGCTATTTTGTCCTTTTGTCAGTTACTTTGTCCTTTTTCCTTCTTTTTTGGTTTTATTTTGTTTTCTCTTTTTACTCCGTTTTTCTCATAATTTATTTATCTTTTTTTTATTAGTTTATCTTTTTCTTTTTTTGTTCCTTTCTCTATTTTTGTCTTTTCTCCTTTTTTCTTTTCATGTAAAATAAATATAATAGCTAACTATTTTTAATTTATAAGAATATAAAAAAATTAAATAATTATACTACAATAATAAATAATATAAGAAAATTACCAAAGTCACTTATTTTTTTTATTAAAAGCTAAATTAATAGAATATATATTTTCGTAATGTTTTCCTCTTTTGCAAATGAAAAATAGTTAATCTAAAATATGACTATTTTTTTTGTATTTTTTAATAAATTTTTAACTTGCTAAAAATAATATAAAAATTAATATATCAAAATTAAGTTTAAACTCTATTTGTTATATCTTTTTCTTTTGAAAGAATGAATTTTTCCTCTATGATACCTTATCGGTATATATCATATATCGATAAGGTATCATAAAGGACCGATGGTTTTTTTGAAGTAACGAATAGGTATTTTATGATACTCTATTATATGATATATGTCATATAGGTGTCATCAACCCTCTGTTCAAAGAGAGTCCTTAATGATATCATCATGATATATAAATCTACGCAGATGGTATCATGAATGATTGAGAAATGTCATTGATGGAATGAAGCAGTCCTCCATAATACCATATTCGTATATTTATATACCATGATGGTATCATAAATGACTATCTTTGAATGACTGAAGCAGTCCTTCATGATATATGAAGTTATTCATGATACCATCTCAGTATATATGGTATATATCATGATGGTATCAATATTGTTGACACATGTGAATGACTCAAGAAGTTCTCCATGATACCATCTCAATATATTACTATTGCATTCAAGAACTTCAACAATTCTTCATGATACCATCTGAGTATATGATATACCATATATGTATCATAGAGAATTGGGTAGTATTTTTTGAAAGAATGAATCAACCTTCTATGATACCCTATCAGTATATGATAAACCATGTGTGTATCATAATATATTGCAAATGTGTATTTCAATTGCTACTAATTTGATATACTTTATACTAGAATAAGTTTATCTTTTGATAATTGATATAGAAAAATAAAAATTGAAAATGTACTATATCATCTATCTTTTTATTGATATAGAAAGGAAAAAATAAAAAAATATTCTAGATATGAATTTTTTTATTTGCAAAAAATATTATAAAAATATTTCTTTATTAATTAGGTACGTTCTTAATAAATAAGGTAGTGATTTTTTTAATTACTTCTTGTTGTTGTTTATCTGAAACAACCTCTCGTCTTAGTTAAGGGTCTATCGGAAACAATCTCTACCTAAATGTAAGGTCTACTGTATGCAGACTCCACTTGTGGAATTACACTATGTATGTTACTATTGTTGTTATTCTTGTTGTAGTTTTTTTTGTATTTTATTAATTTAATAATAGTTAACTATTATATTTATTTTGATATTTTTTTTTTAATTTTTAAAAAGAAAAGTAAAGAGACAAAAACGAAAAAGAACAAGACAAGAAAAAAAAAATAAAGGAAGGAGGTGAAAGAAAGCACTGGAGCATTTCCAAAATAAAATAAAAAAGGACAAAACACTAGAGGACAAAATAGTTGACAAGCGCATTATGTTGACGTTAGCAGCCCGAATAAGTAAACGGGGAATTTCGGGTAATTTATTTGGGGGCTAAAGGGAGAATGAATGTGTAAATTGTTTGACTTTAGACGGTATCTATGTTTTTTTCTTAATTATTGTAGAATTTTGTTTTGAGATTTAACAAAATAAAATTATAGTATTATAGATAGAGTGCTGCTAAATCGCACAACTCGAATAAAAAGTTTGTTGTACCCTTAATGAATAATTGGCTCCAAATCAGCTTATTTTCCTCCAAGACTAACATATAATTACACTTCGTCGTGCTCAACTTTTCCGTTTTTTCAACAGCTCTAACAAATGATTAATCTTGTTTTTATACATACATACTTCATATTTTATACATACACCTACAAACTAACTACATTTTTATACGGTCTACTAATTAACTCCAATTTTATACGGTATACTAATTAGTTCTTATTTTATACCATATAAATATCTTCTTTTAAACAATAGAAAAAGCCCTAATTACATACAATAATGGCCTCTTATTTTAGTCTTTTCTACAACAGTTGCCTCTTATTCTTGTCTCTTCTTTCTTTGCCGAAATCACAAACATAAAATGGATCCAAACAATAAAGGTGGTGACCTGGTTGGTCGACACTCCACGTAAGCTCTCCACCATTGCTTAGCGTTTCTAACCAACTGAAAGAAAGCATAATCTACTTTGTGAGACTCCACCACACCCAACTTATGAAGCATCTCATGGCAGCTAATAATGAATTTGTATGCATCCTCTCTCAGAGTACCATAGAACCAAGGAGGAAACATCTTAGTTAACCTCTCGAATAATTTTCCTTTTTCAACAGTCATCACTTGTCCACTCATAGGCCGATGAGCAAAATCAAGGGCCGGAAATGCATCGATACGAGGAGCCATTGCAGCTTCCAGCAGTACCCCCGGAGTCCGAACTCCCATAACAACTCTAGCATCGGGGTTCTGACCCATGTGAGCCGTCTGGTGTATCTAGAATCATGCTCTCCTGGGCCAAACTGTCAAAGTACCCTAACACTTGAAATACATCCTATTGCTGATCAGGAGTAGCAACAAACCCAGGATGTGTCGTTGTTGCGGTCCTAACCTCCTCAGTCAGAATTGGCTCGCCATCCGGAATATTCTCATCAGGGTCCTGAGCGGGTGCTGGTGCTCCGCCCCTAACTGACATAGCTACATGACCCCTACCCCTGCCACATCTGACACATCCCCTGCTTCACTCACGGACAACCGCTCGAACGACGGGCGGATGCGAGTGTAAGTGCAGGTACATGCTTCTGGCCTCCAATAGCAGTCGAACGCGTCCTTACCATCTGAGAGAGAACACAAAAATATGGGTAAGATACCAATCTGAACAAACTCGCACGATAAGAATAGACCAGATACCAATCAGATTAAACTAGCACAACTAGAATGAAAGAAATAAAGTATTTTTCCTAAATGTCCTATAGCCTCTCGAGGATGGGTACGGACCTCTACGTACTAATCCGAAAGACTCTACTAGACATTGCTTTTGTACTCATTAAACAAGTTAATCTAGGGCTTTGATACCAATTTGTCATGGCCCAAATCGCGGATCATGGTGGCACATACACTATCCCCTCCCTCTCGAGTAGGCGAACCACATCCCGATATCTAAAATTTTCAAGTTACATCAATGGAAATTAAATAAGAATAAGTTAACAAGTCTTAAATATTTATCATAACTGAAATATCCAACTTTCCCAAAGGATCTGGTCAAAGGGTACAAGTGTACTAAAAACAATCGAAAAATATAAGTCTGGAAATGCCCGAAGGTTACATACTGTCTGTCGAATGCAAATACAGAAGTACCTAAAAGAGGGACCTCCACGGGCCAGGGATGACTAATTAGCTCACCCTGAATGACCGAAGGATGTCACCCTCGCGTATCAATCACAAAGACTAGAACTGAATTCTGGATCAAACTCTACACTCAACAAAAAGTACAACAAAAGTAGCATCAGTACAATACTAGTACTGGTAAGCATTATATGCCAACTAAGATTAGATAACGCAATAGCAGTAGAAATAACAAGTAACACATAGAACAAACAAGTAAGATCAAATATCAATAACAAGTCCACATTTTAAATATGTATCCAAACCCTTATGTTCTTTAATTAAGAACCCTAATTTCATCTCCAAACACCTCACGAAAATGCCCAAGAAAAGCCACCCGATCTACGTTTAATTAATTTTCTAACAAAACCTCGCCATTTTATTCCAACACATGTACATTTCGACGTGCCATTTGGTTTAACTTCCGAAAAGACAAGAATTATAGGCTCGGCTAATGGCTTAGTCTGCTTGAATTTAATTAACCATAATGGCGTCGCGATTGTTATATGGAATCCGGCTATTAAGACGTTCAATCCAGTTTCAAAATCCCTAAATGTTTCAACCTTAGGTAAACTCACTGTAACAGATTTAGGGTTTGGTTATCACTAGGGGTGTCAGATGGGCCGTTTGGGCTGAAATTGGGCGGGTCAAGATGGGTTGAATCAATAGATGTGTCAATGCCCAACTCGCCCAAAACTTACATGGGCTAAGATGGGCGGGTCAAGAAGGGCTAAATGATGGGTCATAACCCAACTTGCCCAACTTGATCCATTACTTTTACAAATTTCAAACTTACCTTCTATGATGTTATTTTATTTTGTATGATATTTGATTTTTTCATATCTTTATTTTTAAAATAAGAATAATATTTTTAAGAACTTTTTCATTTTTTATAAAAGCAAAATAAATATATTAAATAATTGGTAGGAGGATGGGTGGGTGGGGGGGGGTTGGGTAGTGGGGTAAGAAAAGTTTCTCATTTTTTATAAAAAAAATTGTATAAGTAAAATAAATATATAAAGTAAAAACTTTGGGTGGGGGGTGGGGATGGGGTAAGCAATTTTTTCTCATTTTTTATAAAAAGTTTATAAAAGAAATATATATATATAAAATAGAAAATTTGGTGGTGGGGTGGGAGGGCAGTGGGTAGTGGGGTAGTGGGGGGAGGAGGTTGGGTGATGGGGTACGAAAAATTTCTCATTTTTAATAAAATTTTATATATAAGTAAAATAAATATATAAAATAAAAACTTCGGGGTGGTATGGGAGGGCACAGGGGTAAGAAAAAAATTCATATTTTTAATAATTATTTTATAAAAGTAAAAAAATATGAAATAGAAATTTGGAGATGGGGCTAGGGCATGGGGTGGAGGTAAGAAAATATTTCATATTTTTTATAATTTTTTTATGAAAGTAAAAAGAATATGAAATAGAAATTTGAGGATAGGGGTAATGGCATGGCATGGGCTGGGGGTGGGGGTGGAGGTAAGAAAAAAATTCATATTTTTAATATTTTTTTTATGAAAGAAACAAAAAATATGAAATAGAAATTTGAGAATGTGGTAGAGCGGGGGGGCGGGTAGGTGGGGTTGTGGGTAGGGGTGGTAGGGGTGGGGTGGAGTAGGCAAGGTAGGGGCAGTGATGTGAGGGTGGTTCAGTGCTTGGGTGGGGGTTAGTGTAGGGGAGGGGTAGGATGGATGGATAGTGTGGTGGGTAGTTGGGGTGCGTTAGTGTATTTTTATTGTTCTGAAATAATAAATGAATTTTTAAATAATTATTTATAAATAAAAATTTTAATCTAGAGTGGAGCTCTAATCGTTAAAATTGAACATATTCGTGAGTCAAGTTTGGCATCATCATGAGTTCATTTGAGCTGTTGATTTATGATGGGTCAACTTGGGCTAGTCAAAACCAACCCATCATTAAAATCAATCTTGCCCAAACCCATGAAACCTTGGGCGGGTTGGGCGAATCATTTGAGTTTGGGCTAATTTTGTCATCCCTAGTTATCACCCTTGTACCAATGACTGTGATTGTTCGGTTCTTGAACGTTGCTACGTCTTGGAGGAAGTATGAAGTTGAAGTTTACACGTTGAGCACGAATTCCTGGAGAAAAATAGCAAGTGATGGTCGTGTTTTACTAGTGATACGTCCATTCTGGAAGCCAATGGCACCCGAGATGATCGTAGTAAAAGGTGTTGCCTATTGGGTAGGAGTTGAAGTTAGAAATGAAGAAATGTGTAGTGTTGTGGTTTCTTTGGAAATGCGTAGTGAGGAGTTGAATTTTATCTTGCCACCTATTGAACATCATGGCATTGTGGTTGAGCTTAGGGAAGCAATAACATTGAGACTTTCCAATTTAAATGAATCATTGGCTTTGATTTATTGTACAAATCTTGAAAAAGTTGATATATGGATGAATAATGGATTTGATAAATGGGTGTTAAATGAAGAAGTAAGGACTTGGACTAGAAGGTTTACAGTTGAACCAATTCAAGGGTTTTAATTAGAAGCTGGATTTTGGGAGAATTCTAAGGCATTGGTTGCACAAGAGAGTAAAGAGATGTGTTATGATGAAAATGGAGAATGTGCTTATACAAAAGGTGAGACAAATTTATTTTTATATGATGTTATTAAAGGAGATTTTGAGATTATTGAGAACCATGAACTTCGTGCACCATTTCAAGCTTATAGTTATTTGGAGAGCTTAGTGCCCGTGAATGGAGTTAATATTGCAAAGGAGGCTGATTTGTCAAAGTTCTTAGATTTTGACTCTTTACTTTTTGTTGGAAATTTACCTTTGGCGGGGAGATGCGTCCACCCATATTTGATGAATTAAACACTAGTGTTCCGCATGTTGGAGGCTTTGTCTCTTTACACATGCATGATCTACGAAGTGAGTAGATGACCGTAGGGCCAAGAATCGTCAAATTTCGTTGAGAAATGAAAGAGATATTGGTCCACGAAGTAAGGAGTTTGAGGCATGAAAATGTGGTGTGGGACAAATCTACCACATCGGTGAGAATAGGAAGAATTGCTCTCTATATAAGTCTCTAATTGGTAAAGGGTTTGGGACCCCAAGGGGTATCCCATGCGTTTAAAGGAGGGAGGACCTAGATGTGCATGAGTTCAAGGCTAAGCCCACACGCGCGCCGCCGCCCGTCCGGTCTCTGAAGTTTGCCAGATGTACAGTTTGGTCTCTGAAGTTTAATATTTTACAGTTTGGTCCCCAGAATTTCTGGGAAGGTGACAGAACTTTCTGCCTACCGTTGAGACTGTTTTTTTGAGGCATTAATCAGCCATTACTTGGCTGATTAACTCCTCCATTATCAGCCTCCCTCATGTCCATAATTCAGCCCCTTTTGATGGCCATTTACAACCATTACTTGGCTGTTTTAATGCCCTCCTAATGGCCATTAACAACAATGTTTTGGGCAGTTGTTTAGCCCCTCCTCCATGCTATATATTGAGCCTCTTTTGGCTCAATTCGTTGGCAGAAAATAGACTGAAAATAGGCTGGAAACAGACGAAAAACAGACGACAAATAGCACGGAAAAACACGGTTTCAGACGAAACAAATGTTGATCAAATTCAAAACAAAGGATGACTGAAAAACAGTGACCAAACCCTCACATATACACAAGATATACACTACACAGACACACTATATACACAGAGACAAAACGAGAAGAGTAGATAAAAACTCTTCCTTCTTTTTCCATATCTTCAGCAAGTCGATTCATATTTGTTTTATTCGGCATGCTCAACCTATTGGCTTTGTAGCGTTGAGATTAAAGTATTGTTTTATCTTCGGAGACTATTGCCCGCTAACGTAAAAACATATATCGGGGCAATCTTGTCTTAAGGACAGAGGGCAATCCCTCGACTCAACACACAACGTTGTAACCATCCAGATTTAGTTGTTTCTTGATTTCAGGATATCAAGATTCAAGACACAACAAGCTTGCGACAGTTCTCAACATTGGCTTTGCAAGGTTATCAAGATTCAAGACACAAAACGCTTGCGGCAGTTTTGAAGATTGACCATTTATTTATCCTTTCGAACACTTGTAATAGTTATTACTTCCCGTACTGCTTTATAAGGTACAATAGAGCACCAATAACTTAAGATAAGATAGTATTGTATTACTATTAGTGTTCGAAAGATGTCGGTCAAAAGTTGTGTGACCAAATCTGGATATGGCAATGGTTTTCTGGTAGAAGAGAGTGATGATGATGAACGTGTTCATGGTGTCACCGCTACCAAGACTGGTGGGAACAAGCGCTCTCGAGAGCTTGAGGATGTCAACTGGGACAAGAGGAGAAGGCTGAAGATGTGGTTCTATCTTGCAGCAGAAGGCCTATATCTGTCCCAGACAAAAGATCCGAATAATGGTAAGAAGGAAATGAACACTCAGTTTGATGAAGTGACTGAAGTGGGCCAGAATCCGAAATTGGGATAAGTAATTTTTCTTACTTGTCAAGAATAAAGATTAAATGATGTCTGATTAAAAATGGATTAAAGTAAGGAAGAATATGAAAATAATTTATATTCCTTACGCTTTAAAAATCAGAAGTTTAATCTCATCTTCTTTCCCATTTAAAGATTGGATTTTGTAAATGACTTAAAAAGATCCGTTCTTTTAAGTGTAATTATTGAAGTGTGTAAAGTATGTTCGCACATACGAGGGAGAAAGATCCACTAACTGTGCGAAAACTGTTACCACTCTTAAGTAAGCGCCAAGAATTATCTGGGCACCAATCATAACGGAAGAAGTCTAAATGCTAAAGACGTTGAGCCTGTCATACTATTTGGCAGAAGATCCTTCATAGGATGATATTGGACACTCAGTCATACAAAGCCTCCGGGCGACTGGAGTGTGCCAAAATTCCTTTGATATGATGATATTGGACACTCAGTCATACAAAGCCTCCGGGCAACTGGAGTAGGGCCAGAATTCATTTCATAGGAAAAGTAATGGACACCTAGTAAGGTGGGCCATAGTTTCCAAGTCTTAAATGATCTGAAGGCCTAAAGAAAGGCAGAAAAGAAATTAGACACTCAGTCTGCCAAAGCAACTAGAGTGGGCCGGAGTATCCAGATCAAATATGATCCGATTACGCCCTAACCACGGGCAAGAGGTTGTTCATGTGAAGCAACGCCACCTCTAAAGTCAAAGGGGCTGGAGAGGTTGTCCTCAATAAGACTTCAAGGAATGAGATCACTCTAAAAAGAGGTGATACATGTTCTTAACTTGGTTTAAGGGACGCTGTTGGTCAAGCTGGTTTGAGACTAGTCCAGCAGGTCTGTAATAACTAAGAATGGTACAGTATGTCTGTAGCCAAATGAATGATATATTTGTAATCCGTGCATCTATGCCATCATAGATTAAGACACGTTAAATAGCAAGTCATTCAAGAGCTAACGATGTTGAGATTGTTGCCTTCTGTCGACATAAACCCTCAAAATAAATGTGAGGTAGATGAAGAGGCAAAATCACCTTTCCAAATTCCGTCAAGGGAATAGCGAAAGAAACACCGCTCCTCTAGAACTTTTTCACACCTACTTGGGTGATTTGAAGTTTATACAAAATAGAGGGCGGAGACAAGTACGTTATGACCTTCATTGATGATAGTACAACGTATTGTATCCTTTGTTTATTGAAAAACAAAGATGAAGTTGTTAAAGCGGATAAGCGCTACAAAGCATAAGTTGGAAATCAACTAAGCCTATGGATTGCGAAATTCGTAGTGATAGAGGGGGAGAATGTGAAGCATCGTTCATTAAACGACTGTTCATTTCTCACCTCAGTCCAATGGTGTTAGCCAAGCGCAAAGTCATACGCCCAAATTATGTGGGGTGGCTTGGTAAAAGTTGGAATACCGAAACAGGTCAAGTTGCACCTAAGACTGTAGATTGCATATCCACTAGATCTGCAAATAACAGTAGTGCTTATCGCCTCTTGGCGTCAAAGAATAATGAATTCTTAGAAGATAACTTTCCTTGAAAAGGAAAAATGAGTAATTGCTCAAGGTTAACAAGAACCCGCGAGAGCGTGACTGTCCGGAACTAAACGTTCCGTATCTACAGGACTCGAAAGCTGTTGGCTATCCGGAACTTAATATTCCAGATCTGCAGAACTCAGGGATTCTAGATGTTGAACCGAGACGGAGCAAAAAAGGGGACAAAGACTTGTTCCAGTCCTTCTATCTTGTATGGTTGAGAATGAACCATGGACAATTAACAAATAATTGTCATCTCCAAAAGCGCTGCTTTGGAAAGAAGCTACAAAGAGAGAAATAGATTTCCTCATATAGAACCATACTTGCGTAATGGTTGATCTTCCTCCGGGAAAAGAACCTTTGGGTTGTGAAAAGGGATACTCAAAAGTGAGTACAAAGTAGATGGATCTACTGACGAGTTCAAAGCCTCAGCTACTTGTACAAGTGCTCCCTTAGGAGTAGCTTAACATCATGGGCCATTGCAGTCTTGCGTGAAATGGATGTTGAAACAACCTTCCCAACCGGAGAGTTGGAAGAAGAGGATCAGAGTTGGTTTGCTGGACTATTGGGCTTCTTCCTGAACTTTCATTTTGGTCCCTAAAATGTTTACATTTTGGTCCTGGAAGTTTCAGATAAAACAGAAACAATGAATCTGACCACAGAAACATTGACTCTGAAATTAGAAAGTCAACAGTTGAAGAATCAACAGTCTGAAAGTAAAAGTCATATTGAAACAAAGTCTCGATATGAAATATATGGGTATCACATATGACATCTTAGGAATTGGATTTCTAAGACATCTAACGGACTGGTCGATAGTTGACAGTCTCGTTGAAGCCACCAATGGATATGAATCATAGAACTGATTGGAATCATGGTGCACCCATAGACAAGGAGCGATATGCACAGGTCATGTGTAGTTCAATGTATTGTACATACTACAACCGACCTGGTATCGTCCTACAAACAGATCAGTTGAACTAAGGTTCACTGATGTTCTTAATACATGATCAATAGAAGGCGTTAAGTCGGATATGACGATATTTGAATTATTCGCTTATCTACGGATTATAGTATTCTGGATGTCCAGCGGTTCTGGGAGAACACAATGATGCATACTGGATATCAGATCTGAAGAACACCAAAGCCACAAGTAAATGTGTATGGTGGTTCTTGGAAAATCCTCTAAGCAAACTTGCATCGGCCGATTCATAATGGAATCGGAGTTTATCGTTTTATACAAAGCATGAAAGAAGTTGAGTAACTTCATGACTCATTAGAGGACGTCCCTTATTGGGAGAAACCCGTGCCTTCAGCAGTTATACATTGTGGCTAGCCGGTCGGCTTCAGGAAGGACACGGATGACGGCGTCTGGACGTATCTGTCAAGAGACATAAGACCGTATGACAGTTGATCATCACGGGCATCACTACCTTATTTACTAACTAAGGGACTACCCGAAGATCAAGTGTTCTGCCTATCTAGAGGAATGTGCTTAAACCCCAAACAAGATGAACCTTTGCGGTGGAAACCCAACCATACTGATTGGAGATCCCAAGAATTTGGTTCAATGGAAAAACTAAGCGGAAAAAGGTTCAGTTGAGCGCTTCGGTGGAAGCAAGAAGCACTTCAGATGATGGCTTCTGTACGGAAACATGAATCCAAAGCTGTTCCCGCGATAGACATTAAAGTGCTACCTGCATGGTGGGTAAAGGTTAAGCTTCCAAACCTTTAAACAATCCTCAAATGGTTGATGTTAAGGTTGGGTAAACTTTTAATGATTCCTAACACTTGTGAAGTGGGGTATAGCAGGATACCTTGTAGGAGATCACATATTTAAGTGCGAGGATGGCCACCTCAAATGAATGCACTTAAGAATTCAAGTGTGTCCACGGCCACAACGGACAAAAACGTAAGAATGAAAATGAATAAGAAGAGTTATTGTGTTGTTATCATTGTCTTGACTTACACTAAACACTGACGGTTTAAGACATCACGTTCACCGCGCAGTAAGTAAGTCCGATGGTATTCACCTAGGGAAGGTTCAAAGCGAAAGCTACCTCTCCTGATGCAATATCGTTTCGCTGAAAGATTGCTCAAATGTAGGCACCTTGTGTGTGTGCCACAATCTCTCTTTCATATAGGGGATTGTTGGAAATTTGCCTTTGACGGGGAGATGCGTCCACCCATCTTTGATGAATTAAACACTAGTGTTCTGCATGTTGGAGGCTTTGTCTCTTTACACATGCATGATCTACGAAGTGAGTAGATGACCGTAGGGCCAAGAATCGTCAAATTTCGTTGAGAAATGAAAGAGATATTGGTCCACAAAGTAAGGTGTTTGAGGCATGGAAATGTGGTGTGGGACAAATCTACCACATCGGTGGGAATATGAAGAATTGCTCTCTATATAAGTCTCTAATTGGTAAAGGGTTTGGGACCCCAAGGGGTATCCCGTGTGTTTAAAGGAGGGAGGACCTAGATGTGCATGGGTTCAAGGCTAAGCCCACACGCGCGCCGCCGCCGCCGCCCGTCCGGTTCGGGCTCGGGCTCGGGCTCGGGTCATGGGCTGATATTATCTTTTTGGACCAAAGAACTTTTCCAGATGTACAGTTTGATCCCTAAAGTTTCTTATTTTACAGTTTGGTCCCCAGAGTTTCTGGGAAGGTGACAGAACTTTCTGCCTACCGTTGGGACTATTTTTTTGAGGCATTAATCAGTCAAGTATTGGCTGATTAACTCCTCCATTATCACCCTCATTCATGTCCATAATTCAGCCCTTCTTGATGGCCATTTACAACCATTACTTGGCTTTTTTAATGCCCTCCTAATGACCATTAACAGCCATGTTTTGGACAGTTGTTTAGCCCCTCCTAATGACCATTAACAGCCATGTTTTGAGCAGTTGTTTAGCCCCTTCTCCATGCTATATATTGAGACTCTTTTGGCTCAATTCGTTGGCAGAAAACAGACTGAAAACAGGCTGGAAACAAACGAAAAACAGACAGCGAATAGCACGGAAAAAACACAGTTTTTAGCACGAAACAGTGACTGAAATTCAGCAAAACAGTGGCTGAAAAACAGTGACCAAACCCTCACATATACACTACATAGACACACTATATACACAGAGACAAAACGAGAAGAGTAGATAAAAACTCTTCCTTCCTTTTCCATATCTTCAACAAGTCAATTCATATTTTTTTTATTCGGCAGGCTCAACCTATTGGCTTTGTAGCGTTGAGATTAAAGTGTTGTTTTATCTTAGGAGACTATTGTCCGCTAACATAAAAGCATATATAAGGGGCAATCTTGTCTTAAGGACAGAGGGCAATCCCTCGACTCAACACACAACGTTGTAACCATCCAGATTTAGTTGTTTCTTGATTTCAGGATATCAAGATTCAAGACACAACAAGCTTGCGACAGTTCTCAACATTGGCTTTGCAAGGTTATCAAGATTCAAGACACAACACGCTTGCGGCAGTTTTGAAGATTGACCATTTATTTATCCTTTCGAACACTTGTAATAGTTATTACTTCCCGTACTGTTTTATAAGGTACAATAGAGCACCAATACTTTTTTGAGTTCTCAAATTTGTCTTGAGATCTCAAAAGAAGCTTATTTTAATTGGTAAAAATATGATTTCAATTAATCTATACCTTACACTAATGAAAGATAGTTTTGGAGCAATGATAAAATTATCTTTGTGTGGCTTATAGGTCATGGATCCGAGCCGTAAAAACAGTCATTAATGTTTGGATTAGATAGACTGTCTGCGTACATCACACCCCTTGGGGTGTGACCATTCCTAGACCCTACTAACTCGAGATGCTTTGTGCACCTGACTGTCTTTTTATACGTTACACTAATGTAATTTAGTTTTTTTATTAGATTGCATTAATTGTACTGCATAGTTGTTGTATTAAGAATTACTATTGTATTTCTCTATATGAAAAGAGAGAAAGTAATTCAATTGTAATTTTGTTTAAAGTCGAAAATTTGTTGGATTTCAAATTCTATGATCGATTCATAAGTTTGAACCTTTATCAGTTTAACTTGATTTTTTTTCTTGTTTTGACTATGAATATTTTTGTATTTTTTCAGTATTAAAATATGACTAAATCTACTTTAACGTTATAAGAAGCCTGTCATGTCAAAATTGGAACAACTTTTCTTTCTACTCACCTTTGAGTCTTCCCCACCATCCCTCTTTAATTTCAATATACTACCAAAATATCTTAAAAGGTAATTACAAATGGAGTAGTAACTATTTGTAATGTGCAAAATTACTAAAACTAGTAAATAAGAAAATAAGATAAATAATATTTTATTATGTAAAATTTTATTTACTTTATTAGTGTATATACAAGATAAGTCCATGCCATATGCATATACCGGGAAAAAAAACATATGCCGGAAACTATATTTTCAAAATTTAAACCGAACATAACTACAAATACCAAAGCAGCCCAACTAAAAGGTTATGTAGATAGGTTCCATCGAATTCAATAATTTTAATCTAAACCTAGTATTTGTATTAAGTACTAAAAATTAATTAAGAATTTAATTACTAATAAGTAGTAGACTATCCTAGAATTTAAAATCCATATTCAAGCTCGACTCCTACATATACTTTTCCCCGTAATTTAAGCATCCTCATTTGCAATATCATCGTAGAGTGTATCATAATCTATGTGATGATCATGGAATACCTAGTTCTCTCTAGCTTTTATTTTATTCATACTTGTTAATTAGTAAAGGTTCGTTACCTAATCATTAGGATTTATATAGTAAGATCTAGCTTCTCTTGCTTGTACTTATCCCTGTTGAAATTTTTTATTTTTTTATTAATAATAAAAATTCGCTAGATGATATAAATTCAACAACAACAAAAAAAGCATACACTTTCTCACTATTAATTGGATCTCCTTTAATATCAAGCCTAAAGTGCCAAATATTTAATTTTTTCAAGAAGAGATGACGATTACTGATCACAAAGCAATGACTTTTTAAGAGAAATTTTCTTACTGAATTATTAGTAGCTCTGGGTTACGTTCTTTTTTCTTTTGGTTAGTAAAGTTCTATATGATAAAACATAATTAAAAGAAAAACGATGATATTATATATTCAAAAGAGCTGTTCATTTTTGTACTTTTGAGCTTCACTACGCGTCTTGGACATGTGGTTCAAAAGCAATTTAATTCCCAAACAAATGCATATAGTATAGGCATATACATTTTTCTATACATACTACTGAAAACGATTTAGAGAAGTAATTTAATTTTGTAGGAAAATAGAATGTTAATTTGGATTATCTTTTGGAGAGAATATTAATTTGAAGAAGTTCCGTGAAACATATCTCTGTTATTTTATTTATTTCATTTTTCCTGAATTCCAGAAACAAAATATGATTTTAAACCCAAATGGGCTAATTAGTAGTTTTACTATACTAAACGCGGCTTCATTTTCATTAGGCCAATTTCTTTAGTAATATTTTGAGTCTCACGAAAGAAATAATCTCTTATAGTCCATTACAATTTGAATAGAAGATTATGACCCTATAAATATCTTCTTTTATATTTTATTTATCGATAAGTTGTGTTATATTTTACTAATCTCGTTTAGAAAAGACCATTTAAGTAATGGACTATAAAACCAATCAGACGGACCCGGATGGGAAGATTGGAAAATTGGAAAACCTAGTCTAAGTCTAATAAGTTTATGGTAGAATATTATTCTAAGTCTAATAGTTTATTGGGTGAATTGTAATTATGCTAGTTTTATTAGAATATGATTTTCTTGTTAGACTAGGAAAAAGAAGAACTTACCTCTATATACGAAAGTCATTGTGATGAATGAAAAGTAAGAAATAATTTTTCAATTATTCTTCTTCTCTCTAAATTTTTGTCCCCTCATGATTTTAAAATGGTATCAGAGCCTCATTAAAAGAACACGAAACTCCTAAATAATGGCGGGTGATGGAGAAATCGGCGATAAAAATAAAGGATTCGTCGGTGAAGAAAACAAAATTCAAAGAAAGACAATCTCCCCTTATGAGATTACGTCAAACGATAATCTCGAAATTGTGGTGACACAAGTCCAATTGAAGGGAGAGAATTATGAAGAATGTGCTAGATCCATGAGGACGGCCCTAAAAGCAAGAAAGAAATTCGGCTTCATTGATGGTACGATAAAAAAGCCGGATGAAGAGTTGTCGGACTTAGAAGATTGGTGGACTATAAACTCTTTGTTAGTGTCATGAATTCGCAACACCATCGAACCAACGCTTTGCTCAACGATTTCGCATAAATAGGAAGCAAAAGAATTATGGACGAGCATCCGGGAGCGGTTCGCTGTTATCAACGGCCCTCAGATGCAACAACTGAAGGCAGAACTTGCGGAGTGCAAGCAGAAGGGAAGGACCATAGTGAATTACTATGGAAAACTAGCTAAGTTGTGGGAAGAATTGGCAAACTATGAACAAATTCCAACTTGCAAGTGCGGAAAATGCATGTGCAATCTGGAGATGATATTGGAAATCAAAAAAGAAGAAGAAAAAGTGCATCTTTTCCTCATGGGATTGGATGAGACAATGTATGAAATGGTGAGATCGAACATACTGGCCCAGGAACCGTTGCCATCTTTAAACAAAGTCTATTCGAAGCTAGTGAAAGAAGAGCGTGTGAGAGGACTCAAATGAAAAATGGAAGAACAGAGTGAAATCGTGGCCTTTACTGTACAAGGGAGAAATCCTTACCATGACCAAGGTGGATGGAAAGAATGATGGTGCATTCTGCACACATTATAAGATATTCAGACACGTTGTGGAAGGATATTTTCAACTTATTAGGTATCCGGAATGGTGGCCGGGAAATAAAAAAGGAGGCAAAAAATCAAGAGGAAAAGGACGAGGACAACAACAACAACAGAAGAGAGGTCCGAGATTTTATCAATGATACACAAGTGGAGATAGAACAAATGAACACAGGCGGGATAAAACCTCACAATCTGAGTGAGAAGATTCGAAAAATGGTGATTCGCGTGTTGACTCCGAAAAATAATGGTAAGGCCGAAAACTCTTCCTGCATTATTGACTCCGGAGCTATCAATCATGTGACAGATAATTAGAAGAAACTAAGCGATCAACGGACATTTCTGGGTGTCCAGTTAGGCTTTCAAATGGAAGTGCCTCAGTGGCTATAAAAGAAGGAACAACCAAGCTAAATGACATGATATGATTGAAGAATGTTTTTTATGTTCTGGACTTGACATGCAATTTTATTTCTGTGTCATAACTAGTTGATTATTTAGATTTTGATGTGACATATAATAGAATTATGTGTGCTATACTGGACTCCACCACGAGTAAGTTGATTGAAAAGGGTAAGTGTCGAGGTGGACATTACTATTTTTGGAATGTGCCGCTAATATGGGCTATGAAGGCAGAGGCAGTTGATTGATTCGATCTTTGGCACAAAAGGCTGGGTCATCCTTCAGCACAAGTAACAAAGTCTATTATCTCATTAGGCTTAAAGGAGAATGGTGAAAGATTGGATAGAGAATGTGATGTATGTCAACGAGCAAAGCAAACGAGAAGTGTTTTTCCTTTAAGTAAGAATATTACTTCGGATACTTTTGAGATGATCCATTGGGATTTATGGGGACCATATAGGACCCATTTCTTTTTTTGTGTTTTATATTTTTTTTTACTATTGTGGATGATCGTTCACGAGCTGTGTGGATCTTTCTCTTAGTTGATAAGAAAGAAGTGTCCCAAACCTTGAAGAATTTCTTCGCTCTTGTGGAGAGACATTTCAGAAAAAAGGGTGAAGATAGTTAGAAGTGATAACGGAACTGAGTTCACATGTATGAAGACTTACTTCTTCGAACATGGAGTTCTTTTCCAAACTTCTTGCACAGAGACACTGCAACAGAATGAAAGAGTTGAAATAAAACACCATCGCATTCTTAATGTGGCGCAAACATTAAGATTTCAGGGTCATCTCCCGATTAGATTTTGGGGAGAATGTGTTTTGACTGCGGGATACTCGATCAATAGAACATTATCTTCGGTTTTGAATGGGAAAAACCCTTATGAAATTTTATAAGGAGAGGCACATCATTATGATCACTTAATGGTGCTAGGGTCACTGTGCTATGCACACACGAAGGGATGGACAAGAGACACGTTTGAGAGTCATAGTCATAGGTATGTTTTCTTAGAATACCCCTACAGACAAAAAGGTTGGAAATTATATGACTTAAAAAATGATGAATATTTAGTCTCAAGAGATGTGAACTTCTACGAGACTAAGTTCCCTTTTGTCGTAGGAACATGTAACTTGGTTGTCAACATAGAAGTGATCCCGAACGAAACAAAGAAAGAAAGAAATCAACACGATTTCTAAAAGAACATATAGATAATGTAGGTACGAACAAAGCTCAAATAAAAGAATTTCGGACACCAGATACCAAACCTATGGATCAGCCAAAATTAGATCGGACAGATGATAGTCTGAATAATGAAAATATGGAAGAAATACTAACGGAAAGTACCCGGGCCAATGAAAAACCATCGGAGGAACAACTGGGTCGGGGTAAACATCAGAAGCATGACTCAGTTCGTTTGCATGACTACATTACAGAAACATTCCGGAAAGAAAGTCCATCGACGAGTTCACCCGATCCTCAGCAACTCTCAGGTGCGCCTTATCCTTTAACTTACTATATATCATGTGATAATTTTTCCTCGCAACACCAATGCATCCTTGCAGCAGCTATCACATGAATTGAACAAAAAAATTTCTCGGAGGCCATGAAAAAGAAATGTTGGAAAACATTCATGCAATAAAAAATTCAAACATTGGAGGACAATGACACATGGACATTGAAAACGCGACCGTCGGATACAAAAGCACTCAGATGTAGATGGGTGTACAAGATCAAATACTCGAACGACACAATTAAATGATATAAAGCTCGGTTGATCATCTTCGATAATAAGCAGGAGGAAGGTATTGACTACAGTGAAACATTTGCTCCAGTTGCGAAGATAGTGACCGTTCGGACCTTCTTGGCGGTAATGACCACTCAAAATTGGGAGTTGCATCAGATGGATGTTCATAATGCCTTCTTGCAAGGGAAACTGGCGGAAGAAGTTTATAAGAAATTATCACCGGGATTCTTTGTGTCTGGTCCGGAGCAAGTATGTCGACACTGAAAATCTTTGTATGGCTTAAACAAGCCCCACACTGCTGGTTCACCAAATTATCAAGTGTCTTGATGAAATATGGGTTCAAATAGTCATATTCCGATTATTCTCTCTTCACGATGCACCGGGAAAATATATAACTTAACATTTTAGTTTATGTGGATGACTTGATTATCTCTGAAAATAACCATAGTGTCATTCCATGGTTCAAAGACTATCTCCGAGCCTATTTTCACATGATGAATTTAGGTCCTCTAAAGTATCTTTTGGGGGTTGAAGTTGTGCGTGGACCAACTGGATTATTTCTTTGTCAATGAAAATATGCCTTAGATATAATTGTTGAGTCCAGGATACTGGGAGCAAAACTAATTAATACTCCCATGGAATAGAATCACAATTTGGCGTTGGCCAAATGACCTAATTTGGAAGATCCGGAATCATACCGACGTTTGATCGGTAGATTAATATACCTCAGTTTTACGCATTTGGAGTTGTCCTATTGTGTGCATGTTATGTCCTAATTCATGCACCAGCCAAAGGAAACACATCGGAGAGCCGCTCTCCGAGTAGTAAGATACTTGAAGAAAAACCCTAGGCAAGTTATTGTGTTAAGAAAGGATTGTGATCTCCGATTGTATGGGTGGTGTGATACAGACTGGGCTGGGTGTCCATTGACCTGAAAATCACTCACCGGTATCATGAAAAACCAAGAAGCAGCACATTGTCTCTCATTCGTTAGCATAGGCGGAATATCGTTCAATGCCAATGATGATCTGTGAATTAAAATGATTGAAGGGAATCCTGCATAGCTTGGGCATTGAACATAAATCTCTGGTGAAAATGTATTGTGATAGTCAAGCGGCGTTGTATATTGCACGAAATTTGGTATTTCTGGGATGCACTCCAATCTGGCATAATACTTTTGAGCTATGTTTCAACCAACGAGCAATTGGCCTATGTGTTTACAAAGGCTTTGGAAAAATCACAACATGAATATTTACTTGGTAAGTTGGGCATTCGAGATCCCCTTGCTCCAACTTGAGGGGGGATATTGACGGACCCAGATTGGAAGATTGGAAAATTGTAAAACCTAGTCTAAGCCTAATAGGTTTATGATCGAATCATATTCTAAATCTAATAGTTTATTTTTGGTGAATTGTAAATATGATAGTTTTATTAGAATAGGATTTTCTTATTAGACTAGAAAAATGAAGAACTCACCTCTATATAAAGAGGTCATTGTGATGAATAAAAAATAAGAAACAATCCTCTAGTTATTCTTCTTCTTCTTTCTAAATTTTCATCCCCTCTTGATTTTAACAATCTCTCCTCCCGAAGAGTAACCCAAATTTTTTTTTCTTTGATAATCCAGGTTTCCAGGCTTGCGCCTGACTACTTCACTGGTATTACCCAGACGTCCTGGAGATGATGGGACCGGTCCTTCAGCACCCCACCACCAGGTAAATCGCGGGATGTGCACACATGGTCGGGTTCCGCTAAGCGTCCAACGGATCAATGCTACAAGGTTGACCCCCCCCACAGGCCCCATCCACAAGGCTTGACGGAGACCGAACCCACACTGCAACATGCCCGCGCGGCTTTTAGCGCTCAGGCTTTACCACATGTATGTGCCCCGGAGGACGATATCGGGAGGGGAGAATAGAACTTGCGACCCTAAAACCGCAAAGTTGACTCCCTGCTAGCAAACTGGCTTAGTTAATGTAACATAGGCGAGTCCAAAGTAGGTTTAGTGTGCAGTATTTCTAGGTATCAAACATGGAAATAACCAAAAGGAATTTTAAAACAAATAATGAAAAGGTCCCTAGCTAGCTATCTTTGGCCTGAGTACACATGACTGATCAGAGTGGGCCAACTTAAAAAACTCCAAGTTGGGTGTGATCTCGATAACGGAAAAGAAAAAAAAAAGCATATAATATGTAGGAAAATTCTCAATGATGTGACTCCTTTTAGAAAAAAAACATATGGACTTAGACCTAAAATCAGGGTCGGCTTAAGGGTAAGGCAAATTAGACCCCCAAATATTTTGCGCCCCAAATATTTTGCGCCCCAAATAAATTAATAATATTACTTAAGTACTATATTATTATATATAACACATAATTCCTTTTCTATACACACTCATTTTTCTTTTATTTTTTGATGATTTCACTTTCGATCAACTCGATTTTTTTAAATTAGCTACTTAATTTTGTCATGTTTGATTCATGCATAAAAAATCAAATACATTTATGTGTCATCTTTTTTAACCGAGAAATCACCGAAAGCAAGTTACGCAAAGTTAGAATTTTATAATAGACCCGTTTCTCTACATTTCTACACTTAATGATCATGTTTTTGCCTACTGAAGAGTTTGAAATTGTGATGTGTGTGCTCTTACCACTAGATCAAAAATCTAGCAGTTCTTTTGTATCTCATTATAAATTATACTATGAATTTTACGAAATTAGTTTAAAGTCCTTTTAATATATTTTGGCTTTAGTCCTCTAACAATCATTGAGCCGCCCCTACTTAAAACGGGCAATATCACATATAAATTTAGAGTATTCTTGGGTTTATTTTAGCCCAAAACTACTAACATGTTGTTGGGGTGACTTTTATGAACAGTTGGTTTATCTTATGTAATTAGGACAACTTTTAATAGTTTGTGATTGAGAGATGAATCTTATATAGTACATCTCTCCAAGTATGGGTGATATTTGTTTGTGTCTGCATAATTAAAAAAAGTTCCTTTGTATGTCTTTTTAGGCCACCAAAGAGAGGTGGAGATTATAAAGCTTTTTTTACTATATGAAATATGTCATATTAATTAGGCTGATCATCTTGAGAGAAGATAAATTTTATTTCAGCTTTTGGACCATTTACTGCCATCTATATAGTAAAGTTTCTGTTTTCTTATACTTTTACTTTCCCTTAATGGCCTTCAGTTCACTAAGATAGCTGCAATGAACCAAGGACCACGGGAAAAAACAAGAGAAAGAAAAATTGGCTCTAATTTCATGCATTTTTGCATGAATAAAATAAAGCCATGAAGTTGCCAGGCTTTTAGCTCTAAATGTACTCATTCTCTATTTATGAGTAAATGTTAAACAATATACTTTTATATTTTTGAAAATTCGATAACTTCAAATTATTTATTTTACAATGACATGCGCTTATAGTCACATAAATGGAATGTCATATTTAAGACCATGAATTCTAAAGTACTTTGATATATGTCAAAAAACTTTTTACTTTAAAGATTATACACCTAATTAAATACGCCATACAAAATGAAATAGAAAAAGAGAGGTCAAGGGTAAGGGACAAGGGAATTAATTTATTGGTGTTACTGTGGAAATTTAAACTATAATGAGCTAAAGAGAAGAATAGTATTCATTTCATTTCATTTATGTATCTTAATTTGACTAGATACGTATTTGAAGTAAGAAAAACTTTTAAATTTTAATTAAAGATATACGTAATATACCATAATTACCTTTAAATCTTATAACCTTCATAAATATGTCTGAGATGTTAGAACTAGAAAAATAATTAAATATAAAAAATAACATTCTTTTTAAAAACATCAAAGAAGAAAGAAAGTAAGTAAGAGACGTAAAACTTAAACAAGAGAGTAATATTCTCACATTTGTAAAGATGGCTCAAACAAAGCTAGGGGGTTGGAATTTGGAGACATTCCATACTCATGAGTCTAACATTCTTATGGGGACCCCAATACACAGACATTCTTTGGGTTTTCTTGAGATCCCCCAAATCACTCTCAAGGGGTATGTAGGAAAAAGGCCACAAAAAAGGAAAAAGAAAACTAGAAGAAATCTTTTTTTTTTGGGTGAGGGAGTTTATATTTTTCAAACAAAAATAAAGAAAAGGTAAAAAATTTATGGGTATCCTACTTGGATACAACTATTTAACTTGTACTTATTTTTAATTTTTTTTTACACGTCTCAACAATTTTATATATGTGGTGTCTGAAGTTATATATGGCTGAAGTTTAGATAAAAATAGTTAAATTCAAGCAAAATGCATGTTTGAGACAAAAATGACTGAATCCAGCCACATATACTTGAAGTTCACGCAAATATGATTGAATTTCAGTCATATGTGCCTAAAGTTCAGGCAACTTCAGCCATATGTGCATGAATTTCAGCTAGGGATGTACAAGAAAATCGGCAAACTGTACCGAATCAAATCGAAAAAAATGATTGGTGGTTTGGTATTGAAAAAAAACCCGACCATAGTAGATTTTATTTGATTTTAACTACAAAAGGTCAAATCGAGACCAAACCGATCCTATTATATATATATATATATATATATATATATATATATATATAATTTTTAAATTATTTATACATATGCCGTTTATAAATATTTTATAACTTTATCATAGTTTTAGTTTCATTATATTTTTAACATCAAGTTTAGACTTATAATTTTAGCCCATATTATCTATATTCCAGAAAATTAGAAAAAGCCCAAACCAAAACTAAATTTACACCCTAAAGTCCTAATTGTTAACAACAGAACAAAATCAACACAATGATCACAGCTATCATTTCAGCAAAGGTGCAAATTTGGATGGCTGAAGAGAAACATGATCAAGTTGATATTTAGTAAGAAGAACCTTTAGAAGCCGTAGGAATTACAATGGCTGAGAATTAGAGGACCTATGCATCTTGCTTCAATTACTAGGAACCGTTCCAGTGTTCCACAAGTTCAAAAAAGAAAGATAACTAAATCAAATTGTCCTATTACTGCTTATTGTAATAATATGGTTAACACCAACCACAAAAAAATTGAGAAATTAAAAAAAAATTGAGAAAATTCGAGGTTGAAAAACTCAACTATTATTGGGTTGATTTGATTTACAAATATAAAAACCCGACCCCTTAATTTGGTTTGATAAAGGAAAAAACCGAACCAACCCGGTCCATGTACACCCCTAATTTAGCTATATGAAACTTCAAATATTTTGTATGAAGTTTGGCTTCTAAAGTTATTCTGATACAAATAAACTTGTAAATTTTTGTGCATTATAGATATGACTTAAATGGTGGTACCGAAATCGGATATTGGTGCACTTGGGCCAAAGAAAAGCCCCTTCTCGGAATTACTTTATGGTTGGAGATACTAGAATCATTCTACCAGATAATTTTGGGATTTATAGGAGATCTCTCGTTAATTGTGTACAAGAAATACATAGTAGTATATAATTTGTTTTAGTTTATTTGTTGATTTTGTTTCTCTATTGGTTTTAGCAAATGTATATGCGTTGGATTCGGAGTGGAATATAGTTCTACTTTATATGATATATCTCACGCTGAAAAAATAAAACCACTAACTTATGGCATGGTCCAAGATAAAAGTGAAATTCGCCCCTACAAACATCCTTATTTTTTGTTTCACCCAAGATGTATTCGTTTTACGATCTGACTAATCTAAATTTGTGTTAAAAAAATCTACTTTGAGGATAAAACGCTTTCTGTCAAAGACGACTTTGCACCCATAATTTGAATTTCGAGGCCTCTGGTTAAAAATTAAAGAGTATTTATCCCTCCACTACAATCTTTAAACACAACTTATCCGTTGGGCCAATATCAAATTTAATACATGGTTCAGAATTAATTATTTGTTAAACAGTGGTTTATGAAAGTTAGTATTCGATTACATATTTTGACTATAAAGATTAAATAAGTTACTGATGAAACATAAAAAGTAAAATAAAGATTCCATATGAAATCATCGTAATTAGTTAAAAAGAAAAACGTAACTCAGCAGGATTAATGAGCCTTAACCAATTATATATATTTTTGGATAGATACATGATCGAATTCAGAATTTAAAAGTGATATATTTTAAGTGTAAGTGTTATAGATATTATCATATATTGTGGATGTCTATCTTTAGGAGAAATATTAGAGCTAATATCTTTGGGACCAAGTCAAATTTCTCCTATTAATAGAGATGTTCCCCTCATTATATTACATCCTTCTAGATAAATAAGAACTCTCCTATCTTCTCTCTTTATCAACAATATTCTTGTTCTAGCTTTATTATTATTTCAGAACACGTTATCAGCACGAGTCTCTGACCAATTGAGATATCTACTTCAATCGGGTATGTTCTTGATAAACACCCGTGATATACACAGAATATTGGCCATGTATATCACGGGCTGACTTAGCAAAGATGGGTTGTTAAACCCGTGATATACACGGTGTATACATACCGTGTATATCACGGTTTAGTGGCCTATTTTAGGAGATGTTTTGTTGTAATTAGAATTGTACAATTACCATAATTGTATTGTTATTGTACAAGTAGAATAAAGTTTTAGAAGTAAAATAGTAATAGGATTTTCCTATTATGAAAATTGTAAATTGTATATATACTATTTCATTAATGAAAATAATCAAGAGATTATTTCTTTCATGGTATCAGAGCATGCCGTTAGCATTACGGAAACATGAAAATTCACAAAATCCTATAGACTTTCCGCTGCCTCATTTTCCGTGCTTCTCTCTTGGAATCCTTGCCCTAATTACCTCATCTCCTCCCAAATTTTTTCTTCCTTCTTCACTTATTGTTCTTTCGTTATGTCTAAGTCAAAGAACACGTTTCATCCTGCCCTTTCAGTTTTCAACATCAAGAACCACATCCCTATTGTTCTTGAGATGGAAAACGTTCAATATGCGACGTGGATGGAGCTTTTCAAGATTCATGCCCATTCGCATCAAGTTCTTCATCATATCATTCCCTCAGCCGCAGGCAAGGAGCCTGCCCCAGAAGTTGACCCGATATTATGGACTACTCTTGATGCTACCGTTCTGCAGTGGATTTATTCCACTATCTCTACGGACCTCTTGCAAACAATTCTTGAACCCGATGCTACGGCGATGAAACTTGGAATAGGCTATGTGACATATTCCAAGATAACAAAAACTCCCGTGCTGTTACTCTTGAGCAGGAATTTTCTCATGTTAACATGGAGGATTTTTCGAACGTCTCAGCCTATTGCAAAAGGCTGAAGGAGTTGGCGGACCAACTCCGCAATGTTGGTGCACCCGTTAGCAATAATCGTCTTGTTCTCCAGATGGTTGCTGGCCTATCTGAGGCTTATAGTGGCGTTGACACTCTCCTTCGTCAAAGTGATCATCTCCCACAGTTCTATCAAGCCCGGTCCATGCTTACGTTTGAAGAAGTCGGCTTGGCTAAAAAGGCGGCTACTAGTGCAAATCCAGTCGTCATGATGACAATATCCGACGCTACTCCGTCCCTCTCCAAAAAATTCAGGCCAAAATCGCAACAACGATGGTGGCAAAAATGGTAAAACTCAGAAAAATAATGGCGGAAACCGACATGGGAATAACGGGGGTGCACCTCAGGGCAATGGGCCACAAGCCAACTGGTCGCAGCCCTGGGGTCCATGGCCCTGGAACTGGGCCGATGCCCCTTGGCCCACTAGCCCCTATTATCCGCAATCAACCCACCTGGGAAACTGGGACCAATTTCCCAACAGGCCTAATTTTCCTGTTCAGCAGTTCAATCCGAGACTAGGATTTGGGCCGGGGCAACATACATGGGTGCTTGGGCCTCGGCCTGCCCAGGCCCATCATGCAGCGGCCCCCACTCCGACAGATATTGAAGCCGCTATGCACATACTTGGATTAAATCCCCCAGATGTTAATTGGTACATGGACACCGGAGCCACTTCCCATATGACATCCGACTCAGGTACCCTCTCATTTTATTCCAATTTGAGCAAAACTCATGGTATTATTGTTGGTAATGGTTATTCAATTCCAATTCGTGGTCACGGTAGTGCAACTTTGTCCCCCCACCCCTCATCCACCTCTTGTCTTGAAAAATACCCTTCATGCCCCTAACTTAATTAAAAATTTGGTATATGTTCGCAAATTCATCACTGATAATTGGATTTCTGTTAATTTTGATTTTTTTGGGTTTTTTGTGAAGGATTTCAAAACGGGGATACCTCTTATGAGATGCAACAGTAGGGGCGATCTTTATCCAATCACTACTGCCAATGTCGTGAGTCAAGTCATGCCATCCACCTTTGATGCTCTTGCTCCTTCCTTGTGGCATGCACATTTGGGTCATCCAGGGTCATCGATTTTATCTTATTTAAATATCAATAATTTTATTGATTGTAAGAGTACGAGTAATACTCCAATTTTTCTGTCTTGTCCGTTAGAAAAATATATTAGATTACCTTTTGTAGCCTCTTAATCTCGCACTTTGATGCCTTTTGATATTATTCATAGCGATTTATGGACATCTCCAGTTTTAAGTTCTGTGGGTCATCGTTATTACATTCTTTTTTGGATGATTATTCTAATTTTTATGGACTTTTTCGTTAGCGAAAAAATTTCAAGTATTTTCCACTTTAGTAAATTTTAGAGCATTCATCCGTACCACTTCGAACGTGAAATAAAAAAATATTCAATGTGATAATGGGGTGTTTCAGAAATTTTGTAATGCTAACGGCATAAATTTTTGTTTCTTTTGTCCTCATACGTCCTCACAAAATGGGAAAGTCAAACGAAAAATTTGTACGATTAATAATATTGTTCGTACTTTATTAGCCAATGCTTCCGTACCTCCTTCTTTTTGGCATCATGTTCTACAAATGGCTACTTACCTACTTAACATACTTTCTCACAAAGGATTGGCTTTTAAATCTCCCCTCCAAATTCTCTATAATAAAGTTCCTTCATATTCTCATCTTAGAGTCTTTTGGTGTTTATGCTATCCACTCTTTCCGTCATCTACCTTAAACAAGCTTCAAGCTCGTTCTACCGCTTGCGTGTTTTTGGGTTATCCGTCAAATCATCGTGGTTACAAGTGTTTTGATTTATCATCTAATAAAATCATAATCAGTCGTCATGTTGTATTTGATAAAACCAAATTTTCATTTACCAAAGTGTGTCGTCCCATGCCTGACTTGTATAATTTTTTAGATGATGGGGTCCCGCCATATATTATACATCATTCGTTGGACCAAATCGTACCCCCTGCCCCGCCAGCAGGTCCACTTTCTGCTGGCCCAGTATCATCTCAACCCAATGCTCATCACTGCTCGTCTTCAGTTCTTTCTGGATAAGATCGGTCCAGTGGGCCTCTCGTTCAAGCTCACTGCCGATCTGGCCTCTGTCCTAGTGCACGCATCCAGTTCTCGTTCCAGTGGGCCAGCGGGCCCACTGCATGCTGGCCATTCAGTCACCCGTCCCTAATTTTTCTAAAATCCACCCAATTCTCCCCAAGTCATAGACCGGTCACTCGTAGTCAACATGGTATTTTTAAAACAAAAAAATATTTTAATCTAAATTCTAATGGTCTTAAATCCCCTCTACCTCATAACCCCGTGTTTGCATTAAATGACCCGAATTAAAAATTAGCTATGAACGACGAATATGATGCTCTTATTGAGAATAAAACGTGGGAGTTGGTACCCCGTCCTTCTGGTGTTAACATTAATCGGTCTATGTGGATTTTTACTTATAAAGAAAATTCTGATAGTTCGTTTCCAAGGCATAAGGCTCGTCTTGTAGGTAATGGTAAGACTCAACAAGTTGGCGTGGATTATGGTGAGACGTTTAGTCCGGTCAAACCGGCTACCATTCGCACTGTTCTCAGTTTGGCTCTTTCGAAAGCTTGGCCCATTCATCAGTTAGATGTGAATAATGATTTCTTACATGGTGATCTTAAGGAGACCGTTTACGCAATCAACCCTTGGTTTTTCAAGACCCCAAATATCCTCATCATGTCTGTTTATTGAAGAAGTCTTTGTATGGGCTTAAGCAGGCCCCACGGGCTTGGTATAAGAGATTTGCAGACTATGTTTCATCTATTGGATTTTTTCACAGCATGTCTGATAATTCATTTTTCATATATCGTCGTGGTACTTCACTGACTTATATACTATTATATGTGGATGATATTATCTTGATTGCCTCTTCTGATGCTTTGCGAAAGTCTATCATGACAATGCTTAGTTCTGAGTTTGCTATGAAAGACTTGGGGCCCTTGAGTTACTGTTTGGGGATTGATGTCACTCGTCATGCATGTAGGTTATTCTTATCACAACGAAAGTATGCAGCTGAGATCATTGAGCAAGCTGTTATGTCCTCATGCAAGTCTACTTCCACTCTAGTTGATACTAAACCCAAGCTGGGTGCTGCGATTGGCTCACCGTACGAGGATCCGACCCACTATCGCAGTCTTGCAAGGGCTCTTCAGTAACTTACTTTCACGAGACCATATATTATGTATGCCGTACAACACGTGTGCTTGTTTATACATGATCCCAGGATTGAGCACATGAATGCGCTCAAACGCATTATTCGATACACCAAGGGAACACTTGACTATGACTTGTATTTATATCCTTCATCGACGTCTACACTTGTCTCGTATACAGATGCTGATTGGGGCGACTATCCAGATACCAGACGTTCTACGTCCGGCTATTGTATGTTTCTTGGTAATAACTTGGTTTTATGGTCTGCGAAGCGTTAGTCTACATTATCACGTTCTAGTGCAGAAACCGAGTATCGAGGAGTAGCCAATGTGATCTCTGAATCCTGTTGGTTACGTAATCTTCTTTTAGAACTTCAGTGTCCTATTAAGAAAGCTACCTTGGTTTATTGTGATAATATTAGTGTCGTCTACCTTTCTGGTAATCCGGTTCAACACCAGCGCACTAAACACATTGAGATGGATATTCACTTTGTTCGTGAAAAGGTAGCTCGTGGACAAGTACGCGTCTATCATGTCCCTTCTAGGTATCAAATTTCAGACATCTTTACTAAATGTCTTCCCTCGGTCCTTTTTGAAGATTTTAGGGACAGTCTCAGCGTACGAAGACCGCCCGTTATGACTGCGGGGGTGTGATAAACACCCGTGATATACACGGTATATTGGCCATTTATATCACAGGCTGACTTAGCAAAGATGGGTTGTTAAACCCGTGATATACACGATGTATACATACCGTGTATATCACGGTTTAATGGCCTATTTTAGGAGATGTTTTGTTGTAATTAGAATTGTACGCTTACCATAATTGTATAGTTATTGTACAAGTAGAATAAGGTTTTAGGAGTAGAATAAGAATAAGATTTTCCTATTATGGAAATTATAAATTGTATATATACTATTTTATTAATGAAAATAATCAAGAGATTATTTCTTTCCGTTCTTACTAAAAGAGTGTCAATTTTCTTTCTGATCCGGGTATGAATAATTTCTCGTTGCAGAAGTAATAACATGATTCGTTGGATACTTTAAGTTCTTTAATTTTAGTTTTGTTTAAAACAGTAGTCACGATCATATATCATCCAATTACCATAATTTATGTATTTACATGGATAAGCATATGATGGTTACATAAGATTACTTTTTAGTTGATTTGCATCAATATAATATGAAAATAAGTAATCATCAATAATATTAGGTCAATGAAGTTATGCTATCAATTTTTGAAAACGGTTCAACACAGAAAATTGTTTTACTGTGTGGAACTTTTTGTTGACACTACAATCGTGATTACTGTTTCCATAGAATATGTTTCAAACAATTGTTATAGAAATAAGATGAACTATTAATTGAAAGGGACAAAGGATCCTGGTGGGATTATGTCTTGAATTTTCTAAACCCAATTTGAAAGAGCAATATGACTCCAGAAGTAATTATATTTTACATGCTTCATTGTAATTAAATTTGTTAACTACCGTAAGTGATATATTTTTATATGCTTGTCACAATTGAATATATATTAGAGAAAAATTCTCTATATTATATATGTGTCTGGATTTTCTCTTGAAGTAGCAATATCTTAAAAGAGGTTCTAAGTAATCATAATTCGATATGCTTAAGGCACTTTCATATAATTATGTTTCATTCCTGAAGAATTAAAACTTTTGATAAATATTACAAATACAGATCCATTTTCTGAAGTGAAAGTGACAATATATATTAAAGCCTATACTATAAATATGAACGTGCTTTTCATTGTGAAAACATCACGACTCATATCCAGAAGAGGTAGAATAATTCAGAAGAAATATTCTGAATATTCTATGCTTTACTCCCGAAGTAGTAAACTCAAAAATTTGCTCCCGAAATAGCAAACATTAAACTATACTCTTGAAGTAGTAGAACTTTGTCAAAGCTACTCCTGAAGTAGCAGGACTCTGAATTTACTCCTTAAGTAGTAAATATTAACTGAAATATGCTCCCAAAATAATAAGACTTTGAAATTTACTCCTGAAGTAGTAAATCTGAAACTTACTTCTGAAGTAGTAAGACATTATTCTGAAGAATGGTGATATCAACGTGCAACAGATTCGTTCAAGTGATAATATGACTGATTTGTTCACTAAGTCTCTACAAACTGCAACTTTCGAGAAGATGGTGCACAAGATTGGAATGCGAAGACTCAAGCATTTGGACTGAAGTTCCCATCAGGGGGAGTTAATACATGTTGTACTCTTTTTTTCGTATAAGGTTTTGTCCCACTGAGTTTTTCTTGTAAGATTTTTAATGAGACAACCAAAATGTGTACTTTTTTTTTCTTCACCATAATTTTTTCCACTGAGTTTTTTCTAGTAAGATTTTAATGAGGCATATTATCTATCAAAATAGACATCCAAGGGGGAGTGCTATAGATGTTATCATATATTGTGGATGTCTATCTTTAGGAGAACTATTATGCTAATAATTTTGGGACTAAGTCAATTTTCTCTTATAAATAAAGATGTTCCCCTCATTGTATTCCATCCCTCAAGAGAAATAAAAATTATCCCCTCTTCTCTCTTTCTCAACAATATTCTTATTTTATTATTATTATTATTATTATTATTATTATTATTATTATTATTGTTATTGTTATTTCATAAGTTATTAAATGTATATTTAGCTATATGGATATTTTTGGATAGGGATCAGTTGAAACTGTTCTTCTGATTTATCGTAATCCCCATGCATAAATTATAATTAGACATGTGTGTCCATGTAATAAGTAGTCAATTACTATATTGAAGCAGATGCGAATCCAACATCTTAACCAATGCACCACTCAATCTCTTTTGATAATGAATTCTTTAAGATAATATTAAATATATTTTAAGAATTATATACATAATATATCGAGATTAGTTGAATGACCATGAATTCATATGACCCAATTTTTGCATCTAGATTCGCCCCTGTATTGAAGCCCTTTATTCCTTGTCGTGAGTTCAGAAGAAAATCGTTTAAAGTTGCTGTTTCACTTGATACCAAGTTAAAGAAGAATTTAAAACTTGTGATCTTAAATAGATTATAAAGATTTTGCATGTGTTTATAAAAGATCACGTTATTAAGGTTAAAGAGAAAATTTGCAATTAAATTATTTTTAAATATAGACAAATTTTATTTTCTTAGGGTATATTAAAAAGAAAATAGTGTTATATAAAATGAGACGAAATAGAAACATAGAAGTAATATTTTTTTAAAAGTTAACACATATATATATATATATATTGTAAAGAATTTTCTTTTAGAAATTGATTATATTCTTTTTTGCTCTTTAGAAGGGAGAGGTTTGGAGGAATTTCCGTCGTTTGAGTTAAAGTAATGTCTAGTGTAAGCTAGTTCCAATTTAGTCCTCTCTGTACCTTTTTCTCTAGACTAGATGCATGTCAAAAAAGCTATGACCACTAAGAATTGAGGTACAATCAGAGACCAAGATTTTGCTGTTCCAAATGTAAAAATAGATGAGTTGATATATATCCAATAGTATAGTACTATCAGCTTTTATGAATTATAAATAGCTAAAGACTAATATATAATAATTGCATGAAAGGGAGAGTTCCACTTCCACATTCCATGTACTAAAAGTAGATTTAATTTGTTGGCATACATATTCTACTAAACACCTAATAAAAATAGAGGTAAAGCTGAATTACCTTTAATACTGGTACAATTCCTCCTCCTTGTCAGCACATGCATTCCACTTTCCACTACAAAATTTCCTTTGAACCCCAAAATTTTGCCCCCTTTTACAAGAAAAGAACAGCCTCTTCCACCCCACCCCCCCACACCCACACACTCAGCTCTCATTTGAAAAAAGAAAATGAAAATAAGTTTGGGATAAGTCATTAAGTGACAGGTCAATGTAAGCAATTTTTATATTACAATCAAATTAACATCCTATACTAATATTTCACTATATTGATCAAATTTTTTTAGAATTAATTTTCTACATCATGTTGTATTATACATTCTTTATTTATGAAAATAATTAAGCTTCCTTAACATGTGGGATTATATTAAAAATTAGATGGAGTATGTTACTTGCTATAGTAGATAAATTTGATAAATTTGATCTGAAAGTGTAAAATATTCCTTACGCTAGCTATGTATATAACTTAAAGTCATAAAAATATATATACACACGGGGTGGATCTATAGCCCAATAAGAGTGTTCACCCGAACACATTCGGTAAAAAATTACATCGTATATATAAGATATTTTTTTATTTTTATGTATATATATATATTTTGAATATCCTGAACACAAGAGAAGAGGTTGATTTAGTGATTTAGGGATTCGAAATTCATCTTGTGATTCCAAATTCAAATCTCATTTACTACATTTTTATTTTTCAAACACCCTCAATGAAAATCCTGAATATATACACATAAAAAGTCCACTCGTCCTTATATTACTTCCACTATGTTCTGATCTTCTCTCTCTACACACAATCCCAGAATAGATTTCAACTTTAGTATAACTTTGCAAATACTTCTTATTAGGGTTTTCTTGAGTTCTTAGATCTCTTCTTCAATTCCACTCAACCACATCACGAACTATCTTAGTTTTTTCAAGCTACTTTCTATTCTTTGCAACTCCTACCTTAATATACATGAAACCAAGAATATTTTCACTACCTTAATCCTACAACTTTCCTTCTTCTTTCATCCTTCTTTGATACTGATCAATATTCATAGAAAATATGAGAACAGGAGGCTGCATAATACAACAAGCTCTAACAACAGAAGCAGCAAATGTTGTTAAACAAGCTGTTACACTAGCGAAATGTCGCGGCCATGACCAAGTAACACCCCTCCATGTAGCAAACACCATGCTCTCTTCTTCCAATGGTATATTCAAAACATCTTGCCTTCAATCTCATTCTCATCCTCTCCAATGCAAAGCCCTCGAGCTTTGCTTCAACGTGGCACTCAATCGTCTTCCTGCTTCGTCTTCTAGCCCCATGTTATTGGGCCCACAACATCATCATCATCACTATTCTCAATATCCTTCCATTTCTAACGCACTTGTTGCTGCCTTCAAGCGAGTCCAAGCCCACCAAAGGCGGGGCTCGATTGAGAATCAGCAACAACCTCTTTTAGCTGTGAAAATAGAACTTGAACAACTTATAGTTTCTATTTTAGATGATCCTAGTGTTAGTAGGGTCATGAGGGAAGCTGGTTTTGATAGTTCTCAAGTTAAAAGTAATGTTGAACAAGTTGTTTCTTTAGAACTTTGCTCTCAAAATAATCCTTCTCCTAAGCCTAAAGAAAATAGTAAAGTAAGTCCATTTCCTATTAAAAATGAGGATGTGATGAGTATAGTGGAAAGTTTAATGAACAAAAAAAGGAAAAGTATTGTGATGGTTAGTGAATGTATTGATAATTTAGAAGGTGTAATTAAAGGGGTGATGAATAAAGTTGAAAATAGAGATGTGCCTGAAGAATTGAAGGAAATTAAGTTTATAAGTTTACCACTTTTAAGTTTTGGTAATATCCAAAGAGAAGAAATTGACCAGAGATTAGGAGAGTTGACTTGCCTTATTAAGAGTTTAGTGACAAAAGGAGTTGTTTTGTACTTAGGTGATCTTAAATGGGTTGCTGATTATAGAGCTAATTATGGGGAAAGGAGAATTATTAGCTACTGTTGTTCTGTGGAGCATATGATTATGGAAATTGGGAGATTGGTATGTAGTTTTGGTGAAAATGAGAAATTTTGGCTTGTGGGAATTGCAACATTTCAAACTTACGTGAGATGCAAAAGTGGTAACAATTCATTGGAATCTGTTTGGGGCCTGCATCCTGTTACTGTACCTGGTGGAAGTTTGGGCCTCAGTCTCAACCCTGACAGGTAAAATTTTATCCGATATAATTTTGATGTCATGCATATTAAAAAAAGTTGTTTTGACATGCTTTTCAATTGAAGTGCGATTGTACTAGGCATTTGGCTAATATTTTGACTGAAGTTTAAAAAATAAAAGAGCATTTAAAAATTAAAGTTGTGTTAGGATATGAATTCATTTGAAAAATTATTATTTCACTTAAAATATTCAAACGAGTTTTCCAGTATTTTACTAGCATTCAAAGTACTGGAAATTTAGTATTTGCAAACACTAATGATGGCCACCAAACATCAACTTGCAAATAATGACTTCGGTAATTTCCAAATGTTCTTGGATTTTTATACCCTGCTTTTTCTATATGTATATGCCTTCCATCCAAAGCTATATTGTCCATACTCTAACATGTTGTCGGATTCATGTAAAAATTTTCAAAAAGTACTCTCCCGTCCATTTTTACTTGTTACATTTTTACTTGACACACCTATTAAGGAGCTAAAAATAGAATGATAATTTTACTATATCACCCCTAATTATTGCTAAGTAACCTAATGATTGAAATAAATAAAAATACTTTAAAAGTTGTGTCACCACTATAATTTCCTTGAACTTGTCAACCTAATAATAAATGATAAGGGTAAAATAGGTATGAAGTGGTAAATTATTTTTTGATTTTCTAATGTAGACAAGTAATATTGGACAACTATTTATAGTATATTGGACAAGTAAAACTTGACGGAGATAATACTATTTTTGGAGAATTTGACACGCACCCACCGATATTTCCAAAGAGTTCAACAACATAGATCCAAAGAGTAATAAAAGCTAGTTTCTTGCAATTCTTTTGGTAAGTTAGCAACTCAATGAATTTATGGTAAAACATAGAAAGAGAAAGAACAAAAGCAATAATTTCTTTAGTTTATTACATTTATACAAGGTACTCCTCAAAAGTTAGTCTCTTGCATGCTTTTAATTTCTTGATAGCAATGTTTGTATCAACTCATATAATTCACTTTTTGTTTGTGAATTTTCTAAACAGTGATACACAAATTGAACTTAGAAGTAAGACGGTTGAAGGTGAATTTTCATGTGGAGAGGAGAAGCTGCGACTGACCTGTTGTAATAGTGAGTCTACATTGTCAAATCTACCTTCATGGCTTAAAGATGAGAGGACAAAAAAATACTATAGTACTTCTAATAATCATCATGATCAGGTTATTTTCCAATCTTTTATTAACTTTCCATTATGTTGTTTGGACTCTTCAAAAAATACTAACTGATGCGTATCGGATCCTCCAAAAGTAAAGCATTTTGGTGGGTCTGACATGAGTGCGGCAACATATCAAAACAATTCCTTCTTCTTTTCCTTTCTCTTTTTTCAAGAAAACTGGAGTAACTTTTTCTTTTCCAATTCAGAACTGTGTATCAGTCAAAGATCTGCACAAGAAGTGGAACACAACATGTCATTTGCCATTTTGGGCCAATAGAAAAACATGTGCGACAAATTCTAGTACCCCTTCTAATTCAAGTGATGTGATCATGGAGATGGAGTATTCTGTTCCAAAGTTTAAAGAGTTCAATTCTGAAAACTTGAACATTTTGTCCAATGCAATAGAGGAAACAGTCCCATGGCAAAAGGGAATTATTATTCAAGAAATTGCTGCAACAATATTGCAATGCAGGTCCAGAATGATGAGAAGAAAAGAAAAATCTTTAATCAATGAAGCAAAAGAAGAAACTTGGCTATTTTTCCAAGGTCCTGATGTTCACGCCAAGGAGAAAATTGCTAGAGAATTGGCAAATATTGTGTTTGGATCATACTCGAATTTTGTGTCGATTGCTCTTAGCAATTTTTGTTCTAATTTTAGGAACAAAAGGTCAAGAGATGAACAAAGTTGGAGCTACATTGATAAATTTGTTCAAGCAGTTTCTTCTAATTCTCATTGTGTTTTCTACTTAGAGGATTTGGAGGAAATTGACTATTGTTTACTAAGAGGAATCAAGAAGGCTATTGAAAGAGGGACAGTTACTAATTTAAGTGGTGAGGAATTGAGTCTTGATGATGCTATTATTATTTTGAGTTGTGAGAATTTTGGTTCAAAATCAAGACCTTGTTCACCTAATGTGAAGCGAAAATATGAAGAAACTACAAGTCCTAAATGTGTTTCTTTGGATTTGAATCTCTCTATTGATGATCAATATGGAAGTGGTGAAGATTTGTCAATTGATGATGATATTGGGCTTCTTCAAAGTGTTGACAGATGCATTTTTTTCCAAAATTCAAGAACTATAGTAGAATAGGTTCTATTTTTATGTTGATGAGATGATTTACTTAATTTCTTCACTTCTTCTTTGTTTTTTCCCCCTCTGTTCAAATAGTAGGTCAAAGAGTTCTGACCCCTCTTTTTTATTTTCTGTACTGAAGTTTTGTAAATAGAACTTCCAATAGAATTCCTTAGTGCTAGTTTTCTTCTCTTCATACAAGATTCTTTCTGTTCCATTTTCTACGACCATCTCAGATATTTATATGTTAGTAGAAAATATGAAATATTTCTAGTATTTTTTATTTTTTATACAGTCAATGAGGATTCATATAATCAATCTCAATTTAAATTAGTTACCTATTGTAAAACTTTTGAAAATTATAGGTTCAAAATTTAGTATTTATTAAAATTTCATGTTAAAGACAATAAAAATAATTAAAGAGACACCACAATGTAGGAGACCATTATTATTGAATGATTTGAAAGATAGGACAATATGTATGACTATAACTAGATAATAAACATGCACCATCATTTCCTTCTTTTCTAGAAATGTTTAGTGAACAAATGAAGGGTGGATCCTCTTTATTGCGGTTCTTGTCCTGAATGATTCAAGCATATCACAATACACAATGTACAGAAAATGTAATAAAAAATTTATGCTTCTAACCAGGTAGTATCTTTTTTACAAAGACAATAATGAAACGCGAAACACATTCCTATTTACTTTGGGAACTTCTAGCAAGGAGAAAAGGAACAAGTAGGGTTGATGGTGTATTTCAAGAATGGCATAATGACATTATCATAGTAAAGTATATCATATGTCACCTTTTATTGTAGCAACTGAATATCAATAACAAGACTGATCATGGATTTTTTTAATCTTTTTTAATAGCCTATGTTGTTTGAGATAAAATTTACAAATAGCCGCTTTCGCCCTTTATAATTGAAAAATAATCATTATCATGAATTTTTAAAATTTTAATATTCAAAATATACTGGTCCAACTAATCTAGATTCGTAAAAATATCACCCACTAAGTCACTTTTCGGAAAGTTTCAAATTTCATAGGTAAAACTCCATAATAATGATTATTTTTCAATTACAGGGAATTTAAATGGTTATTTGTGAAATTTTCCCTCCAAATTCACGTCACATAAACACAATAAATCGGGAAACACTCTCTACTATAGGAATTCTTTCATTTTCTCGGTTCGAACCAAAATCTCCAATTAAAGGTGGAGGAATTTATCTATTTCACCACACTTCTGGGTGGTTATAAAATGAAGGTATATAATTGTTGTTGTTTGATGAATAAAATAGCAAATGTTAAAAATGCTTGGAGTTTATATTTTTGTACGGTAAAAATTACTTGGTTCGATAGTTACATTAAATTAATAGATACGTTGATATGTATTTAGAAATTTTATTCTATTATAGATACATACTTCAATTTTAGCAACTATTTTTCAGAGCAGTAATCACTGTGTTTATCCTATTTTTCATGATTTTTCGAGAAAGAAAAAGTGAAAAAGTTTGCTTATTCTAAGTTCTAACACTTAAAAAGCTGTTTAGGATTCATTTTCCCTTCTGATTGAGTTGAGCTGTGAGATGCTTTCTGTCTTTGTGATAATCATCGGCATCTGTGGATGGTAAAATTCATGAAAAAGCGAAAAAGATAAATTTCATTATGTCATAGACAATTTCTCTCTCTCCTTTTTTTAAAAAAATTTTAAGATATATATATATTGATAAATTTTCTTATAATATAATTATAATTTTAAAAATAAGACGGGCTAACTGCTAGTATAAAAATTATTTATACTAACTATATACAACTTAAACTCTTTTTATCTTTTTCTTTTCTAGACTTGGGGAATAAAAGAAAAAGGGCAAGATTTCCTTCTTTTCATTGAAAATACAAATTTTGTTCAAAGACAACTTGCTCCAAATGAACTTTCCTTATGAAATTTTGTTTTTTACAGATCAAAAGTAAAAGTATTGTTGTTTTCACCTTTGCCTTTTTCCTCCCTCTTCTTTTTTCTTTTTCTTTGTTCAAAATTCCATGTTCTTTTACTTTTTTTTAATTTGCTTTATTTACTTAAATGGGAGCATAAATCAGAAAGCAAGAGACTATAATTATGTTCTTGTAAGATTCTAAATGTAGTAGTCATAACCATTTTGTCTTGGGGATTAAGGAAAACGTTTCCTAGGAAATTAAGAATAGAGACAAGCGATAGGTAAAGAATGAATATTGGACTTAATTCAACCTCAAAAGTTAGCTTGTAGGTAAGGGTTGTCCAAGTCCATATAAGGAGTCCATGTTCCCATTCCATTTTCGATGTGGGACTCTTAACACTCTCCCGCATGCCCAGACCTCGTTAACTGGAGCGTGGATAATATAATTTGAGGGTCCATCATCGACGAATAAATAATTGGAATGAGTCTGGCTCTGATACCATGTAAAGAATGGATCTTGGGCCTAACTCAACCCTAAAACTAGCTTGTAGGGTAAGAATTGTCCAAGTCCATATAAGGAGTCCATGTTCCCATTCCATTTCCAATGTGGAACTCTTAACACGATAGACTAACTCATGACATGGACGTTAATTCCGGTCAGTTATTTTTTAACCTACCACTTACTCTCAAGCTGCTACTGATCCTGTATGACAAGATGCTATGAGAGCTGAATTTGATGCTTTGGATATCAATAATACCTGGGACATAGTTGAGCTTCCTCTTGGCAAGAACCCCATAGGTTGTAAATGGGTCTATAAAGTCAAATATAAGGCTGATGGTAGCTTGGAAAGATACAAAGCTAGGCTAGTGGTTAGGGGTGACACCCAGGTGGAGGTATAGACTTTATTACTGCAAGTATTTTGTGACAGTGACTGGGATCTTGCTCAAATAACAGAAAATCAGTTACTGGGCTTTATATCCTCTTGGGTGGTAGCATTGTGGGTTGGAAGTCCAAGAAGCAACCAGTTTGTCTCCTTATCCTCAGCCTCAGCTGAGTACAGGTCCATGAGCAAAGTAATGGCTAAGATTACCTGGCTGTCCAGACTTTTAACTGAGTTTGGTCTTTCTATTTCCGAGCCAATCCCATTATATTATGATAATCAGTCTATCATCCATATTGCTAAGAATCCGATCTTCCATGAATGCACTAAGCATATCGAATTGGATTGTCATTTTCTGCGAAACAAGTTAACTACTGATTTAATCAGCCTTCATCACACATCTGGTGTCACTCAATATGCTGCCGGGGATGTTGGAATACATTCTAGAGGTGTGACTTAGCCCACACGATTGTGGCCCTTATTTTATGCTCTTTGATCATTTGTATATGATTTATTTTGTATTGGACTCGACCCACTTATGTATTTGAGGAATCAAATATTTTATAACACACAACAATTCATTTTCTGTTTTACACAAATATAATAAAATTCTCTCTCTTAGCCGACCTCAACCCTAATGTAAATCTTCAGATTTTGTCATGGTTTAAGCAATTTAACAGTATGTAAAGAGAGACCCACAAAATGAGATTAAGTATTATGATTCGTGCCCCCAGGGCACAAGCGAGTTGGTAAGTGACAAGGTGATTGGGATACAACCACTCCAACGTCGCGGTTCGAATCCGTGTGGTGACAGTCTTTGCTGAAATATTGCAAGGATTGTTGTTGGGTTCGTGTCCCATTAGTCCTCTCCCTTGCAGGGCTGCCACTCGCGCATATCCCTCGATTTACATCACACCTCGCTAAGGAGCTTCTGATACAGATGGGGAATTTCGCCTTCGGGACTTTCCCCTTCACAAAGTATTATGATACGTAACATAGGAGTTATGCAAAGGTGGATAAACTTTTTCACTTTACTATAGAGAAGCAGAACAAGAAAAGGAAAATCCGATAAAAGAAGTAAGAACTAGCACTTCTTTTCATGCTTTATTATTCGTTTTGGAGAAAAAAAGAATCACTTTGTCTAGCTTACTTTGATCTTCGAAAACCCAACATTCTTATCTCCAGAAAGCAATATGTAAAAAGTTAGTAGAATATTAGAACCGTGTTATTCCCAAAAAATCTAATTAAAATTACCTAAATTGATTTATTTAAAAATGAGAGTTTCGAAAGAAAAAGGTAGTAGAATTTTCTAAAGAAGAATCTCTTAACTTTAATAGGTGCTGTTTTTCTTGCTCTTTGCTATTTTCTCTTTTGAACTTTAAAGTTTAAAATAAGTTTATTGCGCCAAAAGCATAATCTTCATTGCTTTAAATCAGACCTATCACTATAAGAATGAAATTTGTCGGATAATACTCGGCTTTTGTAAAGGGATTACAGAGTCTCAATTATCACTTCACTTTAAAAGAAATTAAATTAAACTGATGAAAGAAAATAACAATATACATACCTAATTACTTGAGTTAACTTTATATGGTGAAGGTATCAAAACCTTATTTACACCATCAGGTTATTAAAGTAATATGTCACACATGCAACATCTACAATAAGCTTGAATTATTTTTTAGAAAATAATACAAATACTATGTTATAATCAGTATTACAATTATAATTATAAAAATTATTACATTATCAATGTACATAAGTTAGAGTTAAATCTTAATTTGTTGTATTCCTCTTTGGCGAAAAGAAAAAAGAAAAAAGATCTTTTTCATTAGGGCAATGCAAAAAAAAAAAAAAGGATTCTGGTCTTTTTCCTCTTTGTTTATTGGGGTTGGCATTCTGTTTTCTTTTGAAGAAAATGAGAAACTTATTAATAATATCAAATTCGTAATTTGTAGAATGCTTATGAGAGAAATCGAAAGTTACTCTAATTGTATTTGGACCCAAAAAAAAATCTGAAATAGTATACCAGCAAATTACTATGCCATCTAGAATTACGTCGGTGATGAAATTAAAACCTATAAAATTATGTTGGAATTAATTAAAATTTGAAGTAGGAAATCCAAATTATTTAGGATTTGATATTTGTTAATTTATTTAATTCAAGTTTAAATAGGATTTGTGGTCATAATTTTATAAAAATAAACTTTCCAATTTCTAGTCAAAATAAATTTCATTCTATTATAAATAGGGGATACTACTCTTAATTCCCCCGATAAAGCATGAGTGAGGAGAAATATAGATGAGAGTACTATATGGCATTCTAATTCAAGCAGGTCGTGTTATTAATTTGTACATTCCTCGTGAAAAGGAAACCGATAAGCCTAAAGGTTTTGTCTTTGTTAAATATGAGACAGAGGAAATTGCAAATTATGCTGTGAAGCTTTTCTCTGGTTTAGTAACACTCTACTAAAATTTGCTATTTCTGGGCAATACAAGCCCTCTAATAACTTAAATATTCCATCTAGGTCAAGGCCTCATCCTGTAGTACCTTATAATAATGATAAGGAAATTTTGTGGGATACAACAATTGCAGGAAACGGGAAGTAAGTAAATATTACAATTGCTAGAAAGGATAAACTCAAGATTACAATAAAAACTGGAAATCAAGAACGAAACAAATTCCTTGTGTGATTTGTTGAGTCGAGTGATGACACTCTGTCTTTAAGACAAGATTGCCCGTATATCTCCTTTTACGTTGTCGGCAATAATCTCCCAAGATCGAACAACAACTTAACAATTGAGCAAAGGAAACTCAAGTGTTACTCTTGAAGAATTTTGAGTATAGTAAACTTGCTAGAGAGGAAGAAGATGAATTCAGAAATTCTGTAGTATTTTCTAAGTGTTGTGAACAATTGAGCCAAAGGCCTCAATTTATAGTGTAATGAGATGACCCTTCAACTAGCCAACTAATGGCCTTCAATAGCCATGTAATGGCACTTGATGGAAGGGTTACATTCAGCCAAATAATGGCTAAATTCATGTGCCAAGTAATAGAGATTCAATGCTCCAAAACCAGCCCAAAGGTCAGAACTTTCCAACTTTCCGTCGCAGCATTCTTCCTCCGAAGCGCCGCGGCTCCAGTGGCTGAAGACCCAATTAGCGCCGCGGCCCTCCCTGGGAGGCGCCTCGGCTCCGACGGGGCTACGCCGCGGCCCTTCGTGGCTCCGCGGCGACTTCCGACTCGTTTCATCTTACACTTCATACACTTCTTCCTTCGTTTACTAACGTGGAATACTTGATCATTTGGCCAATAACCGTCCATCATTCTATGTCTCAAACGTATTACATACGTACCAATATCTCTTTCACTAATCAAATTTGCGATACTTGGCACTACGTGTGCACGTGTGTGGAAATGACGTTTCCGACGTGCGGGACCCCAATTGTTTGAGTCATAAATAATGGGATATACTTAATTCCACATTAGTAAATTTTCAACAATCCCCTCTTGAAAGAGATTTTGGCACACTCACATGGTGCCTTTCCCAGCAATCTTTCAGCGGACCGATGTTACATCTGGATAGGTAGTTTCCGCTCTGAACCTTCCATAGTTGAATACCATCGGACTTAGTTACTGCGCGGTGAACGTGATGTCTTGAACCGTCAGTGTTTAGTGTAAGCCAAGTCAACGGTACCAACACAACAACTTCATTTACTCTGTTATTCGTAATGTTTTGTCCGTTGTGGCCGTGGACACTTCTTGGATTCTTAAGTGCGTTCATTTGAAGCGGTATGTCCTCGCACTTAAATAGGTGGTCTTCTACAAGGTATCCTGCTATACCCCACTTTACAAGTGTTAGGAACCATTAAATGTTTTCCCAAACCTAACCTCAACCGGTGATGATCATTAAAGGTTTTGGAAACATAACCTTTACCCACACTGCAGATAACACTTATCGTCTATCGTGGGAATGACTTTGGATTGATGTTCCTTTACTGAAATCACCATCCGAAGTGATCATGCTTCCACCGAAGCGCTCAACTGAACCTTTACATCTTAGTTTTCCAATTAAACCTAATTCCTGGGATCTCCAGTCAGTAAGGTAGGGTTACCACCGTATTGGTCCTTATACCTTAGGTTTTAAGCCCATTATTCTAGACAGGCAGAATATCTAATCTTTGGGTAAACCCTTTGTCAGTGGGTCTGCTATGTTATCCTTTGATTTTATGTAATCAATGGATATGATACCCGTGGTGATCAGCTACCTAACGGTCTTATGCCTCCGTCGAATATGACGAGACTTGTCATTGTACATAGAACTTTATGCCTTTCCTAGAGCCGACTGACTATCGCAATGGATCATTACAGAAGGTACGAGTTTGTCCCAACAAGGGACATCCTCTAAGAAGTCGTGAAGCCAATCAACTTTTTCTCCTGCTTTGTCTAAAGTGATAAACTCCGATTCCATCATGGATCGGGCGATGCAAATTTATTTAGAGGATTTCCAAGACACAGCCCCACCACCAATTGTAAATACATACCCACTGGTGGACTTGGTGTTCTCTATATCAGATATCTAGTTTGCATCACTGTATCCCTCTAGTATAACTAGATATCTCGAATAATGCAACCCGTAAGTTAGAGTGTATTTTAGGTATCGTAATCCCCAATTCAACGCCATCCAATGATCATTACTCTAATTACGGGTAAACCTAGCCAACTTGTTGGCTGCATAAGCAATATCAGGTCGGGTGCAGTTTGTTATGTACATCAAATCACCTGTGCATATTGCTCCTGGCATACGGGTGCACCACGATTTTTATCAAGCTTTTGATTTCTATCCATTGGTGACTTCATAGGCGAACTGTCAAACATCTCGAGCTTTCTCAACACATCCTCGATGTAGTGAGACTGAGATAAGACCAGTCTGTCAGACGTCTTAGAGATCTTTATCCCTAAGATGACATCATTGTTTCAACATATTCTTAGTCTCTAGAATCAAGCTAGGACTGCTCCCTATGATCAACATGTCATCGATCATCAATGAATGTCACAAAGTACTTGTTCCCCCTAGTTTGTGCAAACTTCAAATCACATATATCTGTGTGAATAAGTTCTAGAGGAGCAGTATTCCTTTCGACGAATCGAAAAGGAAGCTTTGTGAGTTTTTCCTCTACGCACACCTCACACTTATGTTGAGAATTTACATCGATAGATGACAACAACTCCAACTTAACCAACCTTTGGATGGACTTGTAGTTGACATGTCTTAATCTATGATGTCATAAATTAGATGACTCAAGCAAGTAAGAAGAAGCTTCAATATTATTGCTTGCACGTATTACAGACATGGCTTTAACCCGGAAGAGGCCTTCACAGACGAAGCCTCTTACCACAAAGGTTTCATTCTTGGTGATTACAAACTTATTGGACTCAAATACTAGCCTAAAACCAGCATTAACCAATAAATGACCTGAAATTAAATTTTTCTTAATCTCAGGAACATGCATCACCTCCTTCAAAGTGAGCTCCTTTCCAGAAGTCATCTTTAGGACTACCTTTCCTACCCCAGCACGTAAGAGGACGCGTTGTTACCCATGAAAAACTTCTTGTTAGTAACTGGTGTATAAGTGGAGAAGGCATCTATATTAGAACAGATGTGTCTTATAGCACTTGTGTCCATCCACCATTGCATGAGATTCTCAACAAGGTTTGCTTCAAGCACCACCGCTGAGAACTCCTCAATCATGTCGTCCAGAAGTCTGTCTTTGACGACGTTAACATGTGTCTTACCCTTAGCCTTGGCCTTCTCTTGTTGTTCAGTCTTGAGCTTGCAGCAGTTCTTGATCATGTGACCAGGTTTCCCACAGTGGTGATAGTTTCCTTTGAACTTCTCCGTTGTTTGGGTCTTGCCGTCTTTCTGGAACTTGCGCTTCTTCCTTGGGTTCCCTTTGGCCCCAACCAGATTTGCATTTGCCTCAGCAGGTTGTTTACCCCTAGGTAAGGCCTTCTTATTATCTTCCTGAATCTGGAGTTTGATAATAATCTCTTCAAAGGTCATCTCCTTTGTCTTGAGTTTTAAGTAACTCATAAATTCATTCCACGTTGGAGGTAATTTTTCAATAAGTGATGCAACCAAAAACTGCTCATTTGGTTTCATACCTTCCAAATCCAGGTGATGTAGAATAATTTGGAATTCCTGGACTTGGGACATCACTAGTTTTACTATCCACCATTTGAAATTTCAGAAATTTCGCAATCATGAATTTCTTAGTACCTGCATCTTGTGTGTTGTACTTCTTTTGCAGTTTTTCCCACAGCTATTTGGCAGTGCCTATGGTGAAATACACCGTGTAGAGAGGGTCTGACAAGCAGTTCAAAATATAGTTCTTACACATGAAATCACTATGACTCCATGCATCAAGAAACATCTTCATGCCATTAATGACATGGATACCTTGGCCCCTTCAGCCGTTTCAGTAGGTGAAGGGTCCATTTCATCTCCAGCTTGTTGAGGATCTTCTGTTAGGAAACAAGTCCTTCCCATAACAGTCAGATAGAATAACATCTTCTGTTGCCATCTCTTGAAGTTGGAGCCCATGAATTTTTCTGGGTGTTCATGGTGGAATCCAGCGGCTGGATGAACGACAGCGTTCCCTTGAGCAGCAGAAAGGCGTTTGATGAGCCTTGAGCAACTGGAAAGGCATTGGGTGTGCCTTGAGCAGTGGGGAAGGCAGAGGTGTTGCCTTGAGTAGCAATAACAGCAGAATCAGAAGCGAGTTGTTCTCTTCCAGTCATCTTTCTAAGCACTTACATCAAATTTTGTCTTAAAATTGTGGGATACAACAATTGTAGGGAACGAGAAGTAAGTAAATATTACAATTGTTAGAAAGGATAAACTCAATATTACAACAAAAACTGGAAATCAAGAACGAAACAAACTCCTTGTGTGATTTGCTGAGTCGAGTGATGACACTCTGTCTTTAAGACAAGATTACCCCGTATATCTCCTTTTACGTGTCGGGAAATAGTTTCACAAGATACAAAAACAACTTAACAATTGAGCAAAGGAAACTGAAGTGTTACTCTTGAAGAACTTTGAGTATAGTAAACTTGCTAGAGGGAAAGAAGATGAATTCAGAAATTCTGTAGTATTTTCTAAGTGTCGTGAACAATTGAGCCAAAGGCCTCAATTTATAGTGTAATGAGATGACCCTTTAACTAGCCAACTAATGGCCTTCAATAGCCATGTAATGTCACTTGATGGAGGGGTTACATTCAGCCGAATAATAGCTGAATTCATGTGCCAAGTAATGGAGATTCAATGCTCCAAAATCAGCCCAAAGGTCAGAACTTTTCAACTTTCCGTCGCAGCATTCTGCCTCCGAAGCGTCGCGGCTCTGTGAATTAGCGTTGCGGCTCCAGTGGCTGAAGACCCAATTAGCGCCGCGGCGCTCCCTGGGAGGCGCTTCGGCTTCGACGGGGCTACGCCGCGGCCCTTCGCTGTTCCGCGTCGACTTCCGACTCGTTTCATCTTACACTTCTTCCTTCGTTTACCAACGTGGAATACTTTGTCATTTGGCCAATAACCGTCCATTATTCTATGTCTCAAATGTATTATATACGTATCAATATCTCTTTCACTAATAAAATTTGCGATACTTGGCACTACGTGTGCACGTGTGTGGAAACAACGTTTCCGACGTGCGGGACCCCAATTGTTTGAGTCATAATTAATGGGATATACTTAAATCCACATTAGTAAATTTCCAACAAATTTCACCAAATTCTGTGAGGTTGTCAATTTCATTCCAGTTTTCGAATTCCCAAACTAATGGATTTAGATCACATTATGATAGAAACAATGATGATTACGGTCGAAGAGTATTTGGGGTAGCGGAGTTGGGAATCCTCTAGCTTTTTTGAGGTTGAGTTAGAATCAAGATCTATTTTTTATCCCGCCTTTCGACATGCTTGTCACAAGAATGAATATTAAATTTCGGATCCATTTATTAACACTTGAGATTATCTCCTAGAAATGGTCAAACTAGATTTACCTCTGTTCATAGGAAGATAAAAGAAAAAGGGGGGAAATGGTCGGCATAAACTATACAAAGAGAGAGCTAGGTGATGTCCTGCAAGGAAACATATCCATCAAGATGTGAAAGAGTATATGGAATCTTAGATTATCCATCAAAAGTAGGGAAGCAAAGTGAGATCCTCCACCATGCATGAACTACATATTAATTACTGAAATATTCTTTATAAAGTTTTTAATATTGCAGAAAGAGGACAGCCCTTTTAACACCAAAAAAAAGTTGTTAACTTTTTAATTAACTTTTCTTATCTCAGACTACTTTTATTTATGCACCTTTTCGTACCTTTTCAGTGCCTCCCCTTTTCTCCACTTTTCATCATCTTATCATAATAATAATACTTAAAAAATTTATGATAATGATGATATTTATCAACAAACATACAATATACTATAAAGATATATGAACCTGAAGAACCATTTCTTCTTCTCATCGTGCAGAAGGAACTTTTTTTGTGTAAGAAAAGTCAGCACATGAAATTTCAGACACATATCTGCTTTAAGCCCTATGGAATTTAGACACATGAAAAGCATTAGTAGGCAGAATTATTTTCGATTTTCTTTAATTTTACAGAGAATCTATGACCGAATTTTCAAAAGTATAGTTTTGTTGAGTTAGGTAATTATCCAGTTTATGGTTAATCTCAAGTTCCTCATTGAGAGAATACATTCACTCTTGTAAGCTAAGATGGGAAAATATTCCATTCAAAGGAAACAAATTATACTATCAATACATGGAGCAAACTCTTTAATTTGAATATAATCAGACATTAACACTGTTGTTAAAACTATTTTAATAGGGTGAAAATCATTAATTTGCCCTCCCCAAGTTTGTTCTTTGCAAACTTAAGGCATATAATTGGAAAGAAAGAAGAAGAGTTTTTTTTGTATCGATGTCCTTCTCATAGGAATAAATCTTTGTAGATATAGGTACACCAACAACACTCGGTGTAATCCTACAAGTAGAGTCTGTGGAGGATAGAATGTACGCAAACCTTACCCCTACATTGAGAGATAGAGAAGTTGTTTCCGAAAGACTCTCGGCTCAAAATGTTACACTTGAATGAATAGTGGTCATTGATAGAATATTACAAAAATATTCTCGTATCATTGTATATCTTTTATATTAGGTAAAATTATATTCCGATTGTAATTAGAAAGATTAGTTACCTAGTTTGTAGCAATGTAAATAATTATGTAACACTATATATATTGTACATAATAATCAATGAAAGACAAGGAACATATTTCTTTATGGTATCAGAAGCCAAACCCTAAACTTGATACCCAGTCCCCTCGCCCCCCTCCCCCCTTCTGACGTCCTCCCCTTCTTTCTTTTCTACTTCTCGACAAAACTTCTCCTCTTCTTTCCCAATTTTTAATGGCTGAACAACCCAAATTTTATCTTGCTCTTGCAGTTAACAACATCAAGAATTTCATTCCTATTACTCTTGAGATGAAAAAAAGTTCAGTATTCATCTTGGGCGGAATTATTCAAGATTCATTATCGTGTGTACAAAGTCATCGATTATATTATCCCTTCAAAATCAAAGCCCCTGGACAAACCTAATGATTCTAATGATGAATTTTGGTCCCGCTTAGATACGGTTGTCCTACAATGGATCTACTACACGATCTCGAATGATATATTACATACAATCATTAAAACTGACGCTACTTCACGGCAAACGTGAGAGCGCTTGGAAAACATTCTTCACGATAACAAGACACAGCGTGCCTTGTATCTGGAAAATCAATTCAATGACATTCAACAGGATGGTTTTCCTAATGCGTCAGCCTATTGTCAAGAACTTAAGATGATTGCCGATCAACTCTCCAACGTCGGTGCACCAGTCACCAATCAACGATTGGTGATGCAACTTATTGCGGGTTTGAATGAAACTTATGAGAGTGTCGCTACCATCCACCAACAAAGTACGCCATTGCCTCCGTTCTATGAGGCCCGTTCGAGGCTCATTCTTGAAGAAACTCGAAAAACCAAGCGGGTCGCGGTCAACGCAAGCACCGCCGACACCGCCCTCGTGACCACCGATAACACACTTGCCGACCTAAAGGACTCGGTCTCTGCCCCGCACCATCGACAAGACAACGATCCAAAATGTGGCTAACAATCCCGGAATAACAATAAAGGGTGAAATTTCAGTCGAAGTCGCGATGGCCGAGCCAGAAACAGTAGCAGCGGTGGTAGAGGGCAGTCCCCGCCGGAAGCTCCTTCTACATATACCGTAGTTGAAGCCGATAGACTAATCAATGGTGAAACAAGACCTGTAAGCACATAAATTTGATAGTCCTTGCTTCGGCAGCCACACACAGCGGCAGCAGCAGCAGCAACCTCTATCGTGGGCCGCCTACCCGCCATGGGCTACGTAGGTCCATCCAACTTGGGCTTCTCCACCGTGCCCCTAACCTACGTTCTCATGGGCCCAACCTCCGGCCCGACAACCCTAATCTGGCATACTCAGTGCACGTCCATAGCAGGTATACAATACACATGTCTCTCCTCCTTCAACCTACGCACCGATGAATATTGAGGCGGTTATGAACACGATGTCTCTCAACGTTCTAGATGATAGCTTATACATGGATACTGGCATCACATCTTATATGACGGCATCCCAAGGTACTTTCTCGTATTATTTTAATATGAGCAATTTAAATCGTAATAGTATTGTTGGTAGTGGACAAGGCATTCCCATTCGAGGTTATAGACAATAACCCCTCTTCCCACCACATCCACCGTTATTTTTAAACAATGTCCTCCATGCCTCGAAACTTATCAAAAATCTATTCTATGTGCGTCGTTTCACAACCGACAATAATGTTTCCCTTGAATTTGATCCTTTTGGTTTTTCTATGAAGGATTTTATGACAAAGATGTGAATAATGAGATGTGATAGCACTGTGGACATTTATCCTATCACCACCATCGTCGGCCATCCAACCTTCTCTCTGTCAACATTTTGCATCTATTTTGTCTCTTTTATGGCACAATAGATTAGGACATCTGGGAGATTCTGTTTTACGCTCCCTTAGCAAAAATAAATTTATTGATTGCAAACATATCTCTAATACTCCTGTTTGTGAATCTTGAATTTTTGGGAAACATGTCAAATTGTCATTTTATTCTTCATCCACATGTACTTTAATTCCATTTGATATTATACACAGTGATTTATGTACTTCTCCTATTTTAAGCACGGCCGGACATAGATATTATGTGTTATTTTTGGATAATTATTCTAATTTTCTGTGGACCTTTCTCTTTGGTAATAAGTCTCAAGTCTATTCTATCTTTTCTTCCTTTAGTGCTTTAATAAAGACACGATTTGAAAGGAATATCAAATAATTTCAATGTGACAATGAGAGGGAATCCGATAATCAACAATTCAAACTGTTCTGCGCCAAACACGACCTTGTTTTTCATTTTTTCTATCCACACACCTCTCCACAAAATGGAAAAATCGAACGAAGAATTAGAACTATAAACAACTTAATTCGTGCCCTCCTTGTCCATGCCCCTATCCCCCTATTTTTGGCATTACACACTCTCAATGGCAACCTATCTTTTGAACATTCTCTCAAACACAAGTCTTCCACTCAAGTTCTCTATCTTCGGGATCCTCCCTATAAGCATTTATGAAGTTTCGGATGTCTATGCTACCCCCCTTCATCCCTCCACTCAAATCAACAAGCCACAACCTCGATCATCCCCGTGTGTCTTTCTTGGTTACCCCCCAATCATCGAGGTTACAACTGTTACGACTTGTCAAGCTGAAAAATAATCATTTCTAGGCATGTCATATTCGATGAGTCTCAATTTCCCTTTGCCAAACTCAATTATCCACCTCCAAATTCCTATGACTTCTTAAATGATGGCCTAAATCCCCTTCTAATTCATCATTTGCAAAATCAGTTGTTACCATTACTGGCAACTGACCCAATCACCGTCGTCCTGAGTCGGGCAGCCCACCTAGCCCGGTAATGGGAGCCTCAAAACAGCCCTCCTCGACCTTTCGATTAGGCTGCCGCCCCTCAGCCAGCGCCCCCGTTCCCTGACACCACTATATCATCTAGGCCTCACATCCTCACTCTCGGTCCTATTCCTGATCCCACTGCCATGTCTCATCCCCCCTTCCCGTTCCCACTGCCATGTTTCATTCCCCCTTTTCGATGTTGTCCAACCCCCTACGGTACCCCGATGGACAATGGAAAGCCGTGCTATGCATGACATTTCCAAAACCAAAGGGCTATTTAACTTGTCCAATTCAGTTTCCCCTTCAACTCTTCCTCGCAACCCGAAAAATACCTTGTCTGATCCTAATTGGAAAAATACAATGATTGACGAATATAATGCTCTTATTAAAAATAAGATGTGGGATCAAGTACCCCATTCTTCTAATGCTAATATTATTCGTTCTATGTGAATTTTTTGCCATAAAAAGAAATACGGTGGTTCTTTTTAAAAGCACAAGGTCTGTCTTGTAGGTGATTGCAAGTTTCAACATGTGGAAGTGGATTGTGATAAAACTCTCAGCCGGTTGTCAAACCGGCGACTATTCGGACCGTTCTCAATATTGCTTTGTCCAAATCTTGGCATATTAATCAGCTTAACATCAAAAATGCTTTCTTGCATGGGGACCTTCATGAAAATATGTATATGCATCAGCCTATGAGATTCAGGGATCCGGTTCATCCAGATTATATGTGTCATTTGAAGAAATCACTCTATGGACTAAAAAAGGCTCCTCGTGCATGGTACCAACGATTTGCTGATTTTGTATCCTCTATCGGTTTTTCACATAGCAAATATGATCATTCATTATTCAGCTATAGCAAGGGTAATAACATGGCATACATCCTAGGGGTGAGCGGGTCCGGGTACCCTAACATTTTTGAACTACCCGGACCCTACCCGATAAAAGATCGGTTCCTAAATTTACTATCCGAAACCTACCCGTAGCAATCATTACCCGGAACCTCGGGTCCGGGTAGGTTCTCGGGTACCCTATAAATAAAAAACATAAATTAAGCAACAATTTTTAAGCCTATGAGAATAAAAAAGAGTTCTAAAATAATTTCGTCAAGTAGTTTTTTAGCCTGCAATCGGAGTTTTTAGTACCCTTATAAGAAGTTTTAGAAAACTTATTCATTATAGAAAAGCTAATTCTGTAACCAAACCCTAAAATTGCAAGCCAAATTTGACACTCAATTAATTGAACGTGTTGATTTTAAAATAAATTTAAAAATATCTGAATTAAACTTATTTTCGTGTTCATAAGCTCTTCAATACAAAAGAAAAGCTTCATTATACTAGTAAATCCCTAAATTTCATCTTCACAACTACAAAAATATACATAAATTTTAAAAATAGATTTACATTTCAAATAAAAAGGTAATACAAATTGAAGATGAGTATCGCCTGAAATAGAACAGAAGCATATGATATTAAAAAGAAATTGAAGAGTTAGATATGAACCCATATGCATTTTAGGAATGACGTGAACACAGCCAAGGGAGAGAAAGAGGCAAATGTGAAGCTTCAATGACGACAACGATAAAAGTACCTGAGAGAAAGCTTCAACAACGACGACGATGAAGCTCGATGGTGTAGCTAAAATACCATTGTTATTGAGAGAGTTTTGGGTGTTTTCTCTTAGGGCACAAAGAGCATTCTAGAATAAAGGGGTGAAAATCTAAAATATTTACGTCTTGGGGTGGGGAAAATCAATGTGCATGCGTGCAACAAACAATTTTGGAGAAAGTTAAAAGTGGTCCAAATGTTTCTAAAAAAAGTAAAAATATTTAATATTTTATAGGTTCCGGGTCCGGGTACCCTGTCTCTATTTGCCGGAACCGGACCCGACATTGATCGGTTCCTAATTTTACTACCCGGACCCTACCCGTTATTATAATATATCTATCCGGAACCTACCCGTTAGTGTCGGTTCCGGTCGGGTATCTGGGTACCATGTACCCGTGCTCACCCCTAATACATCCTATTATATATTGATGATATCATCCTCACTACATCTTCTGATGCACTTCGCCGATTCATTATGTCACTCCTTGCCCCTGAGTTTGCTATAAAGGATTTGGGCCCCCTAAGCTATTTTTTGGGCATTGTTGTTACGAGACATGCGGGTGGCTTATTTCTTTGTCAAAGAAAGTACGCCAAAGAGATCCTTGACCGAGCAAGCATGACGTCTTGCAAACCTGCCCACACACCGGTGGATACTAATATCAAACTCAATGCCTCTTCGGGTTCTCTGTATGCCGACTTGACTCACTATCACAGTTTAGCAGGAGCATTACAGTATCTCACTTTCACAAGATCAGATATATCCTATGTCGTGCAACAAATATGCTTACATATGCACAACCCGACAGATGATATATGAATGCACTCAAACATATTTTGCGCTTTGTACAATGTACTCTTCACTTCGGCCTATACATGTACAAGTCCACACTCTATAGTCTCACCTCTTATTTTGATGCTGACTGGGGCGGTTGTCCGGACACTCATCGATCCACGTCAGGTTACTGTGTGTTCCTCAGAGATAACTTGTTTTCTCGATCCAGTGCCAAAGCCGAGTATAGAGGAGTAACGAATGTTGTTTCTGAGTCTTGTTGGATACACAACCTTCTGCTGGAACTTCACTGCCCAATCCACAAGGCTGTATTGGTCTACTGTGATAATGTTAGTGCGATATATCTCTCCTGCAATCCCGTTCAACATCAGCGCACTAAACACATTGAAATTGATATTCACTTTGTACATGAAAAAGTGGCTCGTGGACAAGTTCGTGTCCTTCACGTTCCTTCACGGTATCAGATTGCTGATATATTTAGTAAAGGACTTCCACGCATACTCTTTAATGATTTTCGTGTCAGTCTCAGCGTACGAGAACATCCCGCTTCGACTGCGGGGGTATGATAGAATTTTACAAGAATATTCCAGTATCATTATATATCTTTTATATTAAGTAAAATTATATTTTAATTGTAATTAGAAAGATTAATTACCTAGTTTGTAGCCACGTAAATAATTATGTAACACTATATATATTGTACATAATAGTCAATGAAAGGCAAGGAACATATTCCTTTAATCATAAATGTCCAATAATGTTAGAAATTTGAAATAACTCAATTTCCAAATCTCAAAGTAATGAAATACCATGCATAAATAGCTCAAGTTTATGGCTCACCAAAAGCTCGTAATGCTCATATACTAAGCCCAAAGGCGATGGAGATTGAGGCATAACTCACTCGTTGGCAGTTTCTTGTCTTTCACAATTGAGGTGGAGGGTTCAAACCCATCAATAGCATAATATTTCTCTGTCCTTTCTCAAAAAACCTTAGGAATAACTGATGATACTGTTAAGAGTCCCACATCGGATATGGAATGGGAACATGGACCCCCTATATGGACTTGGATAATTCTTACCCTACAAGCTAGCTTTTGGGGTTGAGTTATGCTCAAGATCCATCCTTTACATGGTTTCAAAGCCATACACATTCCAACTCTTTGTTCACCGATGTTGGGCCCCTAAATTATATTATTCACGCTCCAGTTAACAAAATCTGGACGTTCGGGGGAGTGTTAAGAGTCTCACATCAGATATGGAATGAGAACATGGACTCTTTATATGGACTTGAACAATCCTCACCCTACAAGCTAATTTTTAGGGCTGAATTAGGTCCAAGATCCATTCTTCATGTTAAGAGTCTCACATCGAATATGGAATGAGAAAACATGAACTCCTTATATGGACTTGAACAATCCTCACCATACAAGCTAGCTTTTGGGGTTGAGTTAGGCCCAAGATCTATTCTTCATGTTAAGAGTCTCACATCGAATATAGAATGGGAACATGAACTCTTTATATGGACTTGGACAATCCTCACTCTACAAGCTAGCTTTTGGGATTGAGTTAGATCCAAGATTCATTCTTCATGGTATCAGAGCCACAAATTACTTCACTATCTATGGACATATTCAGTATGTATCTTCAATCCCTTAATTTGTATACATGCATAATTTTATCCTCTTAATATGCCTTTTGGACATAAAATTAGTGGAAGCTACAAATTCATTTTTATTTTCTTGAAAATATTCCTTATATAGGAAAAATCTTTCTGAGCTTTCTTTTTTTAAAATATATTTTTTTTCATTTTTAATTTTAGGAAGTTGCTCACCTTTTAACTTTTTAGGAACCTTTTCAAAATTCTCTCCATTTTATCTGTATTGCTCAATAACTTTCTAATGAAGAGTCACTGTAATCCTTTTCAGATATATATTATCAACACTTATTTTTAATTATTAATTGCTTTTGATGGTGGAGTTTGGATTAAAAGCAGATCTAATTAAATTTAATTTAAACTTGCCAGTGTATACATGACTGATGTGAATTTAGTCTTTGTTTGCTAGCTTTAAATATCTCTCGAGTTAAATGTAAAGTTGATCAGTTTTATGTCGTTTTCGTTATGAATTTCATGAAATAGATTTAGTACATGTAACTTTAACTTTAACTAGCAGATTACGGTTTAAATTTAAATACTTCATAATGAAAGTTTTAGTATTTGTTTTAAAAATTAAAGTGCTAGCCAAACACATGTATGGATCACGATCACTACAGCCAAAGAAAAAATAAGCAAATTTAGTTGTGTTAATTACGCTCACCATATGTAAGACTATAATCTACATCAACGTAAATGCAAAAAATGGGATGTTTGGAGCTAAATTAATGTTGGAAATTTGCCTTTGGCGGGAGTTGCGACCGACCAATTTTAACGGCTTAAACACTAGTGTTACGTATGTTGGAGAATTCGGTTCTTCATACATGCATGATCTACTAAGTACGTAGATAACCGTAGGGCCAAGAATCGTCAAATTTCATTGAGAAATGAAAGAGATATTGGTCCACGAAGTGAGGTGTTTGAAGCATAGAAAGTGTGGTGTTGTGTTCAATTCTCCCTCATCGGTAGAGGAAGAAAGAATTGTTGTGTATATAAGACTCGAAATTGGTTTGGGGTTTGGGACCCCAAGGGGTATCCCATGTGTTTAAAGGAGGGAGGACCTAGATGTGCTTTGGTTCGAGGAAAGACCACACGCGCGCCGCCGCCCGTCCGGTCCGGTTCCGAGTTCCGAGTTCATGGGTCACGGGTCACGGGTCACGGGTCACGGGCCTTCTGATACTGCCTCCATAATGACCAATAATGGCTGTTATGGGGGCAGTTAAACAGCCCTCCCTCTCCCTCACCTATATAAACACCCCCTTACACCATTGTTGAGCACTACAAAATAACAGTTTATACAACTCACGAAAATACACAACCAAAACAGTTTTCTTCCTACAACTTCCAAGCATCATTTCGTTACTCAATATTCTTCACGGTAGCATTCGAGTTTCCTTTGCTCAAGTGTTCTATTGCTGTTTTATCTTGGGAGACAAATTGTCCAGGACGTATAAAGGATACATACGGGGCAATATTGTCTTAAGGACAGAGTGCCACACTCAACTCAGCAAAACCAGTTTCCATTTTTCCGTCTTCAACAAAATTGTAATTTCAGTTTTGTGGTTCTATTATAATTTTCAGATTTCTAGATGAATTATTGAATCTTTATTTATCCTTTCGAATACTTGTAATAGTTATATACTTCCCGTACTGCTTTATAAAGTACCATAAAGTAAAATCTCCCAACAATTAATTTGTACCATAACCATGAATTTGCATAACTATAATTGATAGAAATATTACCATTATTTAAATAATTTTTTACAAGTATTTCTTGATTCCAAAAGGGTCCCTAATTAAATAACTTTTACCTTTTATTTACCTGCCTGAGTCACTCGTAAGAATATTACTTACATCCAAAAAATTTAAAATCAATTTGGTGACTTGCAACGCTATGTTGTTGTTAGGGATGACAACTGATAGGATCTGGACCGGATCCTACTAGATCCAGATTCAGATCCGTTTTCATATCTGAATCCAGATCCGGATCTAGATCCATCGGATTCATAAAAATTAGATTTAAATTCGTATCCATCGGATCTGGGTCCACATGTAAAAAAATTTGCCTTGTTAAGAAATTTTTTTTGAACTGATAAACGATTTTTACTTATCTAACAATTTACTGTGTTTCAATTTTGAAATGTTCATATGAGATATTTTGTTCGTTGTCTCGTTTTGATTGTGAGCTATTAATTGAAAATGTTGGACAATGACAATAGTTGTGAAAAATGCTGACTAGTATTTCCACAATGCATAACTTACATGTGCTTGGAATCTTCACAAATGAAGTGAATATAATTTTAACTACTTGTCTATGGAGATGTTAGTCATTCACTAATATAACATTGATTTTATTATCGAAGTTACCTCTTTATTTTTTGATTTTTGAGTTAACGCGGGGATAAATTAAACTTGTTTTGAGAATTAACTTGCAATGATGTGCTTAGCAATTTTAAGAAAATACTTATAAAATTATATTTCAGGTTATTAATATATTTAATAAAAAATGAATCCACGGGTCGGATCTGGACCGGATACGGATCTCAAATACAAGATCCAGATTCAGATCCGATCCGTCAGAAACGGATTCGGGTCCGATCCAGATCCGTCGGGTCTAAATTTTAAAGATCCATATTCTATAAAATGGATCTGGATCCACCGGATTCAGATCGGGTCCAGAATCCACTGTCATCTCTAATTGTTGTTGTTGTTGTTGTTGCAACGCTAAAATGGACTTAATAGTTAGTGGGTTTAGTATTGAGCCCAAAGCACCCTATAGAGTATACTTGCTCAGCACAACCATCAGGGCTTTTATGGGCAAGGTTCACATATAGCCGTTTTCAGGATTCATAGTTAAGTTATAAACTTTGATAGAGTCCAACTTCCAATTCAAAGTTAAAAAAAAAGTAGCTAAAATTTACTAATTTTAAATAAACTGAATATATTTTGAATAAGAGTGCTAAAAGCGACTATTTGGTGTCATTTATGCTACTTTTACTTACGTGAGTTTAATGAAGAAATTGCACTGTGTCCTTCAAATGGCATGTTCTTTAATTTTTATCATTCAAAATCGAACTTATGATTAGCGGGAAACAGTGTCGGCCAGGGACGAAGCCAACCAATTTTTTCGAGGAGACTAGTACTATATTATACAAATTTTAAAAAGTAGGTAATAATTTAAATTTTAAATAACATAAATACAAATCGTTCAAGAATAATGAAAATATAATCACAATTTTTCTCGACGAGATTTCATAGTCTGAAACCGTTGCATAACGGCTTCGTTACTGATCTCATATAAAATTGTGTTCTCAATATAAGGTACTAATAAATCATTAAGTCAATCGTTCGATATTCGATTTCGCTGTCGATCTTTAATGATGCTCATAGCAGAAAAGGCTCTCTCTCCACTTGCAGTAGCAACTGACAAAGTTAATGCTAGGGTAAGAAGTGTATAAACCAACAGATAGATTCCGTGTCTTTTTGTTTCCACCATTCAATTTCTGAAAACTCAATGCTACTACGAATATCAATAATATAAGTCTCAAGTTGATTATCAAGTAACTCTAGATCATGTGAAGAAAACTTCCGAGGATACAATCGAGCAAACTTGACGAGACTTTCCTTGTTGAAAGCAAATAATGAATTGCTAGGATTAAGGCACCCTACAAAAAGAAGCAATTCAGCATTTGTCACAGAAAATCGGCTATTTAACTCCATAAGTTGTTTTCCAAAACACCATAAAAGCACTCGATGCGAAAATAAGTATCGTTAGTCTTTTCTTCAGTTCTCAGAGAGTAATCTTTCGACAGGCTCCTTGAGTAAAGCTGCAATTGTATTTGGAACATGTTTTATACCAAGAAAACGTTCAATTATCCGTCCTTCATTGTTCACATGTCTTAAACAAATTTTCATTTCCTCCTTCATTGATGCATCACTTGACTCATCAACCAAGATTGTAAAAAATTTATCACCAATATCTTTGATGATCACAGAAGTAGTTTCAGAATCAAAAGCTTTACAAATATCTTTCTGAATATCAGATGAAACTAATTGTGAAGTTAGATGAGCATTTTCAAATGAGGCATTCTATATTTTCTCATTATTATCAGCAAGCAAATGAAAAACTTCAAAATAGTTGCCCTTATTTCTCGACAGCTCAGATTCATCTCTACCTCGAAATGATAGTCCTTGATTCAAACATAAATGCACATGTAATGGCTGCATTCAACCGAATACGGTAGTTGGTTTTCTCTTTATTTGCTTTATGAGTAAATAGAGTAGAAACACTTCCTGTAAGGTGTTGATTCATTAGATCTTGTCATTTCTTTTTTGATTGATTATGAAAAATGTTATGTCCTGCAACATGAACATCAAATCTCTCATTCTTTTTCCAATTATTGAATCCAACTCCGACAAATGAATCTGCCCCACCTTGATTATTTTGAGTCCTAAAAAGATAGCAGTAAAGACAATATGATCTATCTTCCGTTATGCTATACTCCAACCAATTTGGATATTTGTCAAACCAAGTTTCAATAAACCTCCTTTTTTGAATTTTATCATCTGGTTGGCTCCATGAAAAGTTGTGGTTTCTAGGTTGAAACGGCCCCTTTAATAGATAAGTTCGTCTTACTCTATCTCTATGATTAGCATCGTAACTCCATATTGTTGATCGCTTTCCAGGGTCTGCTGGGAGATTGTCGAAGTCAATTTCAACATTTGAAGGTCTCTTTTGAGCATTTGATTTAGAATAATCAACCATTGCAGACTTTTTTTTAAGAAATTTCTCCATCACTACAATCTTTAACTCCTGAACAATAATGTTCTACAATAATCCAAAACTATATAATCATTTATCAAACACTATTTAATTCAAATAATAATAAATTTGCACTAATTAGAGTTCACAAAAAATAATTATTATAATAAAATTGAATAGATGATGAAAAAATCTTACATGTACTAAATAAAGATGAGTAGCGCAAAAGCCAGTCTTGAAGAAGATCACAAGAAAAAAAACAGAAGAACTGAAGAAGAATCACCAATTTCTAAGTTGGTCTCGAGCGTGAAACCCTGAAGAAGACAAAGTATTTTTTTTATTTTAATAGAGAAAGACAACACTATTTTTTAATCAGCACATACACTGACTTTGTTGTGTTGTCATAGACTAGTACTTTTTTTCTTTTGTTGGGCTTATGGATTTTCTTTTGCAAATTTATTAGGTTTGGATAATTTAAGAGTAGTAAAAGGTTGGGGGCTAATATTTTTTGTGGGTAGGGACTTTTTGGCAATTGTTAATATAGTAATAGTATTTTTTTTTGTTGGGGTCTATAGCCCCCAGTGGGGCATGTGAGGCTTCGTCCCTGGTGTCGGCGGAAGGGAAAGGCATCCAATGTATGTGATATTTTTTGCTTCCCGAAATTTAAATTACATGAACTTTGATCAACATTTAAAGATGTAGTTTTTCATCAAATTGATATGAATAAAGTAGTAATATAGACTAGAGTACTTTTTATATAACAACAACATATCCATTGAAATTCCACAACGTGGGGTCTGGAAATGGTAGAATACTTTTTATGTAGTTTTCAAATATATAAATTTTTAATCTTAAATTCTTGAGTTAATATAATTCAATTTAGCTTCAAATTTTAGTCAAATTGACTCTCAAAAAGTGAAAAGTATCACCTAAATTGACACGGAAGGAGTAATGTTTAAAAGTAAAAAGATATAAAAACTAAAAACGGGAAGAAAAACTATTAGTTACTAATGTTGATTGCACCGGTTAAAAAAGTAGATTTCATAATAAAAATGTGTAATAAGTTTTTTTTCAAAAAAAAAAAGTTAGGCCCTCTCATCAAGATTTGGCTTTAGGCCATCGTGGAAGCTGAGCCTACCTTGGCGGGGAATAAGTTTCTTAAGGGCGTCGGACATAAGTTATGGGATATTATAATGCCAAAATATAAATTTGTGCCCTGCAAAAAAGTTAGTATTTATTATGAGGGGTTGCTTATATGTTAAGCGTCCTCCACTTTCAACCAGAAGGTTGCGAGTTCGAGTGCAAAGGGGAGCTCTTGGGGAGGGGTTGCACACAATAGGGAATAAGTGCCAATGATCCGAGTTTAATTGGGCTTATTGGGTTCCAACTTCGAAAGTTCAAGTTAAGACAAAGCCCATTATATATAATCTGCCGCCTTCCGCACCAGAAACATGTGCTGTATCAAACTCTCGAACCAGTTGGAAACCATGCATAGAAGGAACATTAGATTGCGAAGAGAATACATGTGCAGGAAAAGCTCAGAGGGCAAGGAACGCTTGTAGTATGAGAAAAAACGCAAAATTAAAGAAGTATTAGAAGGTATATTCATTTAAATTGATGAGTTTAACGCATTTTCGAACTGAACTGCGCATTTTTTTAATTGTTTGTGAATTTTGAGGTACAGAGGGAAGCCAATTACGACTGAGCTAAGAAACGAAGAGGCTGCTCTTCGCAAAGAAATTGACCTTGAAGACGAAAATACAGCTGGTATTCATTTTTACTACATTTTTTTGGTTTTGCGCGTTTCGTGTGTTTGCATATTTTAGTAGACAGTTGATTGAATCGGGGTATGTTTTAAGGTCATAGAAAAGTGTTGGAAACGGATGTAGTAACACACATTGATCTAAAAGAAGAAGGTATGTATTATTCCGCATAAATCGGGGTATGTTTTTCCTTTTAAATGTTGTTCCCTCTTTTATATACAGATGTCCCTCTTCTTCACTTTACTCTTTTCTTCTTTGTCGACATCACTGGATAATGGTGATTTAGTGGAAGGAATTTCAACACCCTTTGTGCATCCCAATGAAATTGCTAGAGACATTACCCGAGAAGCAAGATTTTTATGTGCTTGTCTTTTTTCTATATTAAAGCCAAAGCTTTATTGTGGCTGTTCAATTGTCAATAATCTCACCAACAATCGATGAAATTTTCAATATATGATGAATATTTCTGTGCCCTCAAATCCATAATATGTGGCTTCTTTCATAGAACTCCCAACTATCTTGCTCCTTTTCTAATTTTCTTTTATTCGAATATTTCATAAACTGCTTGTATTCATGAGGCATATTTTAATGGCTACAGCTTGGTGAGAGGACAATTAACATCCTAAAGCATCTCTTTCAGGTTGGTTTATTGTGCATATTAATTATTACTTGATAAGGAATTGTATTGCCGAGGGTCTCTCGGAAACAGCCACAGCCGCTCTACCTACCAAGGTAGAGGTAAAGTCTGCATACACTCTACCCTCCCCAGACCTCATGTCGTGGGATTTCATTGGGTATGTTGTTGTTAAGGAATTGTATTGCCGGTGTGAGGACTGGAGCTTGTGAACTATAGCGTTCACATTAGCTTCCTTAAAAAATTGGGCATCTAGCTGACTATTAGTTCAATAGGTGATTTTTATCCTATTATGCAAGACAAACCCCTATCTTTATCGAAAACAGATTGTTACTTCTTGATACTTGATAATTCCATGGAAGTGTCTTTGATCCTACAAGTTTGCATAACAAAACCTTTCCCCATCTAGTAACTTCTATGTATCATTCCTTCATAGTGGGGTATGTGCATATGCCTCAAACTCAAATAGTCTTACAAAAGAAAAGAGAGCAGGGTGGCAGAAAGGAAGATTAGTAAATATCTATACTGTTGCTTCTCAAAGGTATATCTCTAAGAAATATGAGCACATTGATGCAGACGCAGAGTATAAAGGTTGAGGAAGAGGAGAATAAACTATACATAGTGTAATTATAATGCCACACAAAGAATAGGACATGCAACTTCGATATCCGGTCCAAAATTCTTATCTCAAGAAAATTCGTGCTGCTCCATGCCTACTCGGATTAGTTGTAATATTTTTGTTCACTGAGGAGGTATATGATATTAATGTTTAGTGGCTCCAAATTTAATATTTTTGGCCTTTCAAAATCTAAAGGATCTCTTTGGGTCATTTACATGGAAACAATTGTTGTCTCTTGTATCTTAAACAATAGAGAGAAGGAATGTTAGACAGGATTTAGATGTAATGTTTTTCAAAGAATGCTTCTTTCACGCTTTGTGCTAAATTTGATTGTAACATGCAGACATCACATCTATGAAAAGCATGGAGTTCCAAATCAATTGAGCTGAAGGAGGTTGGCCCTCGATTTGAACTACGGCTCTACCGGGTATTTTTATTTCAAAAAAGTTTGTTTACCAGTCTGTTTTCCTCCATATTTCTGTATGGTTCTTGTCGCACCCGTTTTTGACCTGCGGGCTTCGCGACGCGATGGCGTGGATTCCCTCTGGATTGGATAAAAATGCTTGCTTTGAGCAGTCGCCATCTAATTATTTTAAGGTGAATTAGGACACCTAAATTCTAACTAAAAAAATGCAAAATAACTCCAATTTTGTGATCTGCGAAACTAATGAGATTCTAGGTAAGGGTTCTTTATTATCCTAAAGGGAAGGGGTTAAGCATCCTTTAAGATCCGCTAACTTACGGTTATCCGGTCAAACTCAGGTTAATTATTATAGTAAAAAAGATGCATGTTTTTACAAGTATAAAAATAATGTTGCAAGATGTTAATAAAATTATTAGCGAATATTCTCCGAATATTCTCTGTATATTTTGTAATTATGATAGATGTATATTTAAGGTAACTTAGGATTTTAATTGTATTAGGAATCAACCTTTGTAAGGTAAGTTAGGATTCGTACCATATTAGGAATCAACCTTTGTACAACTATATATATTGTGAATAATGAAAGGAATCCCCAAGGGAAATTATTCTATATTTCATGGTATATTCACAATATATATAGTTGTACAAAGGTTGATTCCTAATATGATACGAATCCTAACTTACCTTACAAAGGTTGATTCCTAATACAATTAGAATCCTAAGTTACCTTAAATATACATCCATCATAATTACAAAATATACAGAGAATATTCGCTAATAAAAATGATGCATTTTGTACAAGTATGCATTTGTATGACATTAATATAAATGTGAAGCTGAAAAAAAGTATAAGTGTGTATTTGTACGGCATTAATATACATGTAAAGCTGAAAAAAATATGCATTTGTATGAAAATTGATAAAAATGTATGCAAGGTGATTTTTATGGGCGACGGGCCTAAAAATAGATAAACTAGCGATTTCCAATTTTAAAACTAACCGAGCCTAAGAATAAATGAACTAGAAATGGGTTTCTAGTTTAGACTACCCTATTAATTAATTCTATGTATGCCTATTCTAAACATTTCAATAATTTCAGGAGTACAATAATATTACAATACAGAATGAAATAAAGTTGAATTAAAGAAAGTAAAAACAACAACAAAATAAATAATCTCCGAGGGGTATTTGCCTTCTTTGACTTTATCCCTTGCAAGTTGTCAAGAACAAACTGTTAGAAATAAATGAATATACATAACTTCAGATCCGTATCCAAAACAATAAATGTTTTTATTACGGAGGACTCAGACTTAAATTTTGAAAAGATCATTTCAATCACGTCGTGGCTGCGAACATATGACTCGTTGATCATTTTAGTTGCCTTGCCTACCGAACATGTTGGTCTCTCGGGTGAAAAAGATTTAAGTTTCATCATTGCCCAGAAGTTTTATTTTCCGTCTTTACAACTGTGGAGGCCTAAAAAATCGACGGATATTTTTCATCGGCCAATGAAGTATAATATTCAAATCAGCAAAATGGTACCGAAAACAGTAAAAAAACAGAAACCGAGAAATGATGTCCGAAGGGAAGCGGCCTCGAATTCAATTTCTTCGGCCTAAATGTAGTATTTATTCAAAGCGGTAAAGCAGCAGTAAAGAGGTAAAGAGGTAAAGCGGTAAAGCAGTAAGATATCCGTGCACGGATGTTTAAATGCCAAAGCGATGGCGAAAGCAGGTAGTTTCGAAGGCGCGACCTCAAATTCAATTTCATTGCCCTAAATGCAGTATTTATTCAAATCAGCAAAATAACATCAAACAAGTAAAACCAAAAACTGAGAAACGACTCCCGAAGGGGCGCGGCATCAAATTCAATTTCACTGGCCTAAATGTAGTATTCATTTAAATGAGTAAATCAGTAAGACAATCCGTGTACGGATGTTTAAATGCCAAAATAAACAAACCATTTGCAATTAAAACGTCAGACCCGAATTCTGAAATTTTCAGACCGAAGCAGGATTCGGAATGCTTCTGAAATCCGACCCGAGACAGAACAGTGATCCAGCTCGGATTTCGGGTCGACCCGACCCGGAATCAAACATTTTTTTTATTTTCAGATAACCAACAACAAAAATACAAAAATACAAAAAATGAAATTTACTTGACCCGGGCTGACCCGACCCGAATCACAGATTTTTGACCCGAATCAATTGTTTTCTTGTATTTTCAGATAGCAAATAACAAAATATTGAACACAACAAAAATCTGGATTTTTACCCAACTCGGGCTGACCCGACCCGAAACAGTGACCCGATCTGAATCGAATGTTTCAACCCGAATCGATTTTCTCAAACTTTCAGATAACCAACAACAAATTATTGAAACAAAATTCAAAAAAATTTACCCGTCGGAACAGTAACATAATCCGGAACAGTGGCCCGACCCAGAAGTGGCCCGACCCGAAAACCTTGATTTTTTAGCACTCCGAACGAGAGAAACCAACCAAAACAACGATCGAAAAGAAAATAATATCAAAATCGATCCAAAATAAAACCAACGAACCGACCGGAAAAACCAACAAAAGCACCGAAAACCACCAACAAAATAACTTTCCGAACCCCCTTTTTCGGACTTAGACTTCCAAAAATCCCCCTTCCAAAATGAAGAACAAAAGGGGTTTCATAGATGGGTTTCGGATTTCGGGGGGATAGAGTATGGGGTTGACGGGTTGGTGGTGTAGGATGGCGGTGAGGTGACCGGCGATATGGGGGTGTGGGCTATGGGGGGTGCGGCTGATGGGGGTTTAGGGTGAAGGAGAGGGTTTGGTTTTTTGTAAGAGTGGCCAGTAGGCCGGGCTCCATAGCAACTAATTTTGATATTGCTTTCCTATCTCTATGTTTATTGTATTTAGAGCCTACAATTCCCCCCCGTCATAGGGTTAATTTGACCCTGTACTTGGTCCGGGACAGTATCAGTATGTGAACCTTGTCCCGATGGAGCGGGCGTTTGCGCACCCGATTTTGAAGTATGGTATTGGGCATACCTAGCTGGATAAGCACTTACTACGTGTCTAATTAAACCCCCCGTCCCACCGTGACCTTTTCCAGTTTTAAATTTTAAAATATTTTTACAAATTTTACATATGGCTACTTGATTCTCTACGTCCCTATCAAAAAATGTTCATGCATCTGATTTTAATGGTCGTTTTGCTGGACCTCGTCTCATACTAGGGGGAATAGGAGGTATTTCAGTTGAAGATGCACTAGTGGGTGTGTTATCATCAACATTAGTGGGTATATCATCTAGATCATCGTCTAAATTAAAGTCTTCTTGAGTTCCAGAAAATAGCTCCTGGTCTAAATCTAATGGTATTGTAGGAAAATGTTGAGCATCAACAAAATCATCCTGTGTAGGAATAAGATGACTAGAAGAAGTACCATTGCCCTGGTTGCCCCTACTAGAAGAAGCACCCTTACCCTTACCCTTAAACATACCTTTTAATCCTTCCATTTTAATTATGATAATAAATAATTAAAGACAATAAAATTAAGTGCGCTAAATAAAATAAACAGACAATAATAATTTAATGAAGGAACGAATGTATCAAACGCCGACGTAACGTCGACGTGTAATCGAGAGGTTGAAAATTAAAACTTTGCTCGATGGAAGATCCTCAAGCTAGTTGCCAACTTCACTCACAATTCCCAAATGCATAAATAAAATTGAATATTTAGCAAATAATGTAGACTTGTAGAGAGATATATTGAGAAATTAGAGAAATTGTAGGAAGATTTGTGAGAAAGATGAAGAGAAAATGAGTTATTTATAGTTGGAAAATTAGGTTAAAGTGTAAATATAATAACTTATGGGTTAAAAATAAATATTAAGGGGTTGGGGGGTTGGGGGAGGGCGGGCCTAAAATGGCCGTTGGCCAATGGCCATAATCTAAAATGGTCGTTGGTGCAACAGTCATTTTTGCAAAGGGGAAAAAGGCGAGGATCATTTGGGCCAGGGGTGGGCGGGCGGGGGTCGGTCGGGTCGGACCGTCCCGCCCACCGCCACCTAGTTTTTATCGGGTTTTTTTTTTCCTTTTTTTGTGTTTGGTGGGTTGGGGTATAAAGAGAGGAGTGTTTGGTCGAATGGGCCGATCCGGGTGGGCTTGCGAGTTGGCCTGGTTGGGCTTGGGGTATAAGGGAAATGGGTTGGGGTTTTGTTTTGATGTGTTGGGTATGGGAAATAAAGGGGAAAAGGGTTGTTGGGCCGACCGAATTAGGTTTCGGTTGGGTTCGAAAATGGAGGGTTTGGGTTTTGTAATGGGTTGAGTAGGAATTGTTTTGGGTTAGGAAATAAATGGGTTATGGGTTTAAAATACAAAAAGGGGGTTTTATTAAAAAAGAAAGCTTTGCAGAATTTATAAATTGTAAAGATGACAATATGATAAAAATATAATATTTGTGAAATGCTTGGTGCTAACAAAAAATAAAAATCGATGACGTTTTGTCAAAAATAAAATAACATATAATATTAGGATAAAAAGTATGATTATGATATAAAAATGCAAATGACAAATAAAATGCAAATAATAATAAAAATGATGATATTTATACATATATATGCCTATATTTTAAAATTATCTTAAGGTGTCAAAAATATTTAAAATTGCAAATAAAATCATAAAAGATGGGACAAAATTGGGTGTTAATAGATGCCCCTCTTTGGCCGGAGACGATGAAAGAGTTTTCGGCCAAAGAAGTTGAATGAGTCGCCAATTTTGTGCTGATCATCAGGACTGGAGTGGAGGTTAAGGATGCGTGGGAAGAAATAGAATCCCGAGGGGAGAGAAGTTGCAAAAGATGGTGCAGATTCAAGAAACATTGCCCCAGTGTCGCGTTATGATGACACATGGTTTCAGATGTGATGAGATACTGAGGGAAGGGCGGAACAATGGTTCGAAGTACTTCCCCGATGCAGATGACGTTGTTGCATAGACGTGATGAGATGACGTCGTTGCTTAGACGTTATGCAGATAGCGTCGTTGTATATGTGTTATTTAAATTAAAATACCCGCCTGACTGAAAATAAAATACCCGCATTAGGAGGTGGGCACCTGACTGAAATTAAAATACCCGTATTAGGAGGTAGGCGCCTGACTGAAATTGAAATACCCGCATTAGGAGGTGGGCGCCTGACTGAAATTGAAATACCCGCATTAGGAGGTGGGCGTCTGACTGAAATTGAAATACCCACATTAGGAGGTGGGCGCCTGACTGAAATTGAAATACCCGCATTAGGAGGTGGGCGCCTGACTGAAATTAAAATACCCGCATTATGAGGTGAGCGCCTGGCAGAAATTAAAATACCCGAATTATGAGGTGGGTGCCTGACTGAAAATAAATACCCGAATAATGAGGTGGGCGCCTGACTGAAATTAAATACCCTAATTATGAGGTGGGCGCCTGACAGAAATTTAAATACCCGAATTATGAGGTGGGCGCCTTACAGAAATTAAATACTCGCATTGGAAGGTGGGCGCCTGACAGAAATTAAAATACCCGCATTAGGAGGTGCGCGCCTGACAGAAATTAAATACCCGAATTATGAGGTGGGCGCCTGACAGAAATTTAAATACCCGAATTATGAGGTGGGCGCCTGAAATGATGTCGTTGTATTGACGTGATGCGTTTGTGACCCGCATGGGTTGAAATGACGTCGTTGTATAGACGTGGTGCGTTAAAAACGTCATTGTGTAGACGTGATGTGCAGATGACACCGTTGCATAGGCGTGCTACTGATGACGTTGTTGTATGGGCGTGTTATTGATGACGTTGTTGTATGGGCGTGTTGCTGTCGTTGTAATGCTGTGACAGATGTAAATGACATCATTGCCGTTAGTTTTCTGTAATATGATTCCACGTTGTGTTGAATCTTCTGCCGATTCAAAGTCCTGTGGACTATGCATTAAAATGTCATCCATGCACGGACGAAAATGTGATTCGACGTCTTTGCCGGATTAAACACATATGTTGCTGCTTCCTTGCCTTTGTCAAGTTGAAGACCTGCACTCGAAGAAAATTGTGAGTTTGAGAGGAGGGACGGTTGATTCGCGTTGACTTTGTAGCTTTGGCTCTTGACCCTCTCAAGTTCAGACTGGTTTAGATTGAAGACATAGATGTCTGGCATTTTTCCAACTCCATTGGCATATTCTTGTAGTGAACCCTTAAAATTTGCCCCAATTTCTGGTATATATGAAGATGCTGAACTTTCAACTGGACAAAATCGAGTTTGTGTGGACAACTTGCTTGTCCTATTAAGCCGATCATGGGGGCCTATTGCATTGTGTGCAAGATAATGGAAGAAAATTTCCAATGGTGTGACCGAAGCCGATATAAGCCGCCTAAGTATTTCGAGAAAGGAAATCAGGTCATAACGTAGTTCGTGCAAGCAAAATGGCGATTGTGAAGTTTTCCAAAATGGGACTGAAGCCGATATGGCTACCTACGTATCCCGCCGAGGGAATCAGGTCATAACGTAGTTCATGCAAGCAAAAAGGATTGTGAAGTTTTCCAAAATGGGACCGAACCCGATGTGGCTGCCTATGTATCCCGCCGAGGGAATCAGGTCATAGCGTAGTTCATGAGGCAGAAGAGATTTGTAAGTTTTTAGAATGTTTTTTGGTAAAAAAAAGAATGACTAGAGTTTCAAAAATGATGCAATATTTTGCAAGGTTTTTTTGTTGTTGTTGTTGTTTTTTGTTTTTGAAAATATGAAAAAGACATAATCACGTCTTGACTTCGGTTGGTACCAACAATTAGTACTGTGCTTAGGGGTTCCCGTTATTGCTTTCTGTATAACCAAGACTGACTTCAGGGTAATTCCTACAGCTTCAGATGCTACCTCAGACATACCTGAGTATCGACACTTGCTTCAAGCCAAGGTTTTGACATATATGAATCCTCATGTTTCAAATGCCCTCACTGAAAGGAAGTCTCATTCTCATATGTATTTCAGTATTTTGAACTTTGGGACGTCTAGAGAAGTACACTCACCCTCAGAAAGATGTTCAATGCATTTAATTGTGATACCATATGCTTGGCCGTCATGTGAGTATACACTAATATGAGAACCCTCTGTATAGGATCATGCAGGGCTTGTTATGGTTTTGTAATGTAGGCTTGGGAAAAGGAAAGGATATCATTTGGGTAAGGAGTAACTAATCCTTCCTTGAGCGTTGGAATATGTCCGCGCTTGGTATTTGTGTGCCTTGATGCCGATTTGCTTCTTTTTGCCCCTTTTGTTTTGCACTGACTCTTTTTTTTATTTGGATATTTCGTTTGGAGCTTTTTCGCCTTTTGGAGTTATTTTCTTTTTTTTTATATTGTCGGGGCCTTTGACTTCCTTTTTGTGTGAAGTCGTCCTTTTGTTTTGTTTTCTTTTCCTCTGTTGGGAACATTGCAACTTCAACTCTATTTTTTCAGCAATTTGCACATTTCTAATGCGCTCAAGGAGGTCGGGCCAAGAGAAGGATAGTGCGTGTACACACTCAGAAAGGGTATAAGATGTAGTTGTTAAAAAAATAGGCTTTAGGCTCAAAGGGGAAGTACTACGGATAATGCTATTTGGTAGGCTTGAAAGGCTCAAACGGATCAAAGAAAGCCTACGATCCTTTTCTATACCAAGTGTTACTCAGGATTTCGCCTCAACAAACATTCGAGCCAAGTTCTAGATCACAATGCAATGCAATTGAACTTATTCTAAAAACTCACCACACAATGCACATGAAACGATGAGGTTGGCTTTGTTCATATCTTGGAAGCATGCAAAACAATTTTTAAGTGTCAACACAGGCGTGAATGAGAGGTACCAGAAGAATCAATGGTTTACCACAAAGTCAATCTCCCCCACTTGTTCTTTCCTATGTACGCTCCTAACCGTGTTGGTATCAACCAAGTCAATCAATGATTCTTAAAATTATTTTTGTACTTTCTTTGTTTTTTTTTTTGAATAAAGGGTACCGAACCCAAATAGGGCTGCCTACGTATCTCATCTTTGACGAGAATCAGGTGTACGTAGTTCGTGCAAAAAGTATATATAAAATGTATGCTTAAAAAAATTCATCCATGATAGGATAGTAAAAGTAAAAATTGTATAAAACAGATGATTGCCCACTATGGGACGAATGCAAAGTAAAAAATAATTGTCCACCGTAGAATGAATGCAATGGAGAAATGATTATCCACAATAGGATGCATGTAATAAATAAAAAAAATAATTGTCCATTATAGGATGAATGAAAAGATTGATAAACCAGATATGTCCCTTTCTAAGGTGGACAAGGAAGTGCGTCTTTTTTTTTTTTTTTTTTTAGTGTTGTCGAACCCAAGAAGGGCTACCTACGTATCACATCGTACAGTGAGAATCAGACACTCGTAGTTCGTGAGGATATGTTGTAAAAATGGTATGATATAAAGGAATTATGTAACGAAAATTAAGCATATCAATTGAATTTGCAAATATGTAAAAAAAAAATAAAAGTATAGAAAAACTAGAGTGATGGCTTATTAAATCTAATGTTGGTTGACTTTTACTAATCAAAACATCTTTCGACCATCTTTGTGAAAACCTTTTGCTTTGTTCTTTTCTAGAGTATATCCAGAGATAATGTTTTAGAACGACCGCCCCCAACTGTTCGCGAGGACGATCTTCCTGCAAAAAATAAGAGCACAGAGTGAAAGGAGGAAAGTCACAAAAAAAAAATGTAGAAGTGTAATAGTATAGTCAAAGACTCCCCTGATTGGTTTGTTCGGACTGGAGGTTGGATGACTTCTTTCAGTCAAAGTATCTCCCGGTCATTTTTGTAAAGACTTTTTTTTTCGTAGAGTATCACAGGGATGATGTTTTATAATGACCGCTCTAGACTGTTTGCGAGGACGGTCTTCCTGCAAAAATGAGGGACATGGGTGAAAGTGGAAAAGTCGCAAAAATAATAAAATGTAGGAGTGACAGTATGGTCAAAGACTCCCCTGATTGCTTCACAAGGTCCGAGTCTTGATGTTCAAGAACGCTTTATCCTCGGGCAGTGACATAATTTTTGTCCAGAGGATCAAAAGATATGGCGTTGCCCCAGTAAAAGTCTTGATTAAGTGCGATAGCCCAAAAGTTCAAAGGACAAATATTCATGCCCAGAGTTGCAAGCGACATGACATGATATGTATAGAATTGAAACATGTAATTATTGCATTAAATAATATGTACATAGTTAAAAGAAGAAAAATAGCAAACAAATTGCGCGGGAATTAAATGTACGTCCTAACATGCATGGAGCCTCTCTTATGCCAGAGGTGAGCCTAAACGCCAAATATGAGAGATTATGACAGATTAATCCAAACTGTCAAACTGCAATGCTTTTGTTGGAAATAAAGACAAAATTTATGTACATTTTCCAATATCGGCATGTCATGATTAGGCTTGGATTAGTCTATCATTATCACGCTACATATAATATGATGATAGGTCGTTGGGTCGTGAGACCCGTCAACAATTTTGGAGGATTTATTAAATGTGGAGTCGATAGCAAGGATCGACCCACCTAAGGTGTATGCATGCAGGACTTAAGATAAAGGGTGGTGTAGCTCTATCCTAAATTTTCTAAGATTTGGCTCGAGTGAGAAGGCTACGCGGCCAACCGAAATGGTCCGGAAACTCCGCGCATACGCCAACTCTCCTAAAATTTGGTAATTTGAAAGAATTTGCGGGTGCGCAAAACACACCTCGCGTGTAATGTGTGATAGTGTCAATTTTCTGAAGTGGAGGAAATATGAGCGAAATGCCAATTTAAGGAAAGCATGAAAAGAAAGTAGCAATTAAAACAGTTAAACATACAAAATTTCAAAAAAGATACAATTTGAAGTTGTAGATCAAAGAAGAAGTAAAATAAAGCGCGATAATAATTAACCTGAATCAGCTATGGTTAAGAACCTGGATTTCCCCAGCGGAGTCACCATGCTGTCGCACCCGTTTTTGACCCGCGGGCTTCGCAACGCGATGGCGTCGATTCCCTCTAGATTGGATAAAAATGCTTGCTTTGAGGAGTCGCCACCTAATTATTCTAAGGTGAATTAGGGCACCTAAATTCTAACTAAAAAATGCAAAATAACTCCAATTTTGTGATCTGCGAAACTAATGAGATTCTAGGTAAGGGTTCTTTATTATCCTAAAGGGAAGGGGTTAAGCATCCTTTAAGATCCGCTAACTTACGGTTATCCGGTCAAACTCAGGATAATTATAATAATAAAAAAGATGCATGTTTTTACAAGTATAAAAATAATGTTGCAAGATGTTAATAAAATGATGCATTTTGTACAAGTATGCATTTGTATGGCATTAATATAAATGTGAAGCTGAAAAAAAGTATAAGTATGTATTTGTACGGCATTAATATACATGTAAAGCTGAAAAAAATATGCATTTGTATGAAAATTGATAAAAATGTATGCAAGGTGATTTTTATGGGCGACGGGCCTAAAAATAGATAAACTAACGATTTCCAATTTTAAAACTAACCGAGCCTAAGAATAAATGAACTAGCAATGGGTTTCCAGTTTAGACTACCCTATTAATTAATTCTATGTCTGCCTATTCTAAACATTTCAATAATTTCACGAGTACAATAATATTACAATACAGAATGAAATAAAGCTGAATTAAAGAAAGTAAAAACAACAAAATAAATAATCTCCGAGGGGTATTTGTCTTCTTTGACTTTATCCCTTGCAAGCTGTCAAGAACAAACGGTTAGAAATAAATGAATATACATAACTTCGGATCCATATCCAAAACAATAAATGTTTTGATTACGGAGGACTCAGACTTAAATTTTGAAAAGATCATTCCAATCACGTCGTGGCTGCGAACATATGACTCGTTGGTCATTTTAGTTGTCTTGCCTACCGAACATGTTGGTCTCTCGGGTGAAAAAGATTTAAGTTTCATCATTGCCCAGAAGTTTTATTTTCCATCTTTACAACAGCATTAACTACAGCATTTATACCAAAATTTAGGTGTATTGAAGATAGTCCCTGGGGAAGTCATATTTTTTGGGGTACACACGGTTTAAGCTGCTAATTCCAAATGTGATCCTGAATTTTTGACGTTTTCTCACACCAGACCATGTTATATCCGTGGTCTTCTCGCGTGTACAGAATAGATTTGCATTTTCATAAGAAGTGTTGGCTTGTTATACGACTGATAGTACCAGAGTTAGTGAACTACATAAATCAAATGGAATTGATGAGAAAAAACAGAGTTGATAGCTGGTGAATCACATGCTAGACAGTGTTTTTGTAACAAACCCAAACTACTCACTGTATTAAATAAGAACTGAAACATGTTTACAACTTTAGAATAGTAATTACAACTCAAACTACTGAATTACAATGGAAAATACTAAAATAACAAGTAACTACATATAGAGATAAGAATGGGGATGAGAAGTTTAGACACAGATAAAGGAAATGAGAGGAACATACATTATCTGAACAATACGCATAACTGATCTTTCTAACTCCGCGTCCTTTTTAACTAATTGCTAAACGGGTCTTGATCCCAAATCAGCTTTTGTGAAAGCCTTTTGACCCGATTATTTCTTCTCGACCCAATATCTGTTAGTGTGGGATGGGGTTGATTCATAACAAATGTTTTTGGCAAAATGACTATTGATTAGCCGCATTCACCGGTCTCCATCACTTGGGCCATGAAGAAAACGAAAGCCGATGTTGACACTATATAGTTGGTGGCATTTGGAATTCAACACATAAAAATTGTTTATATAGTTGTTTTTGTTAAACAGAGCAATATACATGTGATATACACTGAATATACAGCAGTGTATATCACATATATATCACTGGATTAACGTGATGGTGGCGACAAGCGGCGATGGAATTGTGGGAAGCAGTGGCCCTCTCGGTAGTGGGCTTTCGGCCAGTCCAAAAGGATTTGTTCCAGCAGTCTTGGGCCTAGGCAGTGGGCCTCTCGGCCAGATCTGCAGATCCAAGTAACAATAGGATATTGTATATATGGTATATATATTTGTAGTATATTGTAATGAAAATGATACCTTAATTAGTGTTATACACCCACCATAATTGTATAGTTAGAATTATGGTAGAATAAGAATTTAGAAGTAGAATAGGAAAAGGATTTTCCTATTATGGAAATATGTAACTTGTATATATATCTATTCAATCAATGAAAATAATCAAGGGGATTATTTCTTTCATGGTATCAAAAGACTAGGTTTTACAAAAAAAATTCTCTCCCAAAATTTTTTGGACCCTTCGGCCGAGACACCCCCCTCCCCCCTCGGGTTTCTCTTCCAAAATTCGTAAACGCTCTCAAAAACCACTTTTAAATTTCCCCTCCTTCTTTGTTCTTATCAATATGTCTAAGAACAATTTTCACCCTGCCCTCACGGTTTCCAATATCAAGCTAAGTGTCTCTATTGTCCTTGAAATGGAAAACGTGCAATATGCAACGTGGGCGGAGTTGTTTAAAATTCACGCTATAACTTATCAAGTTCTTCACCATATCATTCCTCCCGCTAGACCCCTTCCTGTGGAGGATCCTGAGTTATGGATTACACTTGATGCTACCGTTCTTCGGTGGATATACGCCACTATTTCGGTGGACCTTCTACAAACGATTATTGAGCCAGATACCACGGCTATGGCTGCATGGAATAGATTGCGTGACATATTCCAAGACAACCAACATTCCCGTGTCGTCACACTCGAGCAGGAATTCTCTCTCGTTCGAATGGACGAATTTCCGAACGTTTCTGCATATTGAAAGAAACTAAAGGAGTTGGCGGATCAACTACGTAATGTTGGCGCACTAGTAACAAATAATCGTCTAGTTCTACAGTTGGTTGCCGGTCTTTCGGAGGCCTATAATGGTATTGGAACTCTCCTTCGCCAAAGTAACCCTCTTCCCGACTTCCATCAAGCCCGCTCCATGCTTACGTTAGAAGAAGCCGGTTTGGCTAAAAATGTGGCTACCGGAGCAAGCCCAGTTGTCATGATGGCGTCCTCTCCTAATCCTTCAGGTTTTGTTAATAATTCTGGCCAAAATCATAACAATGGGGGCGGTAAGAATAATCGAAAGAATAATAACAAAAACCGCGGAGGCAAACGCGGTGGTTCTAGTGGCAGTTCCGGTGGTCAGCAAGCAGGCGGTGGGTCACATCCAGTGAACAGTGGCACACCACCACCCCTGGGCCCAGCAGTGGGGCCCATGGCAGTGGGGCTGGGGCAGTGGGCCATAGGCCAACAGTCCTCACAACGCAGAATTTCCGGCGATGGCCGCCAATAGTTCAGGCCCAATACCCAGCAGTGGCGGCCATCGGCGGTGGCCCAAAGAACGGCAACAACGGCGATTCTGACCCGGTTCGGCCACGGCCAGGAGTTCTTGGGCCCCGACCTCCGCAAGCCCATCATGCTGCAGGCCCCACTCAGACCGATATCGAGGCCTCGATGCACACGTTGGGATTGACTCAATCGGACCCAAATTGGTACATGGACACCGGGGCCACTACTCACATGACTTCCGAATCAGGTACTCTCTCATCTTATTCCAATTTGAGCACCTCTCGGGGGATAATTGTTGGTAATGACAGTTCTATTCCAATTCTAGGGTATGGTCAGAAAACGTTGTCTCCCCCCAATCCACCACTCCTCTTGAAAAATACTTTACATGTTCCTAAATTGATTAAAAATTTAGTGTATGTCCGAAAGTTCACAAATGACAATTCTATTTCTGTTGAATTTGATCCTTTCGATTTCTCTGTGAAGGATTTCAAGACGGGGAGTCATCTCATGAGGTGTGATAGTAGGGGGGATCTGTATCCTATCATGCCCGGTTTCAGTCCATCGAGTCCAGCCTTGCCGTCAGCTTTTGCAGCCATCTCTCCTTCCATGTGGCATGCTCGTCTATGTCATCCGGGATCTTCTATTTTATCAGCCTTAGATAAAAATAGCTTTATTTTTTGTAAGGGTACGAGTTGAAATCCAATTTGTCAGTCTTGTTCATTAGAAAAAATTGTTAAGTTGTCATTTGTAGACTCCAATTCTCATACTTCTATGCCATTTGACATTATTCATAGCGACTTATGGACATCTCATGTTCTTAGTTCAATGGGTCACCGATATTATGTTCTCTTTTTAGATGATTATTCTAGATTTATGTGGACGTTTCCAATTGCGAATAAATCACAAGTGTTTTCCGTCTTCATCAAATTTAGAGCGTTCATTCGTACTCAATTCGAAAGAGAAATAAAAAATATTCAATGTGATAATGGGAAAGAGTATGACAATAGGGAGTTTCGGGAGTTTTGTGCTAATAATGGGATAAATTTTCATTTTTCGTGTCCTCATACATCTTCACAAAATGAGAAAGCCGAACGCAAAATTCGTTCCATAAATAACATTGTCCGAACTCTCTTAATTCATGCCTCCGTACCTCTATATTTTTGGCATCATGCTCTACAAATGGCCACATATCTTCTGAACATAATTTCGTCTAAAGGTCTAACATATTCTTCTTCCCTCAAAATCCTATATAATAAGAACCCTTCTTATTCTCAGCTTCGAATTTTTGGATGCTTATGTTATCCGTTATTCCCATCCACCACAATTAACAAACTTCAGGCTCGGTCTACCCCGTGTGTATTTTTGGGTTATCCGTCAAATCATCGTGGTTATAAGTGTTTTTTGATTTATCCTCCAAGAAAATCATAATAAATCGCCATGTCATTTTTTATGAAACTCAATTCCCTTTTACGAAAGTTCATACTCCCGAACCTAAGTCGTATAATTTTTTGGATGACCAAATATCCCCGTATATTTTTCAGAATTTTTTGGACTTCTCCCGCACCCAAAATCCTCTAGCGGGCCCACTGCCCGCTGGACCCACAATACCGCCACACCCAACTATTCCCATCGAGCAGTTCCAAAGAATCGGGCCACCACCACCTCGAACCGGGTCCAATGACGATTCCACTTTTACCGATTTGGGCCAAGAGCTCACCGTCACGCCACCCGTCCCGAGCTCAAAAAATTCCCAAAATTCCCTCAATTCTTCCTCAAGTCATAGACCGATCACTCGTAGTCAGCGGGGTATTTTTACACCTAAAAGACATTTTAATTTACATTATGATGTCTCTAAATCCCCCTTGCCCCGCAATCCTGTGTCCGCATTAAATGACCCTAATTGGAAAATTGCTATGACTGATGAATTTAATGCTCTTATTGATAATAAGACGTGGGAGTTGGTGCCCCGTCCATATGGTATTAATGTTTTCAGGTCTATGTGGATTTTTGCTCATAAGGAGAATTCAGATGGGTCCTTTGCTCGACATAAGACGCGACTTGTTGGTGATGGTAAGACTCAGCAGGTTGGGATAGATTGTGGTGAGACGTTTAGTCCGGTGGTCAAACCGGCTACCATTCGCACTGTGCTAAGCTTGGCTCTTTCAAAGACTTGGTCAATTCATCAGTTGGATGTCAAGAATGCTTTCCTACATGGGGATCTCAAGAAAACAGTATATATGCATCAGCCGTTGGGTTTCAGGGATCCAAACCGTCCTCATCATGTATGTTTATTGAAGAAGTCCTTATATGGGCTTAAGCAGTCTCCGAGGGCCTGGTACACGAGGTTTGCTGACTTTGTTTCAACTATTGGGTTCACTCATAACAGGTCAGACAATTCCGTGTTCATCTACCGCCGTGGTTCGTCCTTGGCCTAAATTCTGTTGTATGTGGATGATATCATCTTAACTGCCTCCTCCGATGCTTTGCGCCAGTCTATCATGGTCATGTTCAGTTCTGAATTTGCTATAAAAGACTTAGGGCCTTTGAGTTATTTTTTGGGGATTGCCGTCAAGCGTCATTCAGGTGGGTTGTTTCTGTCTCAACGGAAGTATGCTGCTGAGATCATCGAGAGGGCTGGGATGTCATCCTGTAAGTCCACTTCCACGCCAGTTGATGCAAACCCAAAGCTAAGTGCCACAGCAGGTGCACCATACGAGGACCCGACCCGCTATCGCAGTCTTGCAGGGGCCCTCCAGTATCTTACCTTTACCAGACCGGATATTACATATGCGGTTCAGCAGGTGTGTTTATTCATGCATGATCCCAGAGTTGAGCACATGAATGCAATCAAACGCATCATTCGGTATATTCAGGGGACACTAGACTATGGGTTGCACTTGTATCCATCGTCTACATCTACGATTGTCTCCTACACGGATGCTGATTGGGGTGGTTGTCTCGACACCAGACGGTCGACTTCTGGCTACTGTATGTTCCTTGGCAACAACTTGGTCTCCTGGTCAGCAAAACGTCAGGCAACTCTATCCCGCTCAAGTGCCGAGGCAGAATATCGAGGGGTAGCGAATGTGGTCTCCGAATCATGTTGGCTACGTAACTTGCTTTTGGAGCTTCATTGTCCCATTCAGAAGGCAACCTTGGTATATTGCGATAACATTAGTGCCATCTACCTTTCAGGTAACCCCGTTCAACACCAACGCACCAAGCATATCGAAATGGACATTCACTTTGTCCGTGAAAAGGTTGCAAAGGGTCAAGTTCGCGTATGCCATGTCCCGTCTCGTTATCAAATTGCAGACATCTTTACAAAGGGTCTACCAGCGGTTCTCTTTGAAGATTTAGGGACAGTCTCAGCATTCAAAAACCGCCCGCTATGACTGCGGGGGTGTGTTAAACAGAGCAATATACATGTGATATACACTGAATATACAGCAGTGTATATCACATATATATCACTGGATTAACGCAGTGGGCTGAGCAGCAAGCAACAGTGAATTGTGGGAAGCAGCGGGCCTCTCGGCAGTGGGTTTTCGGCCAGTCCAAAAGGATTTGTTCCAGCAGTCTTGGGCCTAGGCAGTGGGCCTCTCGGCCAGATCTGCAGATCCAAGTAACAATAGGATATTGTATATATGGTATATATATTTGTAGTATATTGTAATAAAAAGGATACCTTAATTAGTGTTATACACCTACCATAATTGTATAGTTAGAATTATGGTAGAATAATGATTTAGAAGTAGAATAGGAAAATAATTTTCCTATTATGAAAATATGTAATTTGTATATATATCTATTCAATCAATGAAAATAATCAAGGGGATTATTTCTTTCAGTTTTAATGCATCTTTGCCTTGTAAGTTTTAATTTAGAATGCTAAACTCGATGATTGTAATACAAAACAATGGCCAATAAAATAGATTCTCCGTTAATGTTAATTTAATTTTTTTATTGTTTGAATGTAGCTGTGTGAAAGTGCTACTTTAATACGAGTCGAGTTGATGTTGATCGTCCAAAAAATATTTTTATCTCATCTGTCAAGTTAGGTTCTGTTTATTACTACTTATTTATTAGAACCTCATGGACTATCCATTAACGTAACGTCATTGATCTCTATGCTAAAAAGCCTTATGGCTTCTCTGATTTGGAAACCATTAACACTAACATATAATGAAATTGACGTTAAGAGGTAGCTCTCTGCCACGTGATGACTTTGTTGAATAACTATCAAGAAATAGTAGTTGGTGAATCGAAAAGGAGGAAAATGTAACATGTGTTACCTAACAAGGGGGTGCAAGTGTAGCTTTTTGAAATGAGAGGGAGTTTACGTGCAACTATTATTCTTATAGGGGATTTTCTTTTCAAACTTATCTCTTGGACAATCAAATTGGTGTGTTCAAAAAGGGAATTTAGCTCACCTAAATGAGAAGATTATGACCAAGCTAGTATAATTGTTCGAAAAATCAACCAAAACTAGGTATGCCATTTTGCCATGTCAACCTGAGAGTTGGAGATTAGACTTTAACCTTTATTTTTTGTAATCTGTATTTGAAAAGAAAAAGTCAAAATTAATGTAATTATTTAAGAGTAATAGGTTTGAATTAGGTATCTCCTTGACCCACCTGCAAAACTCTAATTAGCATCCATATTCAAACAACGAAAGCAAGAATCATTTAAGTTCTAATAAAAAAAATCCACAACAAAGAAATTCAAAGAGAAAACTGAGAAGAAAAATGAACTCATTATTTATTTAACAATAATAACCAAATAACAATAATGCGTATGTCCATGAATGCTAAGTCCACATAGGAAAAACAAAGAGATAAAAAAATAATAATCTAAAGAATATATAATCTACCAATCAAGATGACATCTGGTTTCCTCAAAATTAGCAGATCTTCCATTAGCCTCCAGAGGAACCTTGAAATCACATTCAATTTTGGGCTTAATTTTGTGTGTTTTAATCCAACCAGCCTTTAGTCTTATGCGCATATAAAGCTTCACTTCCATCTCATAAACACCTGAATTCTTCTCATTATTGTAATTTGATTTCTCTCTGTCTCCCAATAGAACCAAACTCTGACCTTTAAAAACAGAACTCAAAGTGCTAGTATTCTTATGACCCTGATAGAACGGTTCCAAATTTTGACTAGCAAATCTTTGGCCTTGATACATAGCTCTGGCTTCGATCGAATCGTAGTAAATCCCAACTCTCTTGTTGGGATTTCTAATAGTCATGTTGAGAGCAAGATCGTAGTAAAGGGTGTTGTTCGTGGTGGACAAATCGAATTGTGTCAACGTGGCATCTGTCACGTAGAATTTGACCTTGTTAGGACGTAGGATGAGCCATAGGACTAATGCAACGACTCCGATGATGATGAGAAGGGTGAAGATAATTTGGCAAATACAAGTGCAGAGACAGTTGAAGAGACAGCTGCATGGGTTGCAGCTGCCACCACGGCTACGGTGGTAGGCCATAATAAGTGTGTTGATGTTCAAGAAATACAAAAGTAACTAAACTTTTTGTGTTTCTTTGATGTGTATATATATTATGCAGAAAAAAGTTGATATGAGGATGATGCTTTAGTGAATGAAGATGAATGTGTACTTTTTTTTGGGTCTTTGGTAGGGTGTATATATAGGTGTAATATGGATATTGTGTATGATGGGGATTGTGGAATTGGTAAGCAAAAGCAAATTAAATAGAAGAAAAGACCGTGTTTTGATGTCTATTAGAGTTTGAAATACGCGGTAGTTTTTGTAGTCGTACCTTCTTAGAAATTGATCAAATTGTAACGTAGAAGATTGCGCCTAGCAATTTCGTGTCAAGATTATCGTTATTGACTTAGGTTTTAGTCAAAGACTTTTGTTAGACTCATGCATAGGGTATAGATGGTGTGTTTGGTCAACTTTAATGGCATAACCTCATAAATTAGTTTTTTGGGTTGAGATCACTTGCGGATAGAGATAATGGATCTTGGACCCGGTCCGGATCCGGTGGATCCAGATCCATTTTATAGGATATGGATCTTCAAAATTTGGACCCGACGGATCCGGATCGGACCCGGATCCCTTTCTAACGGATCGGATCTGGATCTGGATCTTGTATTTGAGATCCGTATCCGGTCCAGATCCGATCCGTGGATCCATTTTTTATTAAATATATCCATAACCTAGAATGTAATTTTATAAGTATTTTCTTAAATTTTTTTCATAATTTATGTATTGGATAAAGGGTTGAACCAGGATAAGGCACAAGTCACACAGCCATGTAATTTGTCTTTGAAGTTTCATTTCTTTTACCTATATGCTCTCTGCAGTTTCCCATATTTTTATTTCTATAAGAAGAAAAAATTATCACTCTTCTTTAAATTTTTGTTTCTTGAATCTGATAGCCGTAAGTTTTAAGTATCTTTCTCTCATTTGTTTGATCAGCAAAAAAAAAACTGGGACTTTTGATATATGACTGACATTGTTTTATGTTGTTTAATGGAGTCAATCAGTAGAACTACAAGTGGAGCATCACTAAAGCCTCCAAAAATTAGCTCAAAGTTGCAATCTGTTCAGCATCACTAATGAAGTCAATCGTCTTTATTTTCTTGTGATGCTAAAACTTCGTTCAGTATTTTGGAAGAATGATCTCATGTTTGTGTAGGTTGATTGAATGAACTCAATTATTTTTTCAATCAGATTGCGTTTCATTTTGTCATAAAAGTTTCTGTTGGGATTACAAGGTTTGCAGGAAACGGGAATTACAAGCAACTGCTAATGTAAGAATTGAAATTACAATTCAACTAGAAATCTGAAAATTACAAAGATGAACTAGGAAAACTGAAAAACCGTTTTGTTTGCTTGCTGAGTCGAGTGTGGCACTCTGTCCTTAAGACAATATTGCCCCGTATGTATCATTTATACGTCCTGGACAATTCGTCTTCCAAGATAAAACAGCAATGGAACACTTGAGCAAAGGAAACTCAAGAGCTACCTTGAAGAATATTGAGCAAGAAATGATGCAAGGAAGATGTAGGAAGAAACTGTTTTGCTTGTGTATTTTCGTGTATATTGCAAGTATATTTTATGTGCTTCTCAACAATGGTGTATGGGGTGTTTATATAGGTGAGGGAGGGCTGTTTAACTGCTTATATAGGTGAGGGAGGGCTTCTCAACAATGGTCCAAATCAGATTTCAAACTTCGGGATCAAACCGTACTTTCCGGAAAAGTTTTACGCCCAAAGATAATATCAGAAGCCCACAGCCCGTGACCCGTGACCCGTGGACCCGTGACCCGTGACCCGTGACCCGTGGACCCGTGGACCCGGAACCCGGAACCGGAACCGGAACCGGAAACGGACCGGACCGGACCGGACCGGCGGGCGGCGGCGGCGCGCGTGTGGTCTTTCCTTGAACCGAAGCACATCTAGGTCCTCCCTCCTTTAAACACATGGGATACCCCTTGGGGTCCCAAACCCCAAACCAATTTCGAGTCTTATATACACAACAATTCTTTCTTCCTCTACCGATGAGGGAGAATTGAACACAACACCACACTTTCCATGCTTCAAACACCTCACTTCGTGAACCAATATCTCTTTCATTTCTCAATGAAATTTGACGATTCTTGGCCCTACGATTATCTACGTACTTAGTAGATCATGCATGTGTGAAGAACCGGATTCTCTAACATACGTAACACTAGTGTTTAAGCCGTTAAAGTTGGTCGGTCGCAACTCCCGCCAAAGGCAAATTTCCAACAATCCCCTCTTGAAAGAGATTTTGGCGCACTCACATGGTGCCTTTTTCATTTCCAGCAATATTTCAGCGGACCGATGTTGCATAAGGAGAGGTAGCATCAGCTTTGAACCTTCCATGGTTGAATACCATCGGACTTACTTACTGCGCGGTGAACGTGATGTCTTGAACCGTCAGTGTTTAGTGTAAGCCAAGTCAATGGTACCAACACAACAAATTCCCTTACTCTCTTCTTCGTAATGTTTTGTCCGTTTTGGCCATGGACAACGTCTTGGATTCTTAAGTGCATTCATTTTGAGGCGGCCCGTCCTCGCACTTAAATAGGTGGTCTCCTACAAGGTATCCTGCTATACCCCACTTCACAAGTGTTAGGAACCATTAAAAGTTTCCCAAAACCTAACCTCAACTGTTGAGGAGCATTATAGGTTTTGAAAACTTAACCTTTACCCACACTGCAGATAGCAGTTAAAGTATATCGCGGGAACGGCTTTGGATTTGGTGTTTCTTTTCAGAAATCACTATCCGAAGTGCTCATATTTCCACCGAAGCGATCAACTGAACCTTTACAACTTAGTTTTCCCATTGAACCAAATTACTGGGATCTCCAGTTAGTAAGGTTGGGTTACCGCTGTATTAGTCCTTATATTTTGGGTTTTAAGCCCATTCCCCTAGACAGGCAAGCCATCTGATCTTTGGGTAAACCCTTTGTCAATGGGTCTGCTATATTATCCTTTGACTTGATGTAATCAATGGATATTATACCCGTGGTGATCAGTTGCCTAACGGTCTTATGCCTCCGTCGAATATGACGAGACTTGCCGTTGTACATAGCATTCCGTGCCCTTCCTAGAGCCGACTGACTGTCGCAGTGGATCATTACCGAAGGTACGGGTTTGTTCCAACACGGAACATCCTCTAAGAAGTCATAAAGCCACTCAGCTTCTTCTCTTGCTTTGTCTAAAGCGATAAACTCCGATTCCATTGTGGATCGGGCGATGCAAGTTTGCTTAGAGGATTTCCAAGACACAGCCCCACCACCAATTATAAATACATATCCACTGGTGGACTTGGTGTTCTCTATATCAGATATCCAGTTTGCATCACTGTACCCCTCTAGTACAGTTGGATATCTCGAATAGTGTAACCCGTAAGTTAACGTGTATTTCAGGTATTCTAATACCCGATTCAACGCCTTCCAGTGGTTATCACTCGGATTACGGGTGAACCTAGCCAACTTATTGACTGCGTAAGCAATATCAGGTCGGGTGCAGTTTGTTATATACATCAAACTACCGATCACCTGTGCATATCGCTCCTGGTATACAGGTGCACCAAGATTTTTATCAAGCTTTTGATTTGTATCCATTGGTGATTTTATCGGTGAACTGTCTAACATCTCGAACTTTCTCAAAACATCCTCGATGTAGTGAGACTGAGATAAGACCAGTCCGTCAGACGTCTTAGAGATTTTAATCCCTAAGATGACATTTGCGATACCCATATCCTTCATATCGAAGCATTGTTTCAACATGTTCTTAGTCTCTAGGATTACCCTAGGACTGCTTCCTGTGATTAACATGTCGTCTACATACAGGCATATCATAACAAATGAGTCAGAGTTACCTTTCGTGTAAACACATTTATCACACTCATTAATGGCGAACCCTTTCGATAGTAGAGTACTATCAAATTTTTCGTGCCATTGCTTCGGGGCTTGTTTCACCGCATGCAGATTTGATAAGTCGACGGACTTTCTTCTCTTGCCCTTGAACCACGTACTTCGGGTTGGTCCATATAGATTTCTTCTTCCAAATCGCCGTTTAGGAATGTCTTAACATCCATCCGGTGTATCTCAAGGTCACGCAAAGGCTGCGATCGCAATGAATACCCGTATGGATGTCATCCGGATCTGGAGAGTATGTGTCGAAGTAGTCAAAGCCTTCTGTTTGCCGATAGCCCTTGACTACCAACCTGGCTTTGTACTTGTCTATAGACCCATCTGCTTTGTATTTCCGTTTGAGTATCCACTTACACCCCAACGGTTTATTTCCCGGAGGAAGATCAACCAACTCCCAAGTATGGTTATGCAGAATGGAGCTTATTTCACTCTCAATAGCTTCTTTCCAGAGCGGTGCTTCTGGAGTTGACAACGCCTTTGCAATTGTCCTTGGTTCATCATTAACCATATAAGCTACAAAGTCAGGACCGAAGGATTTATCCTTCCTGGCCCTTTTACTTCGTCTTAGATCCATCTCTGGAGTCTCCAAGTTCTGAGAATCTGGAACACTAGATTTCGGATGTTCAACCACCTCGAGATTCGCTAGATCTGAACCATTCAGATCTGGGCAGTCAAGGACTCCCGGTTCTTGAGAGCTTTGTGCATAACTTCGTTTGAGAGAGGTCATGTCTTTTTCCTTTCTAGGAAAGGTACTTTCAAAGAATAGTGCATTCCTTGATTCCATTATTGTACCCTGGTGGATATCTGTAATATCTGACTTATGCACTAAGAAGCGATAAGCACTACTGTTATTTGCATATCCGATAAATATGCAATCTACAGTCTTAGGCCCAATCTTGACCTGCTTTGGCTTGGGTACTTCAACCTTTGCCAGACAACCCCACACCTTAAAGTATTTGTAGGTGGGTTTCTTTCCCTTCCATGATTCATATGGAGTTTTGTCCTTACCCTTATGTGGGACTCTGTTAAGAATCATATTAGCGGTAAGGACGGCTTCTCCCCACATGTTTTGGGGAAGACCGGAATTGATAAGCAAGGCATTCATCATTTCTTTTAATGTGCGGTTCTTACGTTCCGCCACACCGTTTGATTGAGGTGAGTATGGAGCCGTTGTTTGATGAATAATGCCTTCTTGGGCACAGTATTCCTCAAAAGGCGCTACATATTCTCCCCCTCTATCGCTACGAATGGATTTAATTCGTAGGCTAAGTTGATTCTCAACTTCTGCTTTGTAACGTTGGAACACTTCAAAGGCTTCATCCTTACTTTTCAACAAGTAAAGGTAACAATACCTTGCGCTATCATCTATAAATGTCACAAAGTACTTGTTCCCCCCTCTAGTTTGTGCAAACTTCAAATCACATATATCTGTGTGAATAAGTTCTAGAGGAGCGGTATTCCTTTCGACGGATCGAAAAGGAAGCTTGGTGAGTTTTGCCTCTACGCACACCTCACACTTATGTTGAGGGTTTACGTCGATAGAAGGCAACAACTCCATCTTTACCAGCCTTTGAATAGACTTGTAGTTTACGTGTCCTAATCTATGATGCCATAAATTAGAAGACTCAAGCAAATAAGAAGAAGGTTCAACTTTATTTCCTTGACGCAATACGGACATGGCATTCACTTTGAAGAGGCCTTCACAGACGAAGCCCCTCCCTACAAATGTGTCATTTTTAATGAGTACAAACTTATTGGATTCAAATACTAGCCTAAAACCAGCATTAACCAATAAAGGTCAAGAAATTAAATTTCTTCTAATCTCTGGGACGTGCATCACTTCCTTCAGAGTAAGTTCCTTGCCGGAAGTCATCTTCAGGACCACCTTTCCAACCCCCATCACGTCGAAAGAAGCGTTGTTGCCCATGAACAGCTTCTTGTCAGCGACTAGTGTGTACGTGGAGAAGGCATCTTTGTTGGAACAGATGTGCCTAGTAGCACCTGTGTCCACCCACCACTGCATCGGATTTTCCACCAAGTTGGCTTCTAGCACCACTGCAGAGAATTCCTCGATCATGTCATCCAGGAGCGTGTCCGTGACGACGTTTGCTTGAGCCTTGCCTTTTGACTTGGCTTTCTGCTGTTGCTCAGTCTTGAGCTTGCGGCATTCCTTGATCCTATGACCATGTTTCCCATAGTGATGACAATTACCTCTGAACATCTCTGCTGCAGAGGCTTTGCCGTCTTTCTGGAACTTCCGCTTCTTGCTTGAGTTCCCTTTGGCCTCAGCCAGATTCGCCTTTGGCTCAGCATGTTGTCTACCCTTTGGCAAGGTCTTCTTATTATCTTCCTGGATTTGAAGTTTGATAACAAGCTCTTCAAAGGTCATCTCTTTTGTCTTGAGTTTCAAGTAACTCATAAACTCATTCCATGAAGGAGGTAACTTTTCAATCAGCGATGCAACCAAAAACTGCTCGTTTGGCTTTAGTCCTTCCAAATCCAGGTGATGTAAAATCATTTGGAATTCCTAGACTTGGGACATCACTGTTTTGCTGTCCACCATTTGGAATTTTAGAAATTTCCCAACGATGAACTTCTTAGTACCCGCATCTTGTGCGTTGTACTTCTTTTGCAGTTTTTCCCACAACTCTTTGGCGGTGCCAACGGTAGAATATACCGTGTAGAGAGGGTCTGCCAAGGCTTCAAGATATAGTTCTTGCACATGAAATCGCTATGATTCCACGCATCACGAACCATCTTCATGCCGTTAACGACATGGATACCAAGGCCCTTCACCCATTTCAAAGAAAGTAAGAGTCCATTTCATCTCCGGTTTGTGGAGGATCTTCCGTAAGGAACCGGGCCATGCCCATAATCATATAGAACAAAGATCTTTGATGCCATCTTTTAAATTCTGATCCCATGAACTTTTCAGGGCGATCATGGTGGTGTGAAGAAGAGGGGGGAGCTCGAACAGTCGGGAAGGCAGATGTTACGCTTTGAACAAAGAGTAGCAGCAGATAGTGAAGCGGCGGGGTTATCGCCTTGGCCAAGATGGCGGTGGGAAGGCGACAACGTTGCCTCGAGAGGCAGCAGCAGTAGCAGCAACATCGGTCATATTTCCAGCCATGTTATTGCAGTTACCGTAAGCAAGATATTGTCTTAAGTTGTTGGGATTACAAGGTTTGCAGGAAACGGGAATTACAAGCAACTGCTAATGTAAGAATTGAAATTACAATTCAACTAGAAATCTGAAAATTACAAAGATGAACTAGGAAAACTGAAAAACTGAAAAACTGATTTGTTTGCTTGCTGAGTCGAGTGTGGCACTCTGTCCTTAAGACAATATTGCCCCGTATGTATCCTTTATACGTCCTGGACAATTCGTCTCCCAAGATAAAACAGCAATGGAACACTTGAGCAAAGGAAACTCAAGAGCTACCTTGAAGAATATTGAGCAAGAAATGATGCAAAGAAGATGTAGGAAGAAACTGTTTTGCTTGTGTATTTTCGTGTATATTGCAAGTATATTTTCTGTGCTTCTCAACAATGGTGTAGGGGGTGTTTATATAGGTGAGGGAGGGTTGTTTAACTGTCTTTCAGAAAACTTCAGGGACCAACTGTACATCTTGAAACTTCAGGGACCAAACTGTACATCTGAAAGAATTCTGGTCCAAACTGTACTTCTGAAACTTCTGGGATCAAACTGTACTTCTGGCAAAGTTTTATGGCCCAAAAAGATAATATCAGAAGCCCACAGCCCGTGGACCCATGGACCCGGAACCCGAAACCGGAACCGGACGGGCGGGCGGCGGCGGCGCGCGTCTGGTCTTTCCTTGAACCGAAGTACATCTAGGTCCTCCCTCCTTTAAACACATGGGATACCTCTTGGGGTCCCAAACCCCAAACCAATTTCGAGTCTTATATACACAACAATTCTTTCTTCCTCTACCGATGAGGGAGAATTGAACACAACACCACACTTTCCATGCTTCAAACACCTCACTTCGTGAACCAATATCTCTTTCATTTCTCAATGAAATTTGACGATTCTTGGCCCTACGATTATCTACGTACTTAGTAGATCATGCATGTGTGAAGAACCGAATTCTCCAACATACGTAACACTAGTGTTTAAGCCGTTAAAGTTGGTCGGTCGCAACTCCCGCCAAAGGCAAATTTCCAACAGTTTCAACATATGGGAATATTATTCAAGCCAAAAAAATTTACATGTAGATCCAGATCCGATCCGTGGACCCGGTGGATCCGATGGATCTGGATTCGGATCTGAATCTAGGTATGAAAAATAGATCTGGATCTGAATCTAGTTGGATCCGGTCCAGATCCGATCCTTTGTCATCCCTACTTGCGGGCCAGAATTTTCACATGAACTAAACACACAAAGGAGCCAAGGTAGATTCACCATCTACTATATATACATAAAAACAAATTAACCTTGTATATATAATGTAATTTTTCGCTGACCCCTTGCCGCCACATCATCCCCTAGCTAGTTGAGTTATACTCATTTTTATATCATGATGTTAGTGTCAGGTTCATCTCAATTTTTTGTTCACTAAATATTGCGCTTTCGTATTATAATATATACGCTTCAGATATTCAATCCTAGGCATATGAAGAATGTGTAGAATCCTAGATCAGTGATTTAAAGTAGCTCATCAATAGGAGTATATTTCTCTCCTCCCCAATAGTGTGTAGTACCAAGACTAGTCAGAGTGAATGAAATTTCATTCGACAATCAACAACCCCAAGACTGAGATACACAAGCAGGAGAGCTGATTTGACCGCAAAAACTAAATGAGCAAAATCTACTTTTTAAGTGTGAGCTACGCCAATTTGCCTACAAAACTTTGTATGTGGCTTGATACTATTGTGAAATTCACTTCTTTTTTTGGCATATTAAGAAAAGAAAGTGGGTACTCATTCGAATTGAATAGCAGAAACTATTATTATAACTCTTAATTTTATCTTAAATAGTGAAGCCTTCTAATTTGTTTAAAACGTTGAAGATCTAAGTTGAATTTCAATTCCACCACCATTATTGTTAAATATGGCAATATACACACAATATACAAGTGTATATTGCCATAATAAGTGCCACGATTTATGGCCATTATTGGGCTCGGTTTTGTGGCTGATTTGGTAGTTAAGAATATTGTATATTTGAAAAATATATGTGTAGTATATTGTAATGTATTTTGTTACCATAATTAGGAATATACATTACCATAATTGTAGAGTTAGAATTATGGTAGAATAAGGTTTTAGAAATAGAATAGGAATAGGATTCTCCTATTTTGTATCTTGTATATATACCTATTCAATTAATGAAAAGCGTCAGGCGATTCTATCCCGCTCAAGTGCAGAGGCAGAATATCGAGGGGTAGCTAATGTGGTCTCAGAATCGTGTTGGTTACGTAATTTGCTGTTAGAACTTCATTGCCCCATTCAGAAGGCGACCTTAGTATATTGTGATAATGTTAGTGCCATCTACCTCTCAGGTAATCCGGTTCAGCACCAACGCACAAAACATATCGAAATGGACATTCACTTTGTCTGTGAAAAGGTTGCTCGGGGGCAGGTACGCGTATGTCATGTCCCATCAAGATATCAAGTTGCAGACATCTTTACAAAGGGTCTTCCCTCGATACTCTTTGAAGATTTTATAGACAGTCTCAGCGTTCGAAGACCGCCCGCTATGACTGCGGGGGGGTGTTAAATATGGCAATATACACACAATTTACAAGTGTATATTGCCATAATAAGTGCCACGATTTATGGCCATTATTGGGCTCGGTTTTGTGGCTGATTTGGTAGTTAAGAATATTGTATATTTGAAAAATATATGTGTAGTATATTGTAATGTATTTTGTTACCATAATTAGGAATATACATTACCATAATTGTAGAGTTAGAATTATGGTAGAATAAGGTTTTAGGAATAGAGTAGGAATAGGATTCTCCTATTTTGTATCTTGTATATATACCTATTCAATTAATGAAAATAATGAAGGGGATTATATCTTTCAATTATAAATTTAGAGAAATTTTCACAAATGATCATACTTTGGGATTTTTTAATCACAGTTATACTTTTGTTAATTATATTTCGTAACTACAGTAACATGTATTCAAATTTGGTTGTATTCAATTCAGATGTATTCAATTCGGTATTCAACTTATTGTATTTAAATTCGGTTGTATTCAAACAATATAAATGCAAAATATATATAGGGATATTCAACTATATTCAAATTTATTGTATTTATTTGTATACAAAAAAATCTCCTTCGAAATACATGCAAAAAAGACATAAAGAAGGAATGAATTTTACACTAAAATAATAAATACACTCAGATCTGAGATACAAAAAATAAAATACACTCAAATCTGAGATACAAGAAATAAAATACACTCAAATCTGAGATACAAGAAATAAAATACACTCAAATATGAAATATAAAATATAAAATACGCTCAGAACTAAGATACAAGAAATAGTATACGTCGGAGATATCGCCGGGGTCTACTGGAAGTCACTAAAAATCGTTGTTCCGGTCAGATCTGGGCAAGTGACATGACGAAGAAGAAGAGGCTTGGGTCGTTTTGTACTGGTGTTGTGGTGAAGCGGTGGGAGGATGGTTTGGCGGCGGGTGGTGATGGGTTTTTCGAAAATGGGTGGTGGTTGTTTGATGGTGACGGGCGACTAGGAGTGGTGATTTTGTTGGGATTTGAAGTGGGGAAGGTGGGTGGCGATGGTGAAGCTGGTGGGTGGAGATGGTGAAGCTAGTGGCCGACGACGGTTCGGGTGGAGGAAATCGGTGGGGCGTGATATCAGTGGAGAAAGTTGTCACACCCCCTTTTTCCCTCCGATTAAGAAGAGGTTTTAAAATAGTTTTACCATTTAAAGTGACGATTTTGAAAAGGGGTTATTTATATACAGAGTCACCACTTGAAATTGAGTTTTGGTGTTCCTAGTCACCTTATTGAATCTCTAATCAAAAGGAAATGACTCTTTATTTTGGGTCTGCGAAAACAAAAATCAGGTAAGAAATTATGTTGACCGGGAGGAAGGTATGAGGCACCCTCGAGTCTCGTAGTTCTAGCACGATCGCTTTTATTGACTAAATATTCGACTTAAATTAATCTTGGATAGAACGTAATTGCCTTAACTCTTAATGATGTTTACCCAATTGATTCGCTTAAAATCGTGACTTATATTTTCGGGCTAGAAACGTAACCGGATATAAAGTCTTTTTATTTATGAGAGTCGGTTAAAGGAGCGTTCCGACACACATAATCTTAAATTTGTTAAAACTAACCGTTTGTCCTAGTTTATAATCAATGTTAATGTTAATAATTAATGTTCTTAAATCATTTTTTTGAATTTACAACAAAAATAGAGTGAACTAGGGGTGGCCAGTGGGCCGGGCTCGGGACCGGCGGGCCGGGTTTGGCGGAATCGGGTCGGGACGGGGGAAAGGGCGGGATTGGGCGGGTTGGGATCCCGGTCGGTTTTTTTTTTGCACTTAATTTAAAAAATAACATATATATAAAAAAAACTCAATAATTAAACAAGACAAAATAGTGTAATAAAAACATCCCAAGACTGTTTTTGTGCCTCTTATATTATTTAATAGACATGTGTGTTTTTTGTAATACAAATACAATTGTCAAAATTGCAACTTTGTGGTGTTGTTCAAAATTTGCAAATTACATAGTAATATTGCAATTGAAAAAATTACATTCTGAAAAAAAAATGTTTTAGTTTCTTGATAATTTCCTGTGGTTCTTCGGTTGGAATTGGTATTTGTTGGTCAAATTGCTCCACGTCGCTTCCACCACCTTCGGAGAAGATTTCGTTGTAGTTTTCATCATCTTCTTCGTTGATCTCCGATTGACCGCACCTTCTCCGCTCCACTCGTATCCAATCTTTGAATAATACTACAATCTCCAAGCTGTCTCCGGCTGATGAGTGTCTGTGCTCTCCTATTTGATATGTGCCGGCAGAAAAAGCGCTTCCAGACGCCGTTGATGACGCTTGAATGTTCAAAATATCTCGGGCCATCATTGAAAGTGTCGGAAAGGTCTTCTCATTCCCCTACCAGTATTTCAGCAAGTCTTCGCGTCCTTCTTCATTGAGAAGTGCTGGGTACGGTACAAAACCCTGCAAAAAAAAATATCGAACTCGCTAATTTGGTTAGTAGCGGTACGGCCGCACATTCTATTTCTGAGGTTTTCAATACTAGCCGCAGAAACATCATGTCTTTTGTGAGGTTGTGTTGAAGAAGAAGAAGAAGATGGTATGGAAGCCGGTAGATTACTAGCATTTTCTTATTGGTAAAACTAATATACTTTTTTGCATTGGTCTTCTACGCTAGACAACACTTCTTCTTTAGTTTGTTCAATATGTGGTGGGTGATTTAGATTTTTGGGACTTGGAAGTGATAGTACTTCTATACAATCGTAAATAGTTTCAATAAGTGATTTAGTACTGTCTATTTTAATAGTCGGATTTAATACATCACCAATAATATAATTAGTGGGAATAGAAATAAAATATTTTTTTATTTTGATAAACATTTTTAATAGCTGCCATATAAGCTGGGTTTTTCATATATTCACTAAGTAATAAAAATATTAGAGCTATATAAAATCATATAGTTGAAATAGTAGGATAATATATACCGGAAAATTCTTTTGTTGCTTGAAAAAATTTCTCTAAAAATACAATAAGTTCGGAAATTTTTACCCAATCGTTATCTACAACCATATCAGCTGGATTTCGATTATGGGCGTTGAAAAATAAAGTTATAGGTCTTCTATAATCACAAGAAACAAGTAGTTGTTCGTATAAAGAATTTCACCTAGTCGCTACATCTTCGGGATTTTTCTATAAGCTAGTCCACAATCGTGACAAGTTTTTTTATATTCTTTTCTTCGTTGTATTCCATTATTTTTAAAAATAAAGTTTATAGCAAATTGTATTTTACTAAGAATGTCTTCAAAAAGTGATAGACCATCCTTTACAATTAAGTTATATATATGGCACACACATTTTATATGAAAATGATCTGAAAAAGATGGAGTTAAACTATTTTTTAAAATTGTAATAGCGTAATTGTTAGAAGAAGCGTTATCTAATGTAATAATCATAATTTTATCATTTATTCCGTAATAATCGCACACTTGATAAATATTTTCTGCAATAAAAGTACTAGTGTGCCTATCATCTATATATCTATACGCTAAGATACGTTTTACATAGATCATTTATAATCTATCCAATGACAGGTTACCGTTAAATAATCATGACCGTTAGTACTACGGCCTATATCAGAAGTGATAGCCACTTTTCCATTAAAATGATATAATGAATAACGTAATTATTGTTGATATTCATGTGCGAATTTAAATACATCTCTCTTAACAGTTGATCTAGGAAAATCGTTAAAATCAAGATTATACATATCTCTAATGTAATGAATAAAATCGGGAGATGAAGGAAATGAAAAAGGCAAACCCTCCACAACAACTAATTTTGTTATTGCTTCTCTATCTCTATGTTTATTGTATTTATGGCCTACAATTCCCCGTCATAGGGTTAATTTGACCATGTACTTGGTCCGGAACAGTATCAGTATGTGAACCTTGTCCCGATGGAGCGGGCGTTTGCGCACCCGGTTTTGAAGCCTCGTATTGGCCATACCTAGCTGGATGAGCCCTTGCTACGTGTCTCATTAAACTCCCCGTCCCACCGTGACCTTTTCCAGTTTTAAATTTTATAACATCTTTACAAATTTTGCATCTAGCTACTTGATTCTCTACGTCCCTATCAAAAAATGTCCATGCATCTAATTTTAATGGTCGTTTTGCTGGACATCGTCTCATACTAGGGGGAATAAGAGGCATTTCAGTTGAAGGTGCACTAGTGGGTGTGTTGTCATCTACATTAGTGGATGTATCATCTAAATCATCGTCTAAATTAAAGTCTTCTTGAGTTCCAGAAAATAGCTCATCGTCTAAATCTAATGGTATTGTAGGAAAATGTTCAGTATCAACAAAATCATCATCTGTAGGAATAGGATTCTGTCTAGAAATAGGACTCTTGCCCTTGTGCCCCTACTAGAAGAAGTGTGACCCTTACCCGTAAGCATACGTTTAAATCCTTCCATTATAAATTTATAATTATACTAATAAATAATTAAAGTAAATAAAATTAAGTGCGCTAAATAAAATAAATAGACAATAATAATTTAATGAAGGAACAAATGTACCAAACGCCGACGTAACGTCGACGTGTAATCGAGAGGTTGAAAATTGAAAATTTGCTCGATGGAAGATCCTCAAGCTAGTTGTCAACTTCACTCCCAAATGAATAAATCAAATTAAATATTTAGTAGACAATGTAGAGATAGATTGAGTATTGAGAGATTGGAGAGATTGTAGGAAGATTTGTGAGAAAGATGAAGAGAAAATAAGGTATTTATAGTTGAAAATTGGGTTAAAGTGTATATATAATAACTTATGGGTTAAAAATAAATATTAAGGGGGTAGGGGGGTTGGGGGAAAGGGGAGGCCAAAAATGGTCGTTGCACAACGGCCAAAATGTAAAATGGTAGTTGGTGCAACGACTATTTTTACAAAAGGGGGAGTTTCGGGCAGGATCGAGATCGGATCGGGACAGGCGGGCCTGGGGAGGGGCGAGGCGGGATGAGATCATGTTCCATCCCGATTCGAGTCCCGTTACCGCAATTTTTTTAAATAATCGGCTTCGGGGCGGGACCGGGCCGACCCGGCCCACTGGCCAGCCATAGAGTGAACCCAAACCAATCCCAATACTCTTACTTTCCAATATAGCAGTACCTCACTTCTTTAGAACCTTAAAGATTTTTTTCAAATCCCATTTTTTATGTTAGCTCAAACAAATCATACTTTACCCTACAAATTAAATTATGCTATTCCAAATTTTCCAACTTTCTAAAAAAATGCTTACTCTTTCCCACTTAACATCTAGAATGCTTGAATATCATGGGACAATGTAAAGGCTACAAACTTATTTAGCTTACTCATACAAATTCCAGAATAAACTAGCCATGACGTGAGCCGACATCGAGTAACATTTTCCTCTCATTTCTAACCTAAAAAGTTGATTAGAATAAAACAAACATGTTCACAAGTAAAAAAAAATAGACAACTTAGATTTCAGGAGCATTTTTACATTCTTCAAGAGCAGCAAAAAAAAGGGAAGGAAAATTAACATTTAAGCCAAACAACTAAGGTAGAGAACCTTCTTGTCTCTCTTTCTTGAATCCTTCAAAGTTGTCTTTTGATCTGGTGTAAGAGCAGCAAAAGCAACATCATCTGCAGGCTCGTTATAGCCTTTCTCACACACATCTTGTGATCCAAGAAGTGCCTTCATTTTGATACTCCAATTGTCGTAGTTGTTGTTGTTGAGTGTCGGGACTTGAAATGGTGTCATACCATTTGTCATATCTCTCAATATAATGAAAATTTGCAAAATCCGATTGCGCGGATGAATCGGAACGCCGAAAGACCTTGGGAGGGACCTGATCAAATTTTCAGTTTTCGATCAACGGTCAAAGTCAACCCTAACCTGGTCAACGCTCAACAACTTTGATGGCTCAGTCAACTCGGCTCGGTCAAGCTGCTTGGTCAACAGGCTTACGGCTTGGTCAACTCGGCTCCAACTCGGCTGACTCGGCTCAACTCGGTGAGTTAACTCGGTTTTCTGGCAGCACTCTGATAGCGTGTGGTTGCGTGTCTGAACTCCGATCAGGGAGGCTTCGGATTCATATCGTCAAGACTTTCGATTTGATATGCAAAATTGTATATTTTCCAACTGGCTCTGATACCACTTTGTTGGAAATGAAACACTCTCACAAATAACTTTTATTCAAATTCAAACAAATATTACAAGAGCACTCTCACTCAACAACAACATACTACAACTCACTTCTCCTAATACTTTGCTTCTTCACGTATTTAGAAGCTCTTAATTTTTCTTCATACCTAAACTAAAATGGGGAGGGGTATTTATACTACTTAAGAACAATCCTACACCACACAAATAAACTAATAAAAAACTACAATAATCATACACCTCATTCTTCTCCATTCTTCTCTATCCTTCAATATTTTAGATTACCAAATGATTCACATGCATAATTACCACACCCTAGAAGATTCTAGGTAGAAAACTTGTAGTTTTAGACCTTGATTATGGACTTGGACTCCAATTTGATTGGGTTTGGGCTCCCATAATAGATCAAGTTTATGATCCAACACCCCCCCTTAAACTTGATCTTGTGACCCCTAGTAAGTTCCTTAATCTTATGAAGTCTTCGCTTGTCAGTGGCTTGGTAAAAATATCGGTAACTTGATCTTGTGACTTCACATCTTCAACTTGCACATTCTTTCTTACAACACACTCTCTTATATAGTGATAGAGAATATCAATGTGCTTGCTTCGATCATGGAATATTGAATTCTTTGCTAAAGCAATGACTGACTTGTTGTCGACACAAACCTTGGTTGGCTCTTCTTGTATCAAGCATATCTCCTTCAATAGATTTCTAAGCCAAATTGCATGACAAACGCATGAGGTAGCAACAACATATTCTGCTTCACAAGTGGATAATGTGACAATTGGTTGTTTCTTTGACATCCATGTGAAAGCAATATCTCCCATGAAAAATACGAATCCAGTAGTGCTCCTTAGCTTATCTATGTCTCCACCCCAATCACTATTGTTATATCCAAAAGCTTTGTAAGCATTAGAAATTGAATAGAAAAAGCCAAAGTCAATTGTACCTTTCAGATAGCGAAGAATTCTCTTTGCGACTTTAAAATGGGTGGTTGTTGGAGATTCCATGTAGCGACTAACCAATCAAACTGCGTGAAGAATATCGGGCCTCGTGCAAGTTAAATATCGAAAACTTTCCACCAAACTTTTGAACAATGTTGGATCTACACTTTCACCTTCTTCATGTTTGGACATCTTGATTCCGTATTTCATCGGTGTGCTTATCGGCATACAATTCTCCATCTTGAACTTCTTCAGGATTTCCTTTGCATAGCTTTCCTGTGAAATGAAAATTACATCCTTTTGTTGCTTAACTTCAATGCCAAGATAGTACGACATGAGCCCCATGTCTGTCATCTCGAATTCTTTCATCATTACTTCCTTGAATTCATTGAACATGCTTGGGTTGCTTCCGGTGAAGATCAAATCATCCACGTAGAGGCACACGATCAAAATATCTCCATCTTTGATCTTGATATATAGAGCGTGCTCATAGGGACATTTGCTGAAGCCATTTTCTTGGAAGTACTTGTTGATTCGACTATTCCATGCCCTTTGTGCTTGTTTTAGCCTGTAAAGAGCATTTTTTAACTTCAACACATTGTCTTCGTGGTCTTTGACTTCGTAGCCTGATGGTTGATGAATGTACACTTCCTCTTCAAGAACTCTATTTAGGAAGGCAGACTTTACATCCATCTGTTGTATCTCCCACTTGTTTTGAGCTGCCAAAGAAGTGATTAGTTTGATAGTGTACAATCGAGCAACAGGAGCAAATACCTCATCATAGTCAATTCCAGCCTTTTGACTATAGCATTTAGCAACTAGCCTCGCCTTGTGCCTTTCAATCTCTCCCTTAGCATTTTGCTTTATTTTGTACACCCATTTGACATATATCGCCTTGTGTCCCTTGGGAAGTGAGGTAAGTTCCCATGTGTCATTCTTCTCGATGACCTTGATTTCTTCGTCCATCGCATCTCTCCACTTCTTTTCTTGTACTGCTTCTTGAAAGCTCACTGGTTCACAATCGACAAATAGACAAAATAATGTAAGATTATCTTGTCGTTCAGTTACCTCATAGAGATCTCTAAGGCTTCTTGTATGTTGCACAACTCTTTCACTTTGACTCCCACTTGACGATGACGAAGGTGATGAGTCTCCTTAAGTGGTTGATATTGGTGAAGTGGGTGGAGTTGCAAGCTCTTGTTGAGGTTCACCTAGTTGCTCCCTCATTATCTGCTCATCTTCTTCAAACTGAGGAAAAAAATTGAAGTCATATGCATGAGAGTTAAAATTCCATTTTCCTTCTTCGTTGAATACCACATCTCGACTAATCACAATCTTCTTATTGTTTGGATTGTATAACTTGTAGCCCTTCGAATTAGCATCATAGCCGATGAAGATAAAGCTCTCGCTTTTATCATCAAGCTTCGTTCTTCTCTCGTCTGGTACATGAACATGGGCTATACTTCCAAAGGTTCTCAGGTGGGAAATGCCAGACTTTCTTCCACTCCATGCCTCTTGCGGTGTCTTTCCCTATACACTTCTTGTTGGAGATCGATTTGACAAGTAGACTGCACTCTACTGCTTCGACCCAAAACTCCTTGGAAAGTTTCTTATTTTTGAGCATGCTTCGTGCCATGTCGAGGATTGTTCTGTTCTCTCTTTCTGCCACATCATTTTACGAGGGGGATCTAGGAACTGTCATTGGTCGACGAATTTCATTTGCTTCACAGAACTCTTGAAACTCCCTGAAAGTAAATTCTCCACCTCGGTCGGATCTCATGGATTTGATCTTTCTACCGCTTTCTCTCCACTGTAGCTTTGAACTTTGAACTTCATGAAAACTTCGAAAACTTCTGACTTCTGTTTCAAGAAATATACCCAGGTTTTTCTTGAAAAATCATCAATGAATAGAAGAAAATAATTATTGTTGCCGAGAGAGCTAGGCTTGATCGGATCACACACGTCAGTATGGATGAGCTCGAGTGGCTTCTTGGCACTTGACTCTGACTCCTTTGGAAAGCTTTTCCTGAATTGCTTCCCAATTAGACACCCTTCACAAAGCTGGTAAGGATGGTTGATGTGAGGTAGTCCCTTCCCAAAATGTCGTTGTTTTTACGATATTTGTTCATAACCGTCATTATTTTTACGACATTTGTTGAAAAATATCAAGAAATTCTTTATTTTCCGATATCTATTTCAAATGTCACCAAATAAATGTCATTGTATCCCTACTTTCTTGTAGTGGAAAGAGAAATAGAGAGTAATATAAATGTTCAAATCGACAAATTAACTCCCATAGTAACACGATGTCAATTAGAAGGACCAACAGCTATTTTTCTGTAATGTAACGTATAAACGTATTTCTACGCACTCAAAGGATATCTTGAAATAAAACATAGCTGCTACAATATAAAAATGACATGATAATATAAAAGTCGGTTATATTGAAGGTGATAGCCATCTGATCTCCCGTTTCTCCATGTGTAAGGAAAACGTCAACTTCTTTATTTACTACTAGTCAACAACTTTTTTCGAAGCACTACTAGTTAAAAAATTGGATTTGGTAGTTTTTTAGCACACCTGCCGTACATTTCAATCAACTTCAAAACTGATAAACAAACTAAAGGGAAGAAAAGCCAAACGTACCAAAATATCGTCATGATACTAAAGAAATTCCAAAATAAAGAAAATCAGCAAAGAATAAAGGAACTCGTTATTTATTTACAACCATATCGAAATAAAAAGATGATATATCAATGATCACTAACACAAAATCGAAAAAAAAAAGGATCAAAATCCCCTAATCAAGAATATCAACTAATACTCAAAGAAAATAAGAAATACAACAAATCACAAACAAAACAGAAATAAACATCATCTAAATGTGAAGATGATAGAAAAAATCTACCAATCAAGATCACATCTAGTTTCCTCAAATTTAGCAGAAGATGGTCTGCCATTAGACTCGAGAAGAACCTTAAAATCACATTCAATTTTGGGCTTAATTTTGTGTGTTTTAATCCGACCAGCCTTTAGCCTTATACGCATATAAAGTTTCACTTCCATCTCATAAACCCCTGAATTCTTCTCATTATTGTAATTTGATTTCTCTCTGTCACCCAATAGAACCAAACTCTGTCCTTTGAACACAGGACTCAAAGTGCTAGTATTTTTGTGACCTTGATAAAACGGTTCCAAATTTTGACTAGCAAATCTCTCCCCTTGATACATAGCTCTCGCTTCGATCGAATCGTAATAAATCCCAATTCGCTTGTTAGGATTTCTAATAGTCATGTTGAGTGCAAGATCGTAGTAAAGAGTGTTGTTTGTGGTGGATAGATCGAATTGTGTCAACGTGGCATCTGTCACGTAGAATTTGACCTTGTTAGGACGCAGAACAAGCCAGACGACTAATGCAGCGACCCCGAGGATGATCAGAATGGTGAAGATTATTTTGCATAGGCAGCCAAAGAGACAGCTACATGGGTTGCAGCTTCTGCCACGGCCATGGCGATGATAGGATTTGGATGGTGGCGGAATGGACGGGCCATAATAGGCTCCGTTCAAGTGGGATTCTGGCATAGCTTAATAAAAACAAGAATGAAAAAATAAGTACAAAAAACTTATGACTAACTTTTTCTTTGTTCTTTTGGTGTTATGTATATAGGATGCAAAAATTGTGATGAGAACGATATGTCCTATAGTAAATGAAGATGAATATATATAGGTGTTAGTTCAATCTTTGGTTTAATGTGTATATATATTATTTTTGTAGGATGGGAATCGTGGAATAAAAGCGGGTTGATTTGTAAGAAATTAAATGCCGTGTTTTTATGTTGCTAGAGTTTGAAAGACGCGGTTGCTTTTTGTCAATGCCTTACAAGGTATGATATATGTACTGAATAGGATTTTTTTCTTAGAAATTTCCGATTATGCTATATATGGTCCTTGACTTTAAGTTTTAGTCAACAATTTTATTTTTTTAAGTATCTTCTTCATATTCATATTGTGTTGTATATTATATATGGTGTTTAGTTAAGAAGAATTAATTTGAAAGGGATACCATGAGATCGAATAATTGGTAATGATTATATATATTGTGATAGGGTTGGAAAAGGGATGAAAAAGAAAATTCATTCTTCCTCTTGTCTAATTTCAAGTTAGAAGGAAAAATTAAGAACACACAATTTCTCAAGATATTCTATTGATTTGATTTATTAATTACTCATTAAAAAAAACATGTATAAACGTGAACCGCAAAAAAATGGTTCATAGTCTAAATTATCCGAGTTGCAGATGATTGTGCGGATATTTTACATAAGATCGCTTACATTCTTCTTCGGAATATTTAACATACGTTGTAGAATATCTTCTTGATTTGTAAGCTTAATGTTTATACATGTAATCATATATTAATGAAACAAATTATAATAGAAGAAACTTTTTGTTCTCATTTTTCTAATTCACAAGTGATTACGTAAACTAATGTAAAGGGCTGAGAAATACCACTTTTACGTATATTTTGTTCTTTTCCATTGTTCCTCAATTTATATTCAATTTCCTTTCCTCTTACGTTTCCGTTCTTTAGCATTTCTTATTTTCCAACCTAACCAGGCCACTTATATATATTTCAGTCAAAATAGATGTCAGATTTTGTAAGGGTCAATATCTAATACTCCATAGGTATTATGTTGATTAGGTAAGGAAAACTCTCGTTATTAGATGTTGAAATTTGTGTACATGGTTTCAAGAGTCACGTATAGGGATCTTTCATATACTGGGGGAGGGGGGTGAAAGGAGATTCGAGGCTAAAAGAACTACTTGGAAACTTCAATATAATATAGGGATCTTTTCTTTTAGGAATAATAGCATTTTGGTCTCAATGATGAGTAATTTTTATTTTGTCTTTTTTTTTAGAATATAATTTTTTATTTTATATTTGTGATATATGTCTTAACACATTTAATCTTCAACTAAGTAAATGTGTGTTTCTCATCTTTTCAAGTAAATTACATGTTATATTTAGACTATTTTTAGAAGTACATTATCATGAATATAGAATAACAATACATATTTAACACAACGCAAAAGTAATTAAATGATAAAATGGTTAATACTTCTGAAAATTTGTACTTATTCTCATAAAAAGGGATCTAAAATGAATATTTTAAATAATTGAAAATTAAATACACTTAATCAGATATCATAAGGACTTAAATCAAAATTTACCAATTACTACTAAGGGATCAAAATTCAAAAGTGTTATAGACCCCTTTGTTTATCTTTAAATAGGGTATCCTATACTCAAAAGTCAAAACTGTGTGTTCTTTTAAATTAGTTTGAACAGAAATAGTAAAATTTGAGTAATTATATTGAGCTTGAGACATTATTAATTAGCTTTGTTTGCAACAAATTTTCACAAGATACAGAAAATAAATCGCAATAAAAAATATATAAAAAGAAGCGATTTTATTTATTAAGATTATGAGTACAAATATGTTTATCTTCTTGATTCTTTTTCCTATTTTTCTTTATAATTCGAGGGTCGTTAGTAGCGTATTTCTTGAACATAGGAGGATGAAAGACAATATTTGATGTCTATCATGTCTTGATATCTTTGTGAATATCTCATAATTTTTGGGATTTTTGAGATGCTTTTTTAGAAAAAATATGTGTTCCTTTTATATAGGAGTGAATTAAGGTTTAGGATAAAGTAGACTACGAGAAATCCTAACAGATTTAGAGTTTGAAGATAGAATAAATTCATCTTGTACAATCCTACAAAATTTTGATGTCTACAAGCTTATTTAAAAACTCTTCTACCTTTTTGACTTTATTCATTATCTTAACATTCTTTCTTTCGATGATTAAACGATTTATTAATTTATATCTGATATTCAAGCTTGCGCGTCTCGCTATTAGCAATAAGAAAATGCCCCCAGGGGCACAGGCGAGTTGGTAAGTGGCAAGGTGATTGGGGTACAACCACTCCGACGTCGCGGGTTCGAATCCGTGTGGTGACAGTCTTTGCTGAAATATTGCAAGGGTTGTTGCTGGGTTCGTGTCCCGTTGGTCCTCTCCCTTGCAGGGCTGCCACTCACGCATATCCCTCGATTTACATCCCACCTGGCCAAGGGGCCTCTGATATAGGTGGGGGGATTTCGCCTTCGGGACTTTCCCCTTCACAAAGCAATAAGAAAAAAGTAAGCAAGCCTTCCTTGCTTAAATATTACATATTACAACCAATTAAATGGTAATGCTATGTGTTATTGTGTTATCAATGGTCATAGTTTTACTTGAATACTGACAGGTTAATTAATCTTCATTATTAGTCACTTACATTAAAGAAAAGGATATATCCATTTGAATTCTCTTTTCTACAAGGGTTATTATAGAAGATAATTTGAGGTGGCCCTTATATTATATGATGCAGGTCTAGTCCCTCTTGATTATGTGAAGGGACATTTTTTAAGAAATATTCTGCGTCCCATAAATGCTATAGTAATTACTTCTTCGGTTCCAAAACATTTGTCACGTTTTACTTTTCAAAAGTCAAACCACAATATGAATATTTAACTGATATTTTAAGATGCAATTTTTCATCATATTAATATGAGAAATATTACAACTTATAATATTTTTCGTATAATTTTTTAATAATTCAATTTTTTATTTTAAAATATTAAATTAATGTAATCTAACTTAACTCCGACTTTTGTCAAATTCTCTCGAAAAATGAAACGGCGCAACTATTTTGAGACGAAAGGAGTACTTAATTGGATGTATTTGCTGTTAGATGTTTATCAGAAATTTTCGTTCTCAAAAACATTAATAAGAATTTAGGACCAATAACAAATGAATAAGAGACTTAAAAAATAAGAATTGTTGACAAAAACTTAAGTCAATGACTATACCTTTGATTGGAAATTTCTATTAAAAAATCCTATTAAACTACTACTAAGTTAGTGCCAAAAATAACCGCGTCTTTCAAAAACACGTCATTTTCTACTAATCAATCCGCTTTTGCTTACCAATTCCACAATTTCCATTTTACACAAATAGCACACATTATATTTAATCATTTTTTCTCACAATAGGATATATCATTGTCATCTCTATTTTTACATACATCCTATAGTTTGTACTAAAATTTTCATTCTTGTTTTTGTTAAGCTATGCCAGAATCGCACTTGAACGGAGCCTATTATGGCCCGTCCATTCCGCCACCCACGGTCGTGGCAGTAGTTGCAACCCATGTAGCTGTCTCTTCGGCTGCCTATGCAATTGCATCTTCCAAATAATCTTCACCATTCTCATCATCCTTGGAGTCATTGCATTAGTCCTCTGGCTCGCTCTACGTCCTAACAAAGTCAAATTTTACGTGACAGATGTCACGTTGACACAATTCGATCTGTCCACCACAAATAACACCCTTTACTACGATCTTGCTCTCAACATGACTATTAGAAATCCCAACAAGCGAACTGGGATTTACTATGATTCAATCGAAGCGAGAGCTATGTATCAAGGCGAGAGATTTGCTAGCCAAAATATGAAACCGTTTTATCAGGGTCACAAAAATACTAGCACTTTGAGTCCAGTGTTCAAAGGACAGAACATGGTTCTATTGGGAGACAGAGAGAAATCAAATTACAACAATGAGAAGAATTCAGGTGTTTATGAGATGGAAGTAAAACTTTATATGCGTATAAGGCTAAAGGCTGGTTGGATTAAAACACATAAAATTTTGTTAATTAAAAGAGTTTGACATTTTTAATTAAAAGAGTTTGACATTTTCAAGTCATGGTTTGTCTGTAAACTCTACCTTATAAGGCAGAGTTTGCTTTATGTCTGCCTTAAGGTAGGGTTTGCTACCTTAAGACAAACTGTTTTACGAATTCAAACTATGCCTTGCGATTTTAAAAAAAAAATTATGACTAAGCTAAGTTCGAACCCAAAACACAAGAATTTTTAGGCGAAGAGCAAAAAATTAAGATTTTCAATTTAAAGGGAAAAAATTAAAGACCACACCAAAAGAGGACATTTGTGCGAATCGTTCATTGTATTGTTAGTTTTAGCCCAACTGGTCTGAACTACCTAAAGACTTTTGGGCCTCATGATTTTATCCCATAGAGTTCTATTCCAAAGGTGTTTCAATAGTTGAATCTTGAATTCGCCTTCGCCTTTGTATGACCCCGGACTCTTTCATTTCATTTTGATATAGGATTTACCTAAGGTGAATTTCACAGCAAATTCCTTTCGAGTTCAACCACTAGCAGTCGTTGGCTGGCACTCACCCTCAAAGAGAGCTTTATCCCACCCCCTATACTAGGGGTGAAGTATCGGCTCTAATACCCCATGTTACCAAGTATTATCCATTTTGGCCCCACCCGTCTAAGTCATCTCTGGTTTTTAAGCCTCCTAGTTTTATCTCCTTAAGCATTAATCATAAAAGCAATAATTAAAACTCTCTTTTATATGATTTCTAATTTTCCCTCCGATGCGATATTTATCTAACCCCTTTCGAGTTAATCTACCACCTGTCCATCGTGCACTGTAGATTTGATTTGCTGTGTTTTTGGAATTTGGACTATGAAAACAACGAGCGTAAGAGCCAAAATTGGCCAGCCATAGGAAGAATATTATTGAGTAGTCATATACAGTAAATTACAAAAAACTATCAAATAGATAAGACGTAGTATTAGGTCATACACCCATTTTTATGTTTTAGTCACATCTCTTTCCTACACGTAAAGTGCATTACCATTTTTTGTCTTGTCCAAGCACTAAACAATTTTTTATATAGGTACAATGCGCTCCATTCCAAGTTGATGATAATTATCTCACTAAATAACAATTTTTCATGCTTCTATTTTGTAGCACTGCTTAAAAAGCTATTAGGCATTCTTGTAATTATTTTATAGTTCTTCATCCCCCCCCCCACACTCTTTTTTAGTGGGGGGTTTGGGGTGGGGGTGGGGGGTTAAAAGTTGACAGGAAAAATCAAATAATCAATAGTATCGAAACATAGTTGATGGTATAAACGTAAATCCATTAATGTTAATGTAGAAGAGTGTTCTCATTAATACAATATATATAAGTGTTTATAATTGTCATCCTAATCGTATGAAAATACTTTACATAATTACACTAAAATAATAATTAAAGAATAGATGGAGAACATTTACGTATTCTCTATCACACTCCCTCAGTCGGAGCGGAATGATGTCGGACGCTCAGACTGGATCTGAAGCCAAGGAACAACTGCCGAGGAAGTCCCTTAGTAAAAATATATGTGTACTGATAGGAAGAAGGAACATGTAACACCCGAGAATGGCCTATGACAACCTTCTCACGAACAAAGTGAATATCCATCTCAATATGTTTGGTTCGCTGATGCTGAACCGGGTTATAAGACAAGTAGACAATAGATATGGTATTACGGTAGACACTAGATGCCTTATGTAAGGGACAATGAAGCTCTAGAAGGAGGTTTCTGAGCCAACAAATTTCGGCAACAATGTTTGCAATGCCTCTATATTCTGCTTCTACACTCGAATGGAAAAGCGTGGCCTGGCGTTTGACAGACCACGAGATGAAGTTATCACCCAAAAATACACAGTAGTTGGAAGTAGATCGACGTGTGTCTAGACAACCGCCCCAATCGGCATCTGTATAAGATATTGGCATAGTCGGTGCAGATGGATAACACAGTAAAGTGAGGCTCCCTAGGAGCATGCATGAATAAACACACATGCTGAACGGCGTAGGCAATATCGGGCCTAGTGAAGGTAAGATACTGAAGTGTACCAGCGAGACTCCTATAAAGAGAAGGATCAAGCACCGGGTCCCAGTCAACGGCGCTAAGTTTCGACTTAGAATCGACTGGAGTGGGCATAATTTTGTAGTTTGCCATTTAACCCTGTAAATAATCTCTTCAGCATACTTATGCTGACACATGAACAATTCATTCTCGTATTTGGTCACGGAAATCCCAAAAAAATAACTCAACTTACCCAAGTTTGTCATGGCAAATTTCTGATTTGAGAAGGGTAATGATCTCGTAATTTAGAACATCAGAGGATACAGTCAGAACAATGTCATCCACATATAGCAAAAGGTATGTAGTGTCATTACCTCGATGAAAAATAAAAAGTGAATTATCACTTTTGCTGCACATAAACCCGATCTGCATGATGTAAGTGGAAAATCGCTCATACCAAGCCATGTGGGCTTGTTTCAAGACATAGGGTGACTTTCGAAGACGACATACATACTGAAGAGCCGATGGATGCACAAAGTCAAGCGGTTGATGCATATATACGATTTCTTTCAAATCCCCATGTAAGAACGTATTTTTCACATTAAGTTGATGAATCGACCAGTTCTTTCCCATAACCATGCTTTAAAAAGTGTGAATGGTGGTTGGTTTAACCACTGGACTGAATGTATCACCACAATCAACTCCCTCTTGTTGCCCCGTGCCATATGCCACAAGTCTCGCCTTATGGCGTTCAAGCTCACCACTATCTCTGAATTTGTGATGATATATCCATATCCAACGAATCACATTTACCCCCTCTGATTTCGGAATAAGATCCCAAGTGTGTTGTATAGTGAGCGCATCAAATTCCTCACGCATGGCAGCATTCTAATTCGGGTCAAGCTTGGCTAATTTTGGGTTTTTAGATAGAGGTGAGATAGTCTGAGTGGATAGGTTAAACTGGACTTACCATTTGAAAATCTCGTGCTGGACACGGGTTTCCATAGGTGGCTCAGAATCGAGACTGTTTGGGTGACGAGAACTGGTGGCAGTGTGATTGTTTGGGTCACGGGAACTGGGAGAAGTTGGGTTGTCGGGGGCAAGGGGGTCGTCGACAAGGGCTGTGGGGACGTTGTAGAGAAATTTTAGCGGTGGGGCAGTGGGTTGTGTGATGGGAATGGTGAGGCCAAGATAGAAACAGTGGATAGGGGGTAGTCGATGGGATGGGGGTAGTCGACGGGTTCTAGAGCAGTGATGGGATGGTTGGCAGGGGCGTTGATTGTTGGCCCGTAATACTAGCATTATGTATTGCGTTTCTAATGAGCAGGGAACTGTCTGGATCATCAAGGAAGCCATAATCAGCGATTTGAAATTTTCGGATGTTTGCAAATGGGAAAACGTTCTCCTCGAATATGAAATGGCGAAAGACTAGGATTTTATTTGTGGACAAATCATAAAATAAGTACCCCCTATGGTTCGATGGAAAACCTAAGAAAATGCAAGGAGTAGTCCTATGTGCTAATTTGTGAGGGGACGTAGAGGCGAGAGTCGGGTAGCATAGACAACAAAAAATCTAAAGGTGATTATAAAAGGGGATCCGATGGAAGAGAATTTCAATGGGAGTTTTATTTTGAAGAGTTCGTGTTGATGATATATTAAGGAGGTAACATTCCATGTGTAATGCGTATCCCCAAAATGAAGGGGGGATGGAAGCATGGAAGAGCATAGCGCGGATCTTATTATTGACGGTGCATAGGATTCTTTCGGCTTTACCATTTTGAGGTGAGCTATGGGGGCAAGAAAATCGAAACACCATGTCGTGGTCCGCAAAAAATTTATGAAAGAGGAGGTTGTCAAACTCACGACCTTTATCACATTGAAACGTTTTGATGGTCTTCTCAAATTGGGTTTTAACATATGCTTGAAATTTAAGAAAAATTATGTAAACTTGAGACTTATATTTTAAAGGATAAATACAAAGAAAATGAGAGAAATCATCCAGAAACACCAAATAATATTTGTGGCCCAGTTTGCTAGTAATGGGAGATGTCCATAAATTCGCATGAATAATATCAAAAGGAGAAAAAGTTACACTTCATGAAGATTGAAAAGGAAGTCTAACATGTTTTCCTAAAGGACAAGAGTAGCAAGCGTGGGTAAATTTCTCATTGAATGAAATTTTAACTTCCAAGAAAATTAAAAAATGGTGCTCCGGGGTGCCCGATTCTACTGTGCCAAGTTGATGAAGAGATTGCAGCCAAAGATGTTGGTGGATTTACTCAGTGTCGGGGTGGTTAGGTAAGGGGAAGGCCTAATTGCCGGAGGTAGGCCGCGACATTGGGATAGCCCACATATATGGGGACTGGGTCTGTCGTGGCTGTCCACCGAAATTGGATCATCCCCCTTAGCCCCTTCCTCTGCCGTCGTGACCGTTGTCTCGACCTCGTCCTCGGCTACTGCGTTGATTTTTTATGGTTCGACGGGTGCAGGGGTGGTCGGCGGTGCATCTACTACCAATGCCTTCTGATTATGTTTGTCTTTGGCACGTGTAGTCTCTTCCAATAGCAATTGTGAGTGGGCCTTATTGAAGCTAGGGAGGGGATCAGCTTGTTGGATCATCATCGCAAGTGTATCGTACTCACCTTTCGGCAACCCATTGATGAGTTGTGAAACTATCTTTGTTTCAGAAATTGAATTGCTAACATTAGACAATTGATCAGCAACTAATTTTAGTTGATTATAATAGTCTGACATGTTAGCAAAGTTCTCAAGACGGATGTTGTTAAATTGTTCCTCCATATACACAGCACGTGTATGTTTGTTATCTTGAAAGATTTCTTCTAGTCTCGTCTATAATTCGTGAGCTGAAGCACCTGTCTTCATAATGGTATGAAGTAAATCCATGGATATGGTGCCATAGATCCATTGTTTGACAATTGCATCGATGCGCTTGCACATTGGGTTGTCGACATCGGGTGGATGGGGGGGAGTGTCATCGATTTGATCAAGTATATTGTAAGCGCAAACATGTATTCGAAATAGTTCAACCCACGATGAGTATTGACCATCCTCTTGATCAAGAATCAAAGGAATAAAGTTCTTCGTGTTCGTCACGGCAAAGACCGGATGAAATGTATTAGGGGGGGAGGGGGAGAAGAAGTAGGATGTGTGTCGTGGGTAGAGGAGGAAGATATGGGAGAATCCATGGGCAAGGGCTGCTGGTGGCGGCGTGAAAAAGAGGCGCATGATTTAGGGTTTTGGAGTCGGCGGCAGAGTGAAAATGAGAGGGGAGTCAAATTTAGGGTTTTGGAAGAGGGTAAGGTTTGACTCTTGATAACACACACACACACACACACACATATATATATATATGTGTGTGTGTGTGTGTGTTTACAATTGTCATCCTAATCGTATGCGAATATCTACTTTACATAATTACCCTAAAATAATAATTACATAATATATGGAGAATATTTATGTATTCTCTATCAGTTAAAGCAACGTTTTGCTAGTTCATTCATGTCCGATGACATAACGCTACATATAAATCTTATCTCTTTGGTAATCAATTCTCTTTTGAGATAAAGATTAAAAACACACTTCAACTATCACTTTTTGTGTGTTTCATACCTAGACTATCTAAAGTGAGCGTTTCATACCTAAACTATCATTAACAAGTTAGTAAAACACACCTAGACGAATATATGATAGTATGTGCATTGCACTCTCTTTTTTTATTTAAAAATCCTGCCAAGTGGCACTCCATATGGATAAATAATTTCACTGTGGCAGAATCAAAGGTTAAAATTTAATTCCACACTGGCAAAAGACATTATTCCTCAATTTGAGAAGAAAATGACCAATAAAGAAGAAGGGAACAAAATAAAGAAGTAAATCAGATTTGCCCTTATAGAAGAACAAAATAAAGAAGGCGGATAAATGAAGAGGTAATAAATGAAGAAATTTGCACCAGAGAAGAAGAAATGAAGAAAAATGGGAAAAAAAAAGGGGAGAGCTTAGGATTTTAAAAAATTAATTGAAAAAATAAATAATAAGTCAGCTTATATAGCCATTACACATGCCAAATGAAAGAATTTTTTTGAGAAAAATAAGCTTCACTCACTTTTTGGAGATTGAACTCAAACATTTAGTTCGGTCAACGTCTAGCTTTATTTTACTAATTTGTTAATGATAGTTTAGGTAGTAAACAATCACTTATGATAGTTCTCGTATGAAACACACAAAAAAAAAGTGATAAGTGGGATGTGTTTTTAAAGTTTATCTCTTCTCTTTTTCATAATTTAGTAATTAAACATGCTTACATGCGGTTTACACTTTCCCACTAAGACACTCTAATCTCTACCAACAATTCAGTAATAATTAACCCACCAACTGCTTGTCCACATTGTTTTGCACTTCTTTTTTAAAAAACTTGGTTTTGCACTTTTATAAAGTACCAAAAGTATGAGACTGGCACTTATTTAATTGAACCAACTTCCACAGTGAAGTCCCTTATTGTAAATTCTAAAATGTGAATGTTATTAATCTGTAGAGACCTTTTAGTGCTAGAAAACTTCATTTTTTTTATAAAATTGGATTCAAAGAAATTCAAATGTAGTGATGGCGTGGATAGTAGAGACTTATATAGCTGACCTTAAATTGTCGTGATTGAGATATAATTGTTATTGTTGCTAAATTATTAATAAGTAAAAGAAACTCGAACTCATTCTTGAAACTTTCTACTATTTTATTTGGCTCATCCCGATATGCAGTATTTGATGGTATTTCTATGGTACTTTATAGAGCAGTACGGGAAGTAATAACTATTACAAATGTTCGAAAGGATAAATAAACGGTCAATCTTCAAAACTGCCGCATGTGTGTTGTGTCTTGAATCTTGATCACCTTGCAAAGCCAATGTTGAGAACTGCCGCAAGTTTGTTGTGTCTTGAATCTTGATAACCTGAAATCAAGAAACAACTAAATCTGGATGGTTACAACGTTGTGTGTTGAGTCGAGGATAGCCCTCTATCCTTAAGACAAGATTGCCCCGTATATATGCTTTTACGTTAGCGGGCAATAGTCTCCCAAGATAAAACAACACTTTAATCTCAACACTACAAAGCCAATAGGTTGAGCCTGTCGAAGAAAACAAATATGACTCGACTTGCTGAAGATATGGAATAGGAAGGAAGAGTTTCTCTCTACTCTTCTCTTTTGTCTCTGTGTATATAGTGTGTCTCTGTAGTGTATATCTTGTGTATACGTGAGGGTTTGGTCATTGTTTTTCAATCGAAAATTGCACTGATTTTTGCTGAATTTCACTCACTGTTTTGTGCTATTTTGTGGCTGTTTTTCCTTTGTTTTTCTTTGCTGTTTTTGGTCTGTTCTTGCCTTATTTCAGTTTTCACCTATTTTACGGCTTTGTTTTGCCTTTGTATTTTCGTCTATGTTTACACTTTGTTTCTTCGCTGTTTTGAGCGAAATGAAGCTCAATATATAGCAAGGAGAAGGGGATGTCCAACTGCCAAAACATGGCTGTTAATGGCCATTAGGAGGACATTAACACAGCCAAGTAATGGTTGTTAATGGCCATTGAAAGGTCGCCTAATCGCCCAAGTAATGGGTCGTTAATGGAGGAGTTAATCGGCCAAGTAATGGCTGATTAATGCCTCAAAAACAGTCCCCAACGGTAGGCGTAAAAAGTCTCCGTAAATGGGGACCAAACTATAAATATTGAAACTGGGGACCAAACTATACATATAAAAGAATTACGGTCCAAACTGCATATGAAACTTCAGGGATCAAACTGTACATCCGGCGAGTTCTCTGGTCCAAAGATAATACGCCCACGGCCGTGAACCCGAAACCGGACGGATTTCAAGCGGCGCAAGCGACGGCGACGCGCGTGTGGGCTTAGCCTTGAACCCAAGCACATCTAGGTCTTCCCTCCTTTAAACACATGAGATACCCCTTGGGGTCCCAAACCCTTTACCAATTAGAGACTTATATAGAGAGCAATTCTTCTTATTCCCACCGATGTAGTAGATTTGTCCCACACCACATTTCCATGTCTCAAACACCTTACTTCGTGGACCAATATCTCTTTCATTTCTTAACGAAATTAGACGATTCTTGGCCATACGGTTATCTACTCACTTCGTAGATCATGCATGTGTAAAGAGACGAGGTCTCCAACATACGGAACACTAGTGTTTAATTCATCAAAGATGGGTGGACGCATCTCCCCGTCAAAGGCTAATTTCCAACAGTATTTGTATTGAAGTCTGACTAAATTTAAATTCTCGTCGAAAAATTTCATATTGAAGAGTAAAACACTTCTTAAAAAAGGTGATTATGTACCCAACAAAGCTCGTATCTGATACCTCTGATTAAAGTTGAAGGAATACTTACCACTATGCTACAACTCTTGTTGGTATTTTTGAAACTAACTGATGATTCTAGAGTAACATACTAATGGTGAAAATCTAAAAATAATTATGAGCTCTCCCCCAACTCCCCACCCCACCTACCCCCGCCCCCCCTCCCCTCCCACACACACAACACCCAAGAACCTTCCCCCAATAGTGTCATGTGCATTGAAATTGTGAGAAAGGAAAAAGAGACGTATGAAACAAGTCATAGTTTGGTAAACTGCTTAAAACAGCCGGTACATGAACTTAATATGCATCACATCATGGGTTGCCCCGGCCTTCTCTATATTCCTAGGCTAATTAAAACAAATCACATGTTCCCATTTACCTAACCCTCAAAATTTGGCAATATTAAAGCCATTCCTTATGGTCCAAGATTTAAACCGTTGAACAATCTAATTAAGAAAATGTAGAGAAGAGTAAACCTCAAAGTAAGCATGAGAAAGAGAGGAAAAAAAACAAATTTGAATCAACCTTGGGTACCACAGCAACTATAAATACAGTTATTCACTTCTTCTAATGAGAATAAACAAGTACTATTTTAAGTTGATATACATAAATTCCTCATGTATCTGAATCAATTATTTGTAAGTTTTAGAACGGAATATATGTCCCCTTTATAGCCCCTTTCATTGGCAAACTCTGTATTTTGGGATTCTCAACATTTTTTATATATAGAAAAGGACAATCACCATATGTAATCGTTACTCCCACCGTCTCATATTACTTGATCATATTATTAAAAATATTTATCTCAATTTACTTTATTATTTTCTAAAAATAAGATAGAATTAATAAAAAAAATCTACTTTACCCTTAAAATTAATTGTTTTTTAAAAATAATTATTGTAATCTATATATAAGTTTCTCATAAACCGAATTAATACAACTTCTTACAAGATTGTGAACTTTTCCCTCTCTCATCATCAAGATTTCCTTATCCTTCCCAATATTATTCTTTATAGTTCATTCAACTTTATAGGACCCAAAATTAAAAGCAAAACAACAAAAAGGAAGTGTAAATGGCAGAAAAGTAAAAATAAAATAAAAGTTGGTCCAAATTTTTTACTCAGTGTTTGATATGCACATTACCTTATTAAGGCATGATTAAATTTGAATTTGCGTCCTAATAGGTAATTACTACTTCACTACCGTTCTAATAGGTACATAAGAAATGACTTGTCGATGAACAAGGAGTAATAAAAAGCAGAGCAACCTCAAGTAAGAGTACACCAAAAAAGCTCACATGATCCGATATTAAGCAATCCCTAAAAACCTTGGCAAATCGAAAAACCCTTTTCTTATGGTCTAAGATTTTAATTAACCGATGAACAATTTAATTAAAAAGAAAAATAGAGAAAATTGTACTTGTCTCCTTTTTCATTTTCTTTCGTAGAGCCTGTTTGGATTGACTTATTTTAGATGCTTTTAAGCACTTTTATAGTGCTTTTGATAAAATAAAATAAAAATTAAATATTTATTTTTAAGTCGAAATAGCAAAAATAAATACATCCAAACAGGGTCTTAGTCACTCAACACACATAATAAAAAGAAGGAAAAAAAAGTAAGCATGAATAACAAAAACTTTGAATGCTTGAAAATTAGAGAAAACTGATACTGGTACCACCAAACAATTGTTTCACTTTTCTGATTTCTAATTAATGATAGTGAGAAAAAACAATTATTGTAATTTATATATCAGTTTCTCATATAATCATCTGTTTCCGGAAGAAATCGAAGAATTTCTTGATAATCCTACAAGATCCGTTCGTTCTTTTTTCTCTGATAAATGGTCAGAACTTCATCTGGGTTCGAATCCTACTGAGAGGTCCACTAGAGATCAGAAATTGTTGAAGAAACAACAAGATCTTTCTTTTAACCCTTTCAGGCGATTGAAAAATAAAAAAATGATAATATATTCAAGATAATTACGTATTTGCTCCACTTGGCTCAAGGGGATATAACTCAGTTGGTAGAGCTCCGCTCTTGCAATTGGGTCGTTGCGATTACGGGTTGGATGTCTAATTATCCAGGCAGTAATGATAGTATCTTGTACCTGAACCGGTGGCTCACTTTTTCTAAGTAATGGGGAAGGGGACCGAAACGTGCCACTGAAAGACTTATTGAGACAAAGATGGGCTGTCAAGAACGTAGAGGAAGTAGGATGGACAGTTGGTCAGATCTAGTATGGCCTTAGATTGTATCGAGCTACATGCCCTTCTCATAAGATGAGGTTGTAAGCTACGGTCCATAAAATCTCCGACGAAGCTTAAAGCAGACATCAAGAGCGTTGAAGGGGGCTTGTTATTAATACAACTTCTTACAAGATTGTGAACTTTTCCTCTCTCATCATCAATATTTCCTTACCTTCCCAATATTATTCTTTAACAAAATGTACAGTGACCCAAAATTAAAAGCAAAACAACAAAAAGGAAGTGTAAATGGCAGAAAAGTAAAAATAAAATAAAAGTTGGTCCAAAAAGTAATTAAAAAGAGGAATAAATACTTCCAGTCCACTAGTGGCAATTATTAAACACTCACATCACAGCTCCGTGCAATTTGATACTTAACGGCGTTATTTCCAACGATAATTCCACCATCTCCAGGACGGTTCCCAAACGGAACATAAGCTGAACACGTAACATGTAAATGATAATGCCCCGTTGTAATAGTCCCAACTCTCCATTTAACACGACCATCAACTTTAAAATCAAGCCAAACACCACCATTTTGCTGATCATCTTTAAGATCTTGTCCATTATAAGGAGCAATAGGAACATTATTACTAAACACAAACGGTGACCAAATATTAACATCTTTATGACCTTGATAAACTGATGGTATTTGAGTATAGTACGTAATTTGCTGGTTATGATAATTGACATATGTTTTCATTTTGTCATAGTAAACACCAACCTTGTCATTAGGGTTTCTGGCAAATATAGTGACTTGGATTGATGTAGACAAGATGTTTGGTGCGGACACGTTGAAGTTGAAGATGGTTGCGTCTTGGAGAATAAAACGGGGTTTTTTCGGTTGTAGAATTGCCCATATAAGGAGGATGGTTAAGAGGATGAGGAAGAGGAAGATGAGGATTCCGGCGCATAGTCGCCGGATTCTTTTTTGTTTTCTTTCTTTGTGGTGAGTACACTCCTTCACTGACATGTTTGGTGTTGATGGTGGTGAGAGAGAGAGTAGTGAAGGTGAGGGTGTGGTGTAGAGAAAAAGGGAAGTGAGTTGATGTGGGGATTGGTTATTTATAGAGTTAATAAAGTGAGCAAGAGAGTGGAAGTGTCACTTTTTAAAAAAAAATCAATTATTCGATAATTACAATTCTAACTGCTCAATTAATTTGGATTCGTGTTGGATAAATTTACCGTAGAATAAACTTCTCTCTATCAAAAGATTCTTCATTTTCACCATTGTCAATGGAAATCAATGATTAAGGATAGAGGCAAAGCAGAACCAGGGATATAAGGATTTATCCAAACTCCATTTATACAAAAAATTACTATATATATAAAATTAAAATTCTCCTTTATAGATAAGATTTGAGTATATCATATCCTCGTGAAATCCCACTTATAAAAGACCCCATTTATGAAATTATACTGAATATATTATTATTATTGTATATACTTAAATGTTCAATACTCTTAAATTTTAGTGTATTTACTTTTTTATATTTTGAATGAAATTTTAGTTCCTCTGTTAAATGAAAATATTTTGAATTATCCCATCATAATAGAAAAGAGAGGAAAAATTACCATGAGTGAAAAAATAATTTCGACCTACTTTGAAATATTTTTCTCTTGAGCTGAGAGCTTATTGAAAAAACAACTTTTCTATCTCTCGAGGTACGAATAAGATCTGATGCTTACATTTTATGTTCTTCAGATCCCATTTATGAAATTACATTGATTATGTTATAGTTGTCGAAGACATGGTGAATTTACTCAATTGAAATTATAGTTATGGTTGGTGATTCATCCATCCATCCTAATTGATTTTTTATTTACACACTAATATGTTTAATTAATTTTCTACACTATATGATTAATTATTCAAAATTGTCTAGTCATAAAAATTATATATGCAGTAATTTGAAAAGAAAAAGATAAATAATTTAATATGATCAGTTAAACTGCACTGAAATGAAAAAAAGATGACTTGTTGCCTTATCGTTCAGCGAGTGGTCCGTATTTATTTGTTGCACCTCACAAACCAAACGATATAAAGGTCAAGTGTTAAATATTTTATATTCCCTAAAGTTTACTTTACCAGTTTACCTGAAATAGACGCTTTTGAAAGCTAAATAGTGTATATAATTCTCTCCTTTTCAATTTTCCTGTTTAGCTTGTGAAAATGGTTAGTAACTGTGTCAAAAATCAATCAAAAATATTGTAGATCAATCAATTGTAAATTATTATTAATTATGATTAATTAGATCAATTATATTAATTAGTATATTCTTATAGATAGCAAGACTTAATTATTAGAATTGTATATATTGTAAACTTGAGAATGAACAATGAAATAAAGGCATGGAATAAACTTGCTTCATGGTATCAAGAATAAAAATTTCAAAATTTCTTTTACTCCTCTACACTACTCGGCCTCCTACCCCCCCCCCCTCGGAAAACCACCCCCCAAACCCTAAAACAATTCGGCAACCCTAACCTAACCCTAAACCTAGCCGAAAACCACTATTCTTTACCACAAAACCACCCATCGGATTTTTCTTCTAATTTTTTTAGGGTTTCCCTCTACTTATTTCTTTCTAGTTTTCTTGTAACTTTGTGGGGTAACCATGGTCGACCAAAAATAATTTCATCTCGCTCTTGCCGTCAATAACGTCAAGAATTTTATTTCGGTAATTCTGGAGATGGAAAAAGGACAATACTCCTCTTGGACGGAGTTATTTAAAATACATTGTCGGGCATACGAGGTTATTGTCCACATTATTCCTGAGTCTTCATCGGATACCACCGTTGTTGATAAAAAGTTATGGTCTCGCCTAGATGCTATAGTCCTTCAATGGATTTATGACACCATTTCCAATGACCTTTTGCATACCATTTTGGAACCGGGCTCTACGGTTCAACAAGCATGGGAACGTTTAGAAATCATTTTTCAAGATAATAAACTTTCTAGTGTTGTATATCTTGAAAATCAATTCACCAATGTCAAATTGGATGATTTCTCCAACGTATCCACTTATTGTCAAGAGTTAAAAATGTTTGTCGACCAACTTTCCAACGTTGGTGCGTCGGTGACTAATCAAAGGTTGGTTCTTCAACTGACTGCAGGGTTGAGTGAAAACCATGATGGGGTGGCTACATTCATTCAACAGAGTAATCATTTGCCTCTATTTTATGAGGCTCGTTCAATATTGATTCTAGAAGAAACCCGCAAGGCAAAAAAAAACAACCTCCGGGGCAGCCACTGCCGACACTGCGCTCGTCTCCTCCTCCGCGGATTTTGCGACACCAAATTCCGATTCGAGAGGAACCGGAAATCGCAACACAAATGGTAAAAAATGAGGGTCCAATCGAAACAACAACAAAGAAAAAAATAATGGCGGAAAGGGACACGGAAGGGGTGACAGTCAACCCACCAGCGGCAAAAGCAGTGGCGGTAGTCACCGATCCAGTCAGGCAGGACCTACTGGGGGAAGTACCCGATGTGGGCTTGGCCACCACAGCGGGCTGCCCCTCCATGCCCCTATCCTACCTCTTCATGGGCCAGGACATCATCTTCGATCCGACAGCCCAGACATCTAGGTTCTCGTCCACAACAAGCGTTTGCAGCCCAGGGACCATCCTCCGTCGGTTATGCTCCAATCGATATCGAACAGGCAATGAACAACATGAATCTGAATGTTTTAGATGATTCATGGTATATGGACACGGGGGCTACGTCAGACATGACGGCATCTCAATGTAATCTCTCTTCTTATTTTAATATAAGTAGTAATAAAAGTATTGTTGTCGACAGTGGGCAGAAAATTCCAATTCGTGGTATTGGTCAGGTAAACCCCCCCCCCCTCCATCATTATATTTGAAAAACGTCTTACATGTACCAAAACTTATTAAAAACTTGGTATATGTACGACGTTTTACAACTAACAATAATGTTTCTATCAATTTTGATCCGTTTAAGTTTCTGTGAAGGATTTTCATACGGGGATGCCACTAATGAGATGTAATAGCATGATGTACATGTATCTCATCACTACCGGTTCGAACAATCATGTGACCAAACCATCCACCTTTGCAGCTATTTCCCCTATAGTATGACATAATCGGTTGGAACACCCGGGAGCACCAATTTTCAATAATCTTAGGAAGAATGATTTTGTTGCTTGTAATAAATTGTTGGACTCTTCTGTTTTTCAAACGTGTGTGTTTGGGAAGCATGTTACACTTCCCTTTTCATCCTATACTTCACATACACTTATGCCTTTTAATCTTATGCATTGTGATTTGTGGACACCACCCGTTTTGAGTTCTGCATGTCATAAATATTATATGCTCATTTTGGATGATTATTCAAATTTTCTATGGACATTTCCCTTAGAGAAAAAATTGCAAGCCTACACCATTTTTAAACAATTTAATGTTTTTATCAAAACTCAATTTGACAAATCCATTAAATGTTTTCAATGTGACAATGGGATGTAATTCATAAATACTCAATTTAATAATTTTTTTCACCAAGTCTTTGCGTCTTTCATTTCCACATACATCACCTCAAAATGGAAAAGTAGAAAGGAAAATTCGAACAATTAACGATGATTCGCACACTTCTTATGTATCCATCCACACCACCAACTTTTTGGCATCAAGCCCTCCAAATGACAACATATCTTTTAAATATTCTTTCTAGTAAAATATTCTCCAATGTGTCATCTACACAAATGTTGTACCATCGTATCCCATCCTTTTCACATTTAAGGGTTTTTGGGTATTTGTGTTATCCCTTATTTTCGTTCACTACCATTAACAAACTTCAGGCATGTTCCACTGCTTGTGTGTTTTTGGGATATCCACAAAATCATATGGGGTATAAATGTTATGATATGATGAACGAGAAGATCATTATCTCTCGTCACGTAGTTTTTGATAAGTCTACATTCTCGTTTGCTAAATCTCATGTGGCTTCTCCCCCTTCCTATGATTTCGTGGACAACGGAATATATTCAATCTTACAACCCCATCTTAACACCCAAATTCCGATGGGACCGGCCCAACCACTAAATGGGACTGGACCAGTCCGCGGTCTAGGGGCTACTGCCTCTTTACCGACGATCTCGGCCCAGTCCACTTCAAGTGGTTGCCAGGCCCAATTGAGGGGGCCCATTACTCCTTCACCCGTAATCCAAGCCCAAAACTCCCAGCCCAATAACCCGGCAAAAACCCAACTCTAACTTAATTCAACCTTGGCCCAAACCACCACCCCCTCTCGGCCCACTACATTGGCCGAGATCCCTATTCCCCAAACAACAAAGTTAGCCCAATCTCAGACCATTGAAACATGTGCCATGCATGGGATATTTTGGCCCAAACACCATTTTAACCTAAAATCTTCGGTCCAACCATCACCTCTACTAAAAAATCTCAAAGCATCCTTATCCGATCCGAATTGGAAAGCTGCCATGTTAGACAAAATTGATGCTCTTATTAAAAATAAGACGTGGGAGTTAGTGCCCCGTCCTTCTAATGTCAACATTATTCAATCCATGTGGGTTTTTTGTCATAAAAAGAATTCTGATGACTCTTTTGTGAGATACAAAGCCTGTCTTGTTGGTGATGGCAGGTTGGCGTAGATTGTGTTAAAACATTAGGTCCGGTGGTTAAGCCAGCAACTATCATGACGATTCTTAGACTGTCATTGTCAAAATCCTGGTCCATTCATCAGTTGAATGTCAAAAATGCTTTCTTACATGTCAATTTGCAGGAGACAATCTACATGCACCAGCCATTGGATTTCCGAGACTCCACACATCCGGATTATGTTTGCATATTTAAAAAGTTCTTATATGGTTTGAAACAAGCTCAACGGGCATAGTATAACAGGTTTGCAGGGTTTGTATCCACATTGGGTTTCTCACACAGCAAGTCTGATCAGTCCTTGTTCATTTACAAGAAGGGCATCGACATGGCTTATATCCTTTTATATGTAGATGACATCATTCTCATGACCTCATATACATCACTTCGCCGGTCTATTATGTCCCTTCTTGCATCAGAATTTGAGATGAAGGATTTGGGTCCATTAAATTATTTTTTGGAAATTGCTGTAACACAATATGCAGGTAGTCTATTTCTCAGTCAAAAGAAATACGCCGAGGAGATTATTGAAAAAGCTGGTATGTCCTCCTGCGAACCGTCACACACACCTGGGGATACAAATGCCAAAATAAGCAACGCTACAGGGATCTCATACAGTGATCCAATACACTACCGCAGTCTTGCATGCGCCTTACAGTACCTCACTTTCACGAGACCTGATATCTCCTATGCGGTTCAACAAGTGTATTTACATATGCATGATCCGAAGGAAGAACATATGAGGGCTCTCAAGCGAATTTTACGGTATATCAAGGGTACTCTTCATTTTGGCCTGCATCTGTATAAGTCCTCCATTTCGAGTCTCTCGTCTTATACAAATGAGGATTGGGGCGGCTGGTCGGACACATAATGCAACGCCGTTTTACCTCTGGTTATTGTGTGTTTTTAGAGATAACCTTATCTCACGGTCATCCAAACGACAACCAACAATTTCTCAGTCGAGCGCAGAAGCAGAATACTGAGGGGTGGCCAATGTGGTTGCTGAATCATGTTGTCTCCGTAATCTCTTTTTAGAACTCCATTGTCCCATTGAAAAGACAATCGTAGTTTATTGTGATAATGTGAGTACGATATACTTATCCGATAATCTTGTCCAGCATCAACACACAAAACACATAGAAATTGATATATTATTTGTCCGAGAAAAGGTTGCACGTGGACAAGTCCGTATTGTCCATGTATCGTTTCGTTATCAGATTGCCGACATTTTCACCAAATGTCTTCCGCGCATACTATTTGATAATTTCAAGGACGGTCTCAGCATACGAGAATCTCCCGCTAATAGTGTGAGGGACATTTAAGACAATTATGGGTCCAAAATCAATAAAAAATATTGTAGATCAATCAATTGTATATTAGTATCATCGATTAGGATTAATTAGATCAATTACATTAATTAGTATATTCTTATAGATAGCAAGAATGGATTATTAGAGTATATTGTAAACTTGAGAATGAAATAAAGACATGGAATAAACTTCGTTTGTTAACAAATGATTAAAGTAATTTACAAGATAATAATGATGGAAAGCAGTGTGATTAAAGCTTAAATGACACGTTTACATTGTAATTGGGGCCCACCGCCCACTTGCGTTATGGTCTATGGGGCAAGAAAATTTGGAATTCACCAGCTAAGCCCGCCGACAACTGTTGGATCGTCGAATATCCCAATTAGTATGGCTTAAATAAATAGTGATGTGATTCCGTAAACAAAATAGAAATGTCATCATTACTAGATCATTTATTTAATCTATCTAATTAGTAATTCCTTTCTCCCAATTTAAGTATTTTAATTTTTTTTATTTGTTTTAAAAAAATATCGCTTTCTATATTTAGTAAATTTTGATAAGTTTAAGACCATAAAATTTAAAGAATCTCACATATCTTTAATAAAGACCACAAGATTCAAAAAATTTCCTTTGTTTCTTAAATTTCATATCTAATCAAACTAAGACATTTACATTAGAATGAAGGGAGTACATTACTTTACTTTACTACTCCCTTCGTCCCAAAATACTTATCATATTTTTTTAAAATCAATTTGACTAAATTTCAAAGCTAAATTAGATTAGATTAATTTAATATTTTAAAATTAAAATTTAGATATCCGGAAACTATAGAAAAAGTACTATAATTTGTAATTTTTCTCATATTAATATGATAAAAATATAACTTAAATTATTAATCAAATTTTATATAATTTAACTCTTGTAAAACGTAATACGACAAGTATTTGGAACAGATGAAGTAATATATAAAAGCGGCTAGAAGCATGCACCTCTTCGTCAACGTGCATGCTTCCGCCGAGGGTGTTTTTGTAAATTTGTAGTTTCTATGCTTAATCAAATGTTGTTTTGCGACTGCTTTTTTACTGCTGGCCCCATTTCCAATTTTAAATACCACGCTCTGTATTTGCAACTTCTGAAATTTATTTTTGAAAGAAATAATTCCCTGATTATTTTCATTAATTGAATAAGTATATATACAAGATACAAAATAGGAGAATCCTATTCCTATTCTATTTCTAAAATCTTATTCTACCATAATTCTAACTCTACAATTATGGTAGTGTATATTCCTAATTATGGTAACAAATACATTACAATATACTACACATATATTTTCCTAATATACAATATTCTTACCTTGTCTAATATTCACAATGTACCAAAATCGTGAGCTTCAAATATGGGCAGAAACCGAGAGTGAATATAAGGCAATATACACATGTATATTGTGTGTATATTGCTTTATTTAACACACACCCGCAGTCATAGCGGGCGGTCTTCGTATGCTGAGACTGTCCCTAAAATCTTCAAATAGTACCGAGGGAAGATCCTTTGTAAAGATGTCTGCAACTTGATATCTTGACGGGACATGACATACGCGTACCTGCCCCCGAGCAACCTTTTCACGGACAAAGTGAATGTCCATTTCGATATGCTTAGTGCGTTGATGCTGAACCGGATTACCTGAGAGGTAGATGGCACTAACATTATCACAATAGACTAAGGTTGCCTTCTGAATGGGGCAATGAAGCTCTAAAAGCAAGTTACGTAACCAACATGATTCTGAGACCACATTAGCTACCCCTCGATATTCTGCATCTGCACTTGAGCGGGATAGAGTCGCATGACGCTTTGCAGACCAGGAGACCAAGTTGCTGCCAAGGAACATACAATATCCTGACGTAGACCGTCTGGTGTCCGGACAACCACCCCCAATCCGCATCTGTGTACGAGACAAGTGTGGATGTAGATGAAGGATACAAGTGCAAACCATAGTCCAGCATCCCCTGAATATAACGAATGATGCGTTTGATTGCATTCATGTGCTCAACTCTGGGATCGTGCATGAATAAACACACCTGTTGAACAGCATACGTAATATCTGGTCTGGTAAAAGTAAGATACTTGAGGGCCCCTGCAAGACTGCGATAGCGGGTCGGGTCCTCGTATGGTGCACCTGCCGCGGCACTAAGCTTGGGTTTTGCATCAGCGGGAGTGGAAGTGGACTTACAAGATGACATCCCAGCCCTCTCTATGATCTCGGCAGCATACTTCCATTGAGACAAAAACAAACCACTTGAATGACGTTTGACAGCAACCCCCAAAAAATAACTCAAGGGCTCCAAGTCTTTCAGAGCAAATTCAGAACTGAGCATGGCCATGATAGACTGGCGCAAGGCATCGGAGGATGCAGTCAAGATGATATCATCCACATACAATAAAATGTAGGCCAATGATGAACCACGGTGGTAGATGAACAAGGAATTATCGGACCTACTGTGAGTGAACCCAATAGTTGAAACAAAGTCAGCAAACCTCGTGTACCAGGCCCTTGGAGATTGCTTAAGCCCATATAAGGACTTTTTCAACAAACATACATGATGAGGACGGTGTGGATCCCTGAAACCCAACGGCTGATGCATATAGATTGTTTCCTTGAGATCACCATGTAGGAAAGCATTCTTGACATCCAACTAATGAATTGGCCAAGTCTTTGAAAGAGTCAAGCTAAGCACAGTGCGAATGGTAGCCGGTTTGACCACCGGACTAAATGTCTCACCACAATCTATCCCAACCTGCTGAGTCTTACCATCACCAACAAGTCTCGTCTTATGTCGAGCAAAGGACCCATCTGAATTCTCCTTATGAGCGAAAATCCACATAGACCTGATAACATTAATACCATATGGACGGGACACCAACTCCCACGCCTTATTATCAATAAGAGCATTATATTCATCAGTTATAGCAATTTTCCAATTAGGGTCATTTAATGCGGACACAGGATTGCGGGGCAAGGGGGATATAGAGACATTAGAATGTAAATTAAAATGTCTTTTAGGTGTAAAAATACCCCGCTGACTACGAGTGACCGGTCTATGACTCGAGGAAGAATTGAGGGAATTTTGGGAATTTTTACGGGCTCGACGATCGCCAAGCAGTAATGGGCTCGCCGCCCAAATCGCAGAGGACTCGTCTGCCTGGACCAGTTCAGTGGGTTGACTGCCCAATTGCTGGAACTGCTTCGATGGTCAAGATGTTGCTACAAGCAGATTGTAGGTCCAATGGCAATGGTCTACTGGAGGATTTTGGGTGCGGGAGTTGTCCGAAAAATTCCGAATAATAAACGGGGATATTTGGTCATCTAGAAAATTATACGACTTAGGCTCGGGAGTATGAACTTTCGTAAAAGGGAATTGGGTTTCATCAAAAATAACATGGCGATTAATTATGATTTTCTTGGAGGATAAATCAAAATATTTATAACCACGATGGTTCGACGGATAACCCAAAAATATACACGGGGTAGACCGAGCTTGAAGTTTGTTAATTGTGGTGGATGGAAATAACGGATAACACAAGCACCCAAAAATCCTAAGGTGAGAATAAGAAGGGTTCTTATTATATAGGATCTTGAGGGGGAAGAATATGTCAGACCTTTAGACGGAATTATGTTAAGAAGATATGTGGCCATTTGTAGAGCATGATGCCAAAAATATGGAGGTATGGAGGCATGAAGTAAGAGAGTTCGGACAATGTTATTTATGGAACGAATTTTGCGTTCGGCCTTCCCGTTTTGTGAAGATGTATGAGGACACGAAAATCGAAAATTGATCCCATTATTAGCACAAAAATCTCGAAACTCCCTATTGTCATACTCTTTTCCATTATCACATTGAATATTTTTTATTTCTCTTTCGAATTGAGTACGAATGAACGCTCTAAATTTAATGAAGACGGAAAACACTTGTGATTTGTTCGCAATTGGAAACGTCCACAAAAATCTAGAATAATCATCTAAAAAGAGAACATAATATCGATGACCCATTGAACTAAGAACAGGAGATATCCATAGGTCGCTATGAATAATGTCAAATGATATTGAAGTATGAGAATTGGAGTCTACAAATGGCAACTTAACAATTTTTCCTAATGAACAAGACTGACAATTTGGAGTACGACTCGTACCCTTACAAGAAATAAATCTATTTTTATCTAAAACTGATAAAATAGAAGATCCCGGATGACCCAAGCGAGCATGCCACATGGAAGGAGAGATGGCTGCAAAAACTGACGGCAAGGCTTGACACGATGGACTGAAACCGGGCATGATAGGATACAAATTCCCCCTACTATCACATCGCATGAGATGGCTCCCCGTCTTGAAATCCTTCACAGAGAAACCAAAAGGATCAAATTCAACGGAAACCGAATTGTCAGTTGTGAACTTTCGGACAGACACTAAATTTTTGATCAATTTAGGAGCATGTAAAGTATTTTTCAAGAGAAGGGGTGGATTTGGGGGAGACAATGTTTTCTGACCATACCCTAGAATTGGAATAAAACTGCCATTACCAATAATTATCCCCTGAGGGGTGCTCAAATTAGAATAAGATGAGAGAGTACCTGATTCGGAAGTCATGTGAGTCGTGGCACCGGTGTTCATATACCAATTTGGGTCCGATTGGGTTAACCCCAATGTGTGCATCGCAGCCTCGATATCGGTTTGAGTGGGGCCTGCTGTATGATGGGCTTGCGGAGGTCGCAGCCCGAGAATTCCAGACCGTGATGGAGCTGGGTCAGAAGCCGCCATCGCTGGCCGCCGCCAGCCATCGCCATGGCCGCCACCGCTGGTGTTGGTCTGGATCGCCGCCGCCCACCGCCACTAGATCGTTGTCAACCAGTGGTGGCTGGCCCACGGCCCATCGCCTCGTGCCCATCGCCATGGGCCCCACTGTTAGTTCCAGGGGGCGCGGCCATCGTCACTGGATGGGACCCACCGCCTGCTTGCTGACCACCGAAACCGCCACTAGAACCGCCGCGTTTGCCCCCGCGGTTTTTATTATTCTTGCGATTATTCTTGCCGCCACCATGATTTTGGTTTTGGCCCGAATTATTCACATAAACCGAAGAACTAGGAGAGGACGCCACCATGACGACGGGGCTTGCTCCGGTAGCCTCCTTTTTAGCCAAACCTGCTTCCTCCAAAGTAAGCATGGAGCGGGCTTGATAGAAGTCCGGAAGAGGGTTGCTTTAGCGAAGAAGAGTTCCAACACCATTATACGCCTCCGAAAGACCAGTAACCAACTGTAGAACTAGACGATTATTTGTTATTGGTGCGCCAACAGTACGGAGTTGATCCGCCAACTCCTTTAGTTTCTTGCAATATGCAGAAACGTTCGAAAATTCGTCCATTCGAACAAGAGAGAATTCCTGCTCGAGTGTGACGACACGTGAATGCTGGTTGTCTTGGAATATGTCACGCAATCTATTCCAGGCCGCCATAGCCGTGGTATCCGGCTCAATAATCGTCTGTAGAAGGTCCACCGAAATAGTGGCGTAGATCCACCGGAGAACGGTAGCATCTAGAGTAATCCATAACTCAGGATCCTCCGCAGGAAGGGGTCTAGCGGGAGGAATGATGTGATGAAGAACTTGATACGAGGTAGCGTGAATTTTAAACAACTCCCCCCACGTCGCATATTGGACATTTTTCATCTCAAGGACAATAGGGATACAGTTCTTGATATTGGAAACCATAAGGGCAGGGTGATAATTGTTCTTAGAGATATTGAAAGAACAAAGAAGGACGGGATATTTAGGAAAGGTGTTTTTGAGAGCGGAAGTCGAACTTTGGAAGAGAAAACCCGAGGGGGGGGGGGTCTCGGCCGAGAGAGGCAAAAAATTTTGGGAGAGAATTTTTTTTGTAAAATCTAGTCTCTTGATACCATGAAAGAAATAATCCCTTGATTATTTTCATTAATTGAATAGGTATATATACAAAATACAAAATAGGAGAATCCTATCCCTATTCTATTCCTAAAATCTTATTCTACCATAATTCTAACTCTACAATTATGGTAGTGTATATTCCTAATTATGGTAACAAATACATTACAATATACTACACATATATTTTCCTAATATACAATATTCTTACCTTGTCTAATATTCACAATGTACCAAAATCGTGAGCCTCAAATATGGGCAGAAACCGAGAGTGAATATAAGGCAATATACACATGTATATTGTGTGTATATTGCCTTATTTAACAGTTTTTCAGCACGCGAGCCCAACTTCAAGCTTTAATTTGAGTCTCCATTTGGTTTACTGTAGGCTTCTTCACCTTACTCCATTTGCTCTTTCTATAAAAATGAGAATACGATTCCCGGGTAAATGGCAAATGAGGAAAACTTAAAATCCAACCGGAGACATGTAGCGTGGGTTCGGGTTCGGGTTCGAATCCCGTGGGAACAATTTGTTCTCTTCTGTGGTAGGACCTTATAGGTAATATCAGTTGTTCTGTTCTCATACTCTGGTCATTCAGACATATCCCGCGATTTACTGGTAGTAGTACTGAGGGACCGGGACTACTATCTCCAGGAATAATATGGCATAAGCCGAGAAGTTGAGTATAAAAAAAATGAGAATACATCACAGCTTCTTTTAGGTGTCTATCAAATTTTTCATTAGGAGTACTATTTTGGTGCCACATCATATCATGATAAAAATTATTAACAATAATTGTTGTTCTAAATAATATTTTTACCAATATTAATAATTATATTTATCTGCTATTCATTTTACGCTTAATGAGGAGACTATACATAAATATATATAACTTGTCAAACCATTTCAAATAATCTGAAATAAAAAAATATACCATAACACAAATTATTGAACCTGTGCTCCCAAAACTTCTAGCTTTTCATTTGACTTTTAAAAAACATAGTGAAATATGTTGAAATTTTTTAAAAATTGCATAGAGATAAACTTATAAATATATTAGGCCCGTACTGGCACATGATCCGATATCTAGTAAATAAAAAGGAGAATATCCCGACTGATTGAAGGGAACAATATAGGATTCATAAAATTTCACGTAGATATAGATAAATCAAAAATTAACAAATATTCATATACAGAAAACTGAGATACTATTATTTTTAATGGAAATAATAAAACAACATTGTATTGGGTGATAAGCGCGCTCGGAGGAGCTCGTATGATCATGTGCTTAGAGGATCCGGGGGTCTCTACAGTTGGCTCTCATTTCTAACAACTCGAGTGACATTTGTCAGCTTCGATTAGAGCGTCGTGGCATATACCCAAGTTGGAGCCTCAGAGAGGTGACATCATCTGTACTTTAGGGTTTGAAAAATCCAACTTTGACTTATATAAGGATAGCTTAGAATGGAAGGAAGATCACATTACTTACACTTTGTAACCCTATCTATCTTTTCTATTTAAGCAATATACATAAGAATATTCATTATTTTACACACAGTTTCTTGAATCATTTCTTGCTTTTTATAATACATTGTTTTTAACCACACCCACTGTTCATTAGTAAATCCGGACTCTGTAAAAAAAAATTGGATCGAATACAATTTACTTGTCTTTAAACCCTATTAAAACAAATCTCTAATTGATTTTCTGGAATTCATTTTCACCGAAAAACAAGCATGAAATTTTCCTCATGCCACACTTTTTAAATTCCATTTAATGCAACGCTGTGTGTATACATATATGTTGATTATTCTTCTTCCTTCTTTGGAAAAAGAAGTAAATATGCAAATTGAAAGCTAACATTTTATTATCCTATAATGTATAAGTTACGACGAGATTAACACGGAAAATTCTAACTTAGTATCGTGTGAATTGTGATCCTTTTTTAAAAAATTAATTAATTTAACTCATGAATCCATAGTAATATAATTACGCTCTACTAACCACAATCATTATAAGAGATGAACGGGTGGCTAATCATTATCACGAGGCTAATTTCTCAAGTAAATGTTTCTATTTTCATTAGTGAAATTGTTGGTAACGTCATTATCTAATAATCTCTAAAAATAATAACGTGCTCTTTTAATTTGCATGAACCATAGTTTCATATATAATGTGAATAGTGAGGATATTAACAGCCCAGCTAAGGGTGAGAATGAAATGTGCATGACATATATAGACAAAATAAACTCAAATAATGCAGCCGACCAAGGGGGAAATGGTGCACCAAGGCCCCTACCTTTGGAAGCTTCATAGATAGACCACGGGTCCAAATGTTATAAAAAAGGAAAAATGAATTAAATGATGATATAAATTGACAAAATGTAATGTGTGTGTGAAATTAAAGAATAAGAGTTTGTATGATATACTCGCTGTCTCAATTTGTGTAACATATTTTTAAAAAAAAATATTTCAAATTAAATATTATTTTTTATATTTAAAAATAATTTAATTTTAAAATTCTTATTTTACTTTTAATTAGATAATGTATAAGGGTGAAAATGGTGCACAAAAGGCCCCTCCCCTTGAAAGGTTCAATAATAATGATGAAACAAAAGATTTTGAATGTTCGATTAAAAATATTCAATTGATCATCCTTTGTGATATGTGACTACATCAGTAGGTTTATAAATCAAGGTTTCAAATATGATGTTATAAAAAAAATAAAGGAGAGAGAGAAGAATACGAGTTTGTATGATATATTATTAATAATGGAAAATAAAAACAGCCTTTTAAGCAACCATCCATGTGGTCAATTTTTAACATCATTTTCCTTGCATTATATTCCACCATATAGCTACTAGCAAATGCTCACTTTTCCCCTACTCACTGATAAATATAAAGATTCTCTATTAATCTATTAATTAATCAAATGGATCCAAAGAATTTAGCTTCTAATTATTCTTGGATCGATTTACAATTAGCCGTCCCAAACAAGCCAACAAAAAGACTCAAGTACTCGAACGTTCAATCAACTAACTGTTTGCTTGGAAATTCTAGGCATCTACATATGAATAATTATGGTATCGTCGGTTCTACATTTCTAGTAAACCCCTTTGATTTGATTGTAAATGATTCAACATGGAAATAATTAATTACTAAAAAAATTAACTGCGGATAATTTTTATCACTAAACAGTAAAATCTCTCTTTTTTAACGATGACTCAAGATAAGAAAACCGTATTGGCTATATTACATGTTATTTAGCGAAAAGAATTTTCTTTTGTAGTGGCAACATCAAGAGAGAAGCTTTTTGAAAATAAAACAAAAGAGCAGTGAAATTGAGTTAGACAAATTTTAAGAATTATATCATTATAGAAGAAATTAAGAATTATATCATTATAGAAGAAAATAAGAATTAGCTACAAACAACTTTTATAGCGAAATAATTAAAAATCATTTTCAATCCTAATTAATGATGAATTACTATTAGAAATAGAGTTTTTCCCACTGACATTCAGTGAGAAATTTGTGCTAAGAAACATGATTTTTTCACCTACTTATTCGCACCGAACCAGTTCACATGAAAAACGCATGGTGGAAACAAGTTCTCATTGAAACGCTGAAAAACTTCTTAATTTTTCTGTGTGAAAACAATATTATTTAGGATTTTCCCACCGACATTAGTGAAAAATAGACACTGAACATTTTTCAGTAAGAAATTCAATAGAAAAATAAAAATATTTTAGTGGTGAATTATCGACAATTATCAAAATATTATATTAATTACAAATTATTTAGCGATAGATTAACGAATACTTTCATTGGTAATTCTTTTATAGTGTATGAAAGAGGAATATTCCTTTAGAAAACAGAAAGAAATGAAAAGAGGTAGTCTGGTAACTGGTCCTAAATAAAAAGACTCTAAATAGATGATTTTTTTTTCTTTCCTCTACTTTATATTCGTTTACTTTCTACTAATGAAAGTTGGTACCTAGATTTAGTAGGTAAAGATCGGGTGGAGGAGAACAAATGGGTGACGAAAATTCCTTAACAAATTAATTTTCATATATCTTGGACTAGTAATTTGTTTACTTGTTATGTTGATTCAAACTCTCTCTTTCTTTTGAGTCAAGGGTCTATCGCAAAATAACATCTTCACCACACAAAAATAGAAATAAAGTTTGAGTACATCTTACTCTCTCCATATCTCATTTTGTGAGATTATACTGGATACGTTGTTGTTGTATATCTTGGACCACGAGAAGTCCAATAGTGGTTCTAGTTTCCATTCCAATCTCTTACTATTGTTTTTCCAATTATATACTCCCTCTATTTTAATTTATGAACACTTTACTATTTGGAGAGTCTACGAGGTCGTTCTTTGACCACATTTTTTTTACATTTTTTTAAAATTCTTTGAATTATAAATTATCATGACTTATGGTACTATTAATGTAGTTTATAAATATATAAATTTTATTTTTATAAACTTGAAAAATCTATGTCAAAATTTAAGGTCAAAATTATAAAGTTTGACTCTCGTAATCCAAAAAAGTTCATATAAATTAAAACTGAGGGAGTATAAGAATCAAAATAAAATCTAAACATAAATTCAGTGAGAAAGTAGAAATTTTACATAAGGCAATTTAGAGATGTAAGTTATAGTACATTATTCACTTACATTCACTACAAACAATTACCTTCCGCTATCTTTTAACTAACTTAATTGTGTAATAAATTTCTGCTGCCATTAGATTAAAATTGAACTCTTAAAAAGAATGAACTTCCCTTTCATTTAAAGGCAGATTTAGAATTCTAATAATTTGATGGGTTTAACATTATTTTAATTCTTATCGCTTGATCCATTATACTTTTGAAATTATAAGTATTACATCTAATATTATTTATTAAAATTTTAATAATTTGTGCATATATATCTATATTTTGTATCTACTCAATACTTGTGCTTTATATTTGCCACTGTTTACATTCATATGAGCCTTGGTGAACAATGTGGGGCCTTTTTTTTTAACCCCTTCCCAAGGAGCTTCCTTCTTTGCTCGCTTGGTGACTCGAACTCGCAATTTTCATATTGAAAGTGGAGGGCGTTTACTATTTGAGCAACAACGGCGAACCCATGTACTATTTTTTGGTGTTCGAGCACCCATTAATCGTGACGGATACTTTAGGTAGACATATAGAAAATGTTGAAAATTTGGTATAAAATAATAAATAACACTCATGAAGCAATAAAAGATCTAGCTCATTTGGTAGGCTTTAGGCTAAGCCATAGAGGAGTTGAGTTTGAAACTCACTCAAAGCAATATATTTTTTGTTGATTTTAAGGTGAGCATTCATGACTATTAAATCCTGAGTCCGCCACTACTGAGCAACCCCTCATATCAATGTGGGGGCTTCAAGCTAACTAGTGTCACAAATTAGGTCATTTGTACCTTTTGATTTTTTTTTATGTACATGAAGTTGAATTCCTCTGGTTGATTCATTTGGAAAGAAAAAGAAACCATTGATGGAAAAAGCAAGATACAGCATGCCAACACAGAGAAGCCAAAGATATGCCCCACAAATACCATTTTAATGTTTTTTTGGGTGTCACTTAACTAATCTAAGTGCTACACATAATTTCAGAAATTTCCTTTAAATATTGGCATGTGATATACACGCGCTGTACCAAATAAAATTATTTCCCGTTTCAATAGATTGTGTTAGTTTGATTTGAAACGTATTTAAAAAATAAAAAATGATTTTTTAAATGTGTGATTTAAAACAAGTTTTAGATATTTATGTGGCTGTAAATCATCTCATAAAATTAAATTATTTATAAATATAAAAATATGTTAATTTATTTGAGATAAATTAATAAAAAAAATAGGATAATTTTTTGGGACGGACGAAATATCTTTTTCTTTTTCTTGACCTATTCTATTGTTGAAATTTTTAACTTTCCTGTTTCCCTGTTGGAAAAAAAAATGTGTGCTTTTACACGGATACACATGTAAGAATTCAAGAGGAATAAATTGATTGTGGGGAAGGATGGGGGTGGAGGAGGGGGGAGGGGGAGTTGGAGTTGATGATAATTAAAATGTAAATTAAGGATGTCTAACCAGGAGTCGGAACCATGATTTAAACTTCCCGAATTTTAAATTTTAGGATAGCGACATCAGATATTAGTGAATTCTGAATTTATTTTTTAAAAATATTTAGTTAATTTTTTAATATTAAGACTTATCTAGAGCTATTGAGTTTCATCGAACCCATATGTAACTTTCTAGCATGTGCAGAGCTAGGGTGCGCAAGAGGATTCATTCGAATTTCTTTCGTCGAAAAATTATACTGCATAAACAATATCAAAATTATTTTTACGTATATAAAATAGAAGTTGAATCCTTTTAACTTTTTCCTATATTTATTTCTTTATTTTTAATCCCTTAATCAAAATCTTTCCTTTGCATACCCTTGTCTCCAAGTTGAAGGGTGGGGTAAAAGTTGGTGTGGAAAATGAAAGGAAGGATATAGGGGAATCAAAGGTGAGTAATACCTGTGTAGATCGTTAGTCTTTTCCACACGTTTAGTGCCTTTCTGAATACATAAAAAGAACATTTGAGGACTTTGATTCATTTTAGGTGTTACTAGCTATCATGAGACCGAAGACTTTACATAATACTCAAATAAAATGCATTAATGTAAAGTTATGGCAAGTAAACTCATTACACGAAACGTTAATGTCCAGATTCAGAAGCCCATTACACGACTATTGCAGATTTGCGCTGGCAAAGTTCACTAAGGAAATAAGCTGTTTTTTTATTATATAAAATTAATATTTATACTCAACGCTTGAAGTTAAAATTTCTTGCTAATTGAGGGATATATTTCATTTCATACCACCACACTTCTAGCCAGGGAGTGTGATTGATAGACTCGACCACATTTAACATTTAATTCAGAAGGTATACGAAACATTTTGAAGGTACATGTTTTGCTATATATTATAACATTATTATTAAATATTGTGATGGAGCAGTAAATAGTAGCACTTTTCCATTTTTAATTAGATATTTTGAGTTCGAGTCCTAGATATGAAGTCGTCCGTGATAGAAAGCGCTTTACCCCTAAAGTGAGATTCTGTGGCGCAAATTCAAATCAATGCGGCCCCAAAACGATTATCAAATATCAAGTGGGGAAATTCCCGCTCCCCCTCCTCGCTTCACTTAAACTTCATACAACTGCCTAAAAAGTTATTATAAGCTAGTTATATCCTAGAATTTGAGAAGTGATATTTGAGATAACATATTTTTTTATTTAGCAATAATTTAACTTTAAACTTTACCTTAAGATAATCTAACACACAAATATCTTTGGCTTATTTTAGACTATAAGATTTAAAAGTTTTCCTTTATTTTTTAAAATGTGTGTCAAATGAATATACATCACATAAATTGGAACGGAGGGGCTAAAAGAAAAGTGGGACTCACAAATTTCATGTCTCAAAATAAGAAAATTTGATATATATATATATATATATATATATATATATATATATATATATATATATATATTGACCATTAAAAAAATGACATGTATACGATTTATCAACTGTTTAAACTTTTTTTCTCTACTCGCTTCTGAAAAGGTGAGTGCACTTGCTTTGCCATGTCACCTCTTAGGGGATATTTAATACACTATGGATAAGAGTAGGAGATATTTAAATGCCCATAAAGTTAAAGTGCTAAAGTAAGTTTTGTGGACAAGTTTAAGGGAGATTTTATGTATTTTCTCTTTAAACAATTATCTTGTCCTTAATAGATCATAATACACCATTTTCCTGAAGAAAATTATCAACCAGAATTAGATTATGTCCAATTTTTCACCCTAACTCTCAACGAGAATTTATTGAAAATCTCCCTTTGGAAGTTTTAGGAACCCTTCTTTACAGCTCAGACGAAAAACAAAGTGTCTAATAGGAATAGTGCTAATTGAAGACCTCCCTCCTGATGTTTTAGGCACCATTGTTTACAGTTAAGAAGAAGGACCACATGTCTAATAGGAGATCAATTCTCTGAAGAATCATAAGGAATCCAACTTTGTCAAAGATTAGAAGCTGCATTTTAGAAGTCTCAATCATGCTAATTAGATGAAGTCATATCAATACCATCACAGAATACCAATTCACAAGAAAGGAGAACCGTAACCCCACAAGCCAAATAAACAAATAAATCTCTAAGAAATATTCAAGAACACCAGTAGAAAGAATGTTGATCATCATGAGTGTAAAACTACAGAGGTAGCAACCATACCTTAGACCAAGAGATCCTCTTGTACTGATTTGCATGCTGCTGGACTACCCTTCTATGTATTTGCACCCAATCATCACCAAGCACGTCCTTTGCTTCTGACCTAGACCATCATAGAACGTGTAAAGATAGCTTTGTAGTAAACTAAACAGCTCATTCTGTCAAGTAACATTTTAACTTACCTGCGAACAGATCTTACAATATAGTGAATGTTATTCATCAGAAAAAGTTTGAGTCAATGCAGGATCTTTGTATTGCTTAGATTTCCCGTCCAAGTTACTCTGAACAGCTTGCAATATCCGTGTGGTTACAACTCCCAGCTGGTCTTTGGAATGACCATCATCGGCGTCTCCAAAAAGTTGCTTCAGAGTTGATTGATAGCTGTCCACAGTCAATATATAATACTGAGATATTACTAAACTGTAAACACGAGCTTTAGACTGAAAAAGAAATGAATGTAAAGTTCCACCAGATCAGATAAACTAATTGTTTCCAGGAGACAAGGGAAGTGATGCAATCAAAAGAGGAAGGAAGGAATACGAAGATGGAACAGAAAACCAGACAGAAAGCAGTGAAGACGAGATTTACAACCTAAAGGAACTACCAAAAACAGTTCATGAAATGTAATACTTAACATGCTTAGGAATGGATAGAACAATTCAGCAGGATATGAAAGAACAGAAATTCATAGAAATGGGAAGTAAGTAGCTAGTGTTGAAATCCTCAACTGGTGTACATTCTTAAAACATATTTGAAAGTGTTTCAAGTAGTGAAGAATGAGACATATAAATCACTTCGAAAATCAATATCAAGAATGATCAGCAACATCTGCCAGAGCGCAACATAAAAATAACTCCTAATTCCCAACAAAAAATGAATGTACGGAAAGGATTGAAGAGCATTGTGAGGACTTACTCAAATAAAAACTTAACATAATTAATCACATAGCTGGTTAAAGGATGGACAGTTCCATCAAGAACAGAAGTCTTGGTAGCATCCTTTTCTACTGCTTCTTCAAAATCCACAAAGGTCTCTTGAGCTGTCTCAGCCAGACGATCAGTCAATACTTTAGCAGCTTCTCGCATTTCACTGCAATATTGGCTTCCAAAAATAATGTCCATCTGTCACACCAAAAAAAATCCCCTTCCACAGAGAAGGATAATGGAGAGAAATCCAAAATTAGTATTTAATGTTAAGTGATGCAAGGTAACACATAGGTGAACCAATGGATACCAGGTAAATTATTAAAGGGTCTACAATATAATGAAATGACAAATGGTATTTCCCTTACCGCGAACCACAACATGAAAAAAAGGAAAGAGATAAATTTTAAAAAGTAAACAGAGAACCATTTGTTAATTTTGAGAATATAAATCTTGTGGAGTTTGAAGTTATCTAAAAACAAATACAACTATAATAGGACAGGGGTAAAAAAGAAGAAGAAAAGAACCAAGGTAGAACAATGTAGAAAACATAAGCAATTGCCAAAAGGATTGCAGGCTCTAAAAGAGTTTTCTTCGAGCGAGCGATCTTTCTATCTTTTTGGGATGGCACTCAAAATGAATTTTAACTCAAACTAGAATCTCTGTGGGAAACTTTAATAAAATCAAATTTGTTGCATACGTTTGCCCAAATAATGTCAGACTTGTGCAATGAATGTTGCTCATAGTTTTTCCTTAGCAACTCTAGGCTAAACTTGTTCCTCAACCCCCACCCAACCACCCTTTAAAAAGGGAAGAACAAAGAGTAGCATTGGTATTATCTGAAGCATTTAGGTTATGGATCTATGTTGAAATACAAAGAACTCCATTATAGCTAGCCAGATGGAACGGTTTTTCTGTAAGTTGGGGTGCTGAAAGATCACGAAATAGTCAAAGATGCGAACTAAAGGTAATATGTTAAATTTGATGCTGAAAATGAGCTGTTTATTTACCCTGGTATTCACTTGAATATTATGCCCTTTCTTTGAGCAATAGAGAGAGAGCAGGCAATTGACTTTTCCATCAGATACGCTCCTAGGTATACCAAGGTATTCAAGGAAATCAAAAAACACTTAGGCTGGAAGTGTCTAACTAGAAAATTAGAGAAATGTCTGCATTCGACCTGTTAGTACCCAAAAGCTAGTATATAGTATATACTCCTGGATATAACTCAGAATTTCTTCAATTTTCCTACGGGTCTAGTCATTGCAAGAATGCTCCTAATTTAGCAGCAGAAGCAACAGGAAGGTATAAGTTAAAACTAGGATTTTCCAAAAGCAAAGATAAGGAGACAGATATCTGCTGGGTCATTTCATCATACCTCTAACTTAAGTTCTCTCATTATCTCATACATATCTAGAAGGACAAATAGCTTTTCAGGCGATCGTTTGCTTTTGCCAATGGCTTCTCCAAAGCTAAGCACCACCGCTACACTATTTCCAGTAACCTCTGCGAAACATTGATATCTAAGACTATCCTGACCTTCAAAAATTTGATCAGAGACTTTCTTCTCTGCAGCAAATAAAAGTTTTACCTGTGTCAAAAATGATGAATAGGTTAATAAAAGGGGAAACAGAAAGCAAGGATCTTATCAAAATTGGATGATGAAACAGCCGCTTACGGATATCCGCATGAAGTGAATCCAATTTCCTATTTTTGCTTCTAAAACTTCCCACTGCATTTTCTGTACATCCTCTTTACCAAGTCTTTCCACACCTAGTTTTCTAAGACTGTTCCACGACTGTAGAACGTATTTCCCTGGATAAAAAACAGGATGTATGGGAAATGCAAATGACATGAGATAGAATAGCATATCCAGGGGAAAAGGCTACTTTGTCAGATAAAAGATTATCATAGAAAATTAATCAAGAAAAAGCTTGGAAGTTATCAGTTCCTGAGTTCTCTCACAAATAAAAAACTTTTAAGTAATACTCCTATATGGAAAATACTAGGTCAGTAGACAAGATAATAGATAGAGCAAAATAAGCAGCATTACATAAAGAGCAGCCCGGTGCACTAAGCTCCCGCTATGCGCGGGGTTCGGGGAAGGGCCGGACCACAAGGGTCTATTGTACGCAGTCTTAACTCACATTTCTGCATGAGGCTGTTTCCACGGCTTGTGAATTCATATCCTATTAATAGTGAGCGCCACTGAGTGTACCAAATTTGATAGTTTGATGGTGTAAGCTTGGTAGGGGCTTGAGCAGATGCATTTATAGACAAAAGTTGTGATTCATGAGTGAGATTAGATGAAGGAGAAAGTGAAACAGAAGGTGTGATTATTGTGGATGTATTTGGTGTTTGTGATGGAAGTGGGGAAATAGAATAAGTTGTTGTGACAGTGGGTTGCGGGGGAGGAACCCCAAAATTGGAGTAGGCTTGGAAAGTTGTTAATGGTGGAATTGTAGAGGTATTATTGATTGGTAATGGTGGAATAATTGGAACAATTGGTTCAGTTTTCATGGGTTGCCGTGTGGCTATGACTCTTGATACGTTAAAAGAGTTTTTATGTAAGTTGCTTTTCATTCATGTACCATCTCTAATTTATAGTTTTATACATGAGGGAGTACATTGATATCAAAGGAAATAAAGAACTAGTAAGGAAAAATCTACACATAAGAAAGCTAGTAATGTACATTAACAAGGAGATATAATCTATTCACCGAGTAAGAAAATAGCAATAAAGAAGCAGATCATCAGAATAAAAATATGAAATATTCCTAAAAACCTTTGTGTCTTTTTGGTACATATGGAATGACAAAAAAGAATATTTTTCTTTTTCAAAATAGCAAGAACTATTTGTCTTCAATTGTTGAGTTATTGGTGTATCAAACAAGTAAAATTATAATGATATAGAATCAGTGATAAATTTTGTGGTGTATCGTAGGTATTTTTACTTTTAATGTTATAATTTTTCACATTTGATTTATTTTAAGTTTTTGTTCTCTTTTAACATTTTATTTACTTGAAATCCTTCACTTTATCTTCCGTTCTCAACAAGTTAACAAAATGCGTATACTTGACAGGAGCAGCACAGAATAAATTAAACAAACCAACACTACATTCCTTATTATTTCTCTTATATCTATTCAACATTTTTCACTATTATAATTTATCCTCAAAACCTTAAAAATAACAATAATGGTCTCTTGCTCCTTTTCTTTTTCCTGATTTATTCTCCTGATACTTTGTGGTTTGGATTTTCATGAGTAATATTACGTTTTCTCAACATTCATATCTACGTATAATGATAAATTTTGCATCAATAATTTACACAAAATTTATGCAACTTATCACAGTTAAGTAATTTAATGGTGTGGATATATATTAACTAATAATGGCTAAGTGGTAGCTGGTAGGTGTGTATATCAAACGTACGTCATGTATCCATTGATTAATTTGGTGTAACACTCCGTATAAATAAATTTTTATAAAAATATATATTTTAGGACCGGCTATCTCAATTTTGTGTGGTGACTCGGAACAGTTGAAGTTATATGTGTTTATTCATTTTATGAGGATAAAAATAATGAGGGCACAGAGCTCAGGAAAAATGATTTGTATTTGTGATCCGGATCCCGCGCATAGCGAGAATTTAGTGCATCGGGTTGCTCTTTTTTTTAATCTTTTAATCTAAATACATGAAGTTTATTCTTTTATCTGGACTGAAATTTTTAAGAAGATTAAATATTTTGTTATCGATCTTTTATTTATAAATCGCGCGAAGCGCAAACAAGTTTCCTAGTTTTATATCTAAAGCAAAATTTAACGCGGTGAAACATTAATAAAAATATCAAATCATTATTGTTAAGTATTCAATGAGACAGTTCAATTGCCAGGAATGCACAATTTCATCTGTTATATAAATTCGAACACTTAGGCCCTCTATTTCGAACTGATTATGGAGAAAAAACGACAATTAGAGGTGATACTTACTTTGTATTTTCATGTGAGGCCAAGGCTATCTAATGGGACGGGATATCACGACCAGTAAGCTTAGTGGGATGAGATTGGATTAGTGTTTCGTTCCCCCTATTCCATCCCACTTATATCCTGTTTTTTTTAATCCCTCCCCTCATTCATGAGCTCCCTTTTTTACCTCCTTGGTGACTCGAACTCACAACATTCAGATTGAAAGTGGAGGATGCTTACCATATCCTTCTTGTCCACTTATGTCCTGCTTCTCCTTATCCCTTAAGCATTAAGTCTGTCCCACTTAATTAATTATATTCTCGTTTCATCGCGTCCCACTTAAATTTAAAAAATCATATTTGTATATTTAAGATTTGCAATGTTATCAATTAAAGTTGAAGTTTATCCTAAATTCAGTTCATTCACTAAATTTATGTAGTCTTGTATCACACTATCATCTTTTTATAATTTTTTAATACTTAAATATTTAAATTAATATTTTTTAAAAACAAAAATCTCACTAAGACCCCCCACCCCCCACCCGCCCCATTAGCTTAGTGGGATGGGATGGGATGGGCCTAGCGTATCCCATCTCACTAAACATCCCGATAAGTTTGTGTCCCGTTAGACAACAGGTTAATAACAATAATCTTTCTTTCTCCATTAAAATTTTTTCTTTTAAAGCATTTCTAATTTTTTTTTTTGTGTGTTAATTTATTTCTGCTTTGCTCTAGACTTGTTACAAGTTACAACATACAAAATAGTGCCATAACTCACTCTGCGGATCTGAGAAAGACGCCAAACTTTTCTCCCTTACTTAAAATCCCACCCCCACACTTCCACAAATCACCATTTCTCTCCCCAAAAACCCAGAAATTCCTCTTCTGAAGATTCACTTTGATCCAACCATTTCTGCGTTCAATCTGAAGTAAGTCCTATTTGTTATCTCATCTTTTATTTATTGTTTGGATCAAATTACTCTATTTTTTCTCTTTCTAGATCTGCTCTCTGCTCGCTTTACGAAATTTGATTATTAGGGCTACGCAGGATGCTTTGTGCACTGGGCTGCCTTTTTTTTATTAGGGCTACTGAACTGCACTGCTTAATTTAGGAATTTGAGTCAATAGATATAGAAGTGGTGTATACTGTTATATATCTCCACATTCTTATATACATACAATTATATTTTAAAAATGTATACATGATCCGACTTTTAGATCTGCCTATTCTGAGCTGAGCATTAATGATTTTGATTAGAAGAGTAAGATGTGCTTTTATGATTTTGTTACTGATATAAAGTGATCGGTGGTTAACTGTATCATTTAGTTTGATTTTTAGTATGGAGCTCGATGGATGCACGATTTATATATAGCGTAGTGTCCAATTTGGGATTGAGGCATTGTTGATAGATTGATTGATTGATCACATTTCACATTTTGCTTGCATTGATATTGCGGCGGTGTGATGTTACATTTTCAAAAAAAAAAATATTGCGGCAGTGTGATTTGAGTATTGATGTGACTTGCAGAAGAATTAAATCGGGCACTAGGCTGTATTGGAGAGTACACAGACCTTACCCTAGGGAGGCGGTTTCCGGTAGACCCTCGGTTCAAGAGAAATATTGATCACAAAAAGTTTTTTTTTTTTTTTGCGTTTTCATTAATGTGTTCTTTTTATATATAAGGATTTTCATTAGTGTGTTCTTTCCTGTCTTTTGGGTAGCTTTGTCATTTCAATTTCTCTTTTGAATGGATTTGTTCTTTTATAATCAAATAATTGATGTTGCATAAGAGCTCTTTATATAGAACTGTCTAAGAGTAGTTTAATTGTTTTAACTAAACAAAAGTTGGAGTCTTTTTGTGATTGTTGCAACTTTGTTCTCTTTTATCAAAGTTATAATATTTATCTTTGAAACTTATGAAAAGTTTAAGTTTCAGGTAAGCCAACTTAGAATAAAATGGAGAAGTCCTGTTCTTTGCTGATACAGTTTGATAAGGGCACACCAGCTCTTGCCAATGAGATCAAGGAATCCCTTGAAGGGAACGATGTTCCTGCCAAGATTGATGCCATGAAGAAAGCTGTCATGCTTTTGTTGAATGGTGAAACCCTACCCCAGCTGTTTATTACTATTATTAGATATGTCTTGCCCTCTGAAGATCACACGATTCAAAAGCTGCTCCTTCTATATTTGGAGATTATTGAGAAGACCGATTCTAAGGGGCGTGTGCTTCCTGAAATGATCTTAATTTGTCAGAACTTAAGGAATAATTTGCAGCATCCAAATGAGTACATTCGTGGAGTTACTTTGAGATTCCTTTGCCGGCTGAATGAGGTTGATATAATTGAACCTCTGATTCCATCTATTATGAGCAACTTGGAGCACCGACATCCGTATGTTCGCCGGAATGCAATTCTTGCTGTGATGGCTGTTTACAAGCTTCCACAGGGCGAGCAGCTCCTCGCAGATGCACCAGAAAAGATTGAGAACGTTCTTACCACAGAGCAGGATCCGTCAGCTAAAAGGAATGCATTTTTGATGCTTTTCCAATGTGCTCAGGAACGTGCTATCAATTACCTCTTAACCCATGTTGAGAGAGTATCTGATTGGAGTGACTTACTTCAAATGGTTGTCTTGGATTTGGTCCGAAAAGTTTGCAGGACAAACAAAGGGGAGAAAGGGAAGTACATCAAGATAATTATATCACTGCTCAACGCCCCTTCTGCGGGTGTTGTCTATGAATGTGCTGGAACTCTTGTTTCTTTGTCTTCTGCCCCAACCGCTATAAGAGCTGCAGCCAATACCTATTGTCAACTTTTACAATCTCAGAGTGACAACAATGTGAAGCTTATCGTGCTTGACAGACTGAATGAATTGAAATCTTCTCATAGGGAGATCATGGTTGATATGATAATGGATGTCCTCAGAGCCCTTTCAAGCCCCAATCTTGACATCAGGAGAAAAACACTTGACATTGTTCTTGAGTTGATCACCCCCCGGAATATCAATGAGGTTGTTCTCACACTTAAGAAAGAAGTTATGAAAACCCAGAGCGGTGAACTTGAGAAGAACGGTGAGTACCGTCAAATGCTTATCCAAGCCATTCATTCATGTGCCGTGAAGTTTCCGGAGGTTGCAAGCACAGTAGTCCATCTGTTGATGGACTTCTTGGGAGATAACAATGTCGCTTCTGCAATTGATGTCATTGTTTTTGTCCGTGAGATAATTGAAACAAATCCAAAATTAAGGGTTTCCATTGTCACAAGGCTACTGGATATTTTCTACCAGATTCGAGCTGCACGTGTTTGTTCATGTGCTCTTTGGATTATTGGAGAGTATTGTCTATCTCTTTCTGAAGTTGAGAGTGGCATTGCAACTATCAAGCAGTGCCTTGGAGACCTACCATTTTATTCAGCTTCTGAGGAAGGCGAAGCTAATGATTCTTCCAAAAAGTCTCAGCCAATAAACTCCACTACTGTTTCGTCTAGAAGACCTGCTGTCCTTGCTGATGGGACATACGCTACTCAAAGTGCTGCCTCTGAAACTGCCTTTTCACCCCCGACAGTTGTTCAAGGATCTTTGACCGCTGGAAATCTGAGATCCCTCCTGCTGACTGGTGATTTCTTCCTTGGGGCAGTTGTTGCTTGCACCTTGACTAAGCTCATTTTGAGATTGGAAGAAGTTCAACCATCCAAAGCTGAAGTGAACAAAGCAACAACTAATGCATTACTCATCATGGTCTCAATGATACAGCTAGGGCAGTCTTCAGCTCTTCCTCACCCAATTGATAACGATTCCTATGATAGGATAGTTCTGTGCGTAAGATTACTCTGTAACACTGGCAACGAGGTCAGGAAAATCTGGTTGAACTCTTGCCATGAGAGTTTTGTTAAAATGCTTTCTGATAAGCAGATGCGAGAGACAGAAGAGATCAAAGCAAAGGCTCAAATTTCTCACTCTCAGCCAGATGACCTCATTGATTTCTACCATTTGAAGAGTAGGCGTGTAAGAACCTTCTATCTGAACATTTCATTACATTTTCACAAAAAGAAAGAAAGAATCTTCTATCTGAACATTGCGTGTTTTGTTAAACAACGAGGTTGCCTCTAGCTCTTTTCTCATACTTAAATTAATATATTTGTGAGAACTATCTTAACTGACCATAAAATCGAATTATGAGGGATTCATGTGTAATCCCACTGGTGTCTTCTTTATGTTGTGTGGGCCTTGCATGGATGCAGATTTATTTACTATTTTATCTCACCCTTCCACCTTCTTGTCTGAAGCCTTCTGAGAATTGTGCTTTAGGTTCACCATCCAAGAACAGACATAGCTATTCCAGCTTTTCCAGAGCTTTCAAGTTTTACTTTTTGTTTCTTTGACTACTATTTCAATCACATTTAGAGAGTCATGCATATCACATTGCATAAGTTTCTTTATGCATCAATGTCAAAAATTTGATTGAATATGAGTACTATCTGGAACTTCAAATTTTCATGAAAAACTATAGTCAATCACTCAAAACAACATTAGCTTGTGTTTTTCGGGGAAGGAGAGTGGGGGGTTGATGATGTACCAAAAGGAACAACAATGAGTTTAACTCAAACATTTGCATTGAATTGTTTCTGTTTTCCTCAATTATATGTTTCTTAAGTAGTTTTTACATAAATGCTAGAGCTCATCAATTAGAGCCGTTGTTCGGTTCTTTGGTGATTCAATGCAGGGTGAAAATTGTTTTTCCATGTCCTAAATGTTTTCTGTTTGCTAGGGCATGAGCCAACTGGAGTTGGAAGATGCAGTCCAAGATGATTTGAAACGTGCCACTGGAGAATTTGTCAAGGATGAGACAGATGCTAATAAACTAAACCGGGTTCTGCAACTCACAGGATTTAGCGACCCTGTTTATGCTGAAGCATACGTGACAGTTCATCATTATGATATTGTCCTAGACGTGACAGTTATTAATAGAACTAAAGAGACCCTCCAGAATTTATGTTTGGAATTGGCAACCATGGGTGATCTTAAACTTGTTGAGCGTCCACAGAATTATACTCTTGCTCCTGAGTCAAGCAAACAGATAAAAGCAAACATCAAGGTGTCCTCAACTGAGACTGGCGTCATCTTTGGGAACATTGTTTATGAGACTTCGAATGTGTTCGACCGGATGGTGGTTGTGCTAAATGACATCCATATTGACATCATGGATTATATATCCCCTGCAGTGTGCAGTGATGCTGCTTTTAGAACCATGTGGGCAGAATTTGAGTGGGAAAACAAGGTATGCTATTCTTGTATTTACCACCATCGAATAGTTCTTCCCGTCCTAGCATTCTACTCATTTTGAGTTGGAGAATTGAAAATTAAGATTGGGTATAGTTTTCTGTTGTTTTTGATGACTTCCAATCTTATGGTGTGGTTTATGTGACATCACAGTTCAGGTTACACATAGGTTTACAAAAACTTCTATAGGTTATTAATGTTTTGATAACGATCTAGTTCTCAAGCTAATGTGTCTTGTTAATGCTGTAAATCTTGATCTGTGTATGGAGTTAATTCATTTAACCAATGCTATGTTTGGCCTCTTAACTTTGGAGTCGTCTCCTGTATGTCTTACCATCCAAATAGTGGAGCAGTCTACATGCATTATATTTATAAGCACTTGAGAATGAGCCACTAACTTTCTAAATTGCAGGTTGCTGTCAACACTGTCATTCAAGAGGAAAAAGAATTTCTTGACCATATAATCAAATCAACCAACATGAAGTGCCTTACTGCTCTGTAAGTTATCTGCGTGCCAAAAAACCTGGACAGCTGGTGCTTGGTTGTTATATCTGCCTTTACTGATTTTTGATTTTGCTATTGTTGATATCCATACCATCCTCTTCTAGATTATCGGCATTTTCTATTTTGTATAGTCCAAAGTTGTGATACAGGAAACTTGTTTTGGGACAATTTTGGAGACTAGATTTTTAAAAGAAAAGGAAAAAGAAGTAAGGTAATATCTGTTGTAACAAGACTTGTAGCCACAGGATTATTCTGCTGTATAAAACTTAAAACTTCATTACCAATGACAAACAATTTGTGTTTGACTTGGTGTTTATTATTTGCCATTACAGATAAATTTATGTACTTTGATGTATACAAAGAACATGTGTTTGACCTGCATAGAATTGATTCTTCATGTCTGATGGTGTTTGCATAAGACTGGGTTTAGAATGGCTTAGGAGTACAGAGTACTCTTCTTAGCGGCCTTTAGGATCTAAGGGCCATTGGTGTCATGGTTTCTGTTTAAGACTTCGGAGCTCTCCAAATGATACCTAGTGTCAGAAGTCGTGAGAACAGTGTATCAGGGGAAGTCTGGCTATTCCAGTTATTACAGGTTTTATGTTGGGCACCCCAAAATGTTGGTATTGGTGTATATTCAGTAATCATGAAAGAATTATAAGTTGGATGAGCACAAGTTACTTTATCAAGAAAATTGTTAAAACTTTTTCAAATTGGACCTTACAAGGAGTATTTATTTAGGGGAACTATTAGATTATTGTAACAAGAACTAGTTTAGATTCTTTATTGTACCGTTGTTTTCTTTTACTGTTGGATTTAATTGAACTGCTTCGAATGAGTTTTCTAAAATGATAGCTTTAAGCTCCAGAATGCCTTTCAGTCCATTTTGTTATGTTACTCATCTGGATATGTCGAACAATATCATTTGTCCTACTGATGCATGGTTTTATTGACACTGCATATGTGCTTTCATGCATAATTCCAGGTCTGCTTTGGAGGGGGAATGTGGGTTTCTTGCTGCTAACTTGTATGCAAAGAGTGTGTTTGGCGAGGATGCTTTGGTGAATGTAAGCATTGAGAAACAAGCAAATAGTAAGCTGAGCGGTTACATTAGGATAAGGAGCAAAACCCAAGGAATTGCTCTTAGCTTGGGAGACAAGATAACACTCAAGCAGAAGGGAGGCAGTTGATCAGGTCAACTTGAATTTAGTATCACCTAGATATGCTGGTATCTTATGCTCTCCATCTTTAAAGAGATTTTGCAACTTTTTTTGGTTTTACCTTATGTTTTTCTCGTGATGGTTAAATTTAGGTGGCTTTTTCTTGCGTGTTTTTTAAGACAGAAACTAATTCTGTGGGTACCTATTAGACGACACATTACGTTTGCAAGGCATAGAGACTGAAGTAAAAATAAAATAGGATGGGGAATATTGAAAAATTTGTGTTGTTGTAAAAGAAAATATTGAAGTATTTTTAGTATTATCCATCGGATGGGGAATCTTGATACTTGTGAAAGTTGTATAGAACACTTGCAAAATGGTAGTACTTGGAAGCTTTGATCCTTAACAGTAAAAAAAAATACTTGCAAGCATTGATAGCTAAATACCTGTGAGTATGTCTTTTTTTATTTTTAACCCTTTTTGGGTGGTGTATTCTGCAGATCATGATTATTCCACTAGCAGTGATAGCTAAAATACATGTGCATGGGTGTCATTTTTGTAGAAACCCTTCTTGGGTGGTGAGATATTGTCCAGATCATTTTATTTTTATAGCAGTGGCAAATGCATGAACTATTAGTTTTTAAAAAAAAAACATGAACTTACTCTTTTGGTAGTGGGTTCTCTGTATTGATAAGTCTCTAAATTTGAATTTTTTAGTAATTCAACATTGATCACTTCTTTAAGTCTTCTAAAGTCTTTTGGTATGCCTTCGAATATGTTTTTGTTCTGGACATGGCAACCTTTTGGCAGATATTGTACCGCAAATCTTTTGCGTCCGCCGTTCTTAAAAACTCCTTAGTGTAGATAGGAAAATCCTTTTGGATCCCTGTACTCTTACATAAAAAGCTGCTTCCTTATGATGTTCAACTAATTAGGTTTAGTAACTTAGCTGTGGATGTAGCTTTGTGACAGAATATGCAGGTGCATGGCGTGGGTGCACCCACTTCTTTTGTCTTCAATTTTATGCCTACGCATATTGTTACAAAAGATTAGTGGTTACAGGGATACTACACACTCACTAGTGTAAACTGGGCTGGCCTTTACAGATTCTTGAATGTGATGGAAACTTACGGATTGTATCGTTTGTAGACTAGTTATGTAGATTATTAATACCTGAATTTTTGTTGTGATGTGCAAATAATATAGAGTTTTGTTATGCATAGATTGCTGCCGAAGTCAAGAGTTATCTCATTCTGGTGTTTGCTAATACAAATTCTTATAAAATAATACTTTAGATTTTTGTATATGGAGTTTATACTAGAAACCAACGACTGATAGAGTTTTGTGTCAGAAACTAGGTGTTATATTAATGATACAAAGTTTACTGCCGCGTTTTTTTCTTATACGAACAGACTAGTCCTTGTAGTTCCTTGCTAGGCTTCAGTTTCCATCTCGTTTATATATAGATATCGTCTTTGGATAATGGGCTCATTAGTTCCTCATAATTTGCAGATTGTTACACTTGAATTTGAGGCTCCTCCAAATCCCCCATTTGCAGCTTGGAGAAGTGCTGGGGTTATTGAAAGAACATGTAGAGATTATAATACTGCATTTATTCTTAGTTCCGGATATAAGAGATTCAAGTATTTTATTATCTGTGAGGACAGTTTTTGTAGAGAAAGATGGGAAGAAATATTGCTCTTCTTTTTGGCATGTTTTGAGCAGGAGCTTCTGTTGAGGTTAAATTCAGTTTTCCTGTTTGATTCTTTACCCAATATTTTACTTTATCTTGTTATTAAACTAATCTCTTTTTCTTTCGTTGCCAATTTTTCTTTACTTTATCCTGTTTGTGGACAACCTACTTTGGAATTCAGTCTTTGTTGTTCGTTATAAACAAAATACTTTATACTACTATCCAGTACAAGTTATTAATGAAATCAATTCATCTCAGCGAATTTTCCACTTGGCCGTCTCTTCCTCTCATTCAAGGTTTTTAGTAGGTGTTCCTAAGTCAGTTCATAATAATAATATAATCCGTCAAACCCATCCAAATTTGTTAGGTGATTTGGGTGAAGTATCTAACTTCAATCGATTTTTTCGATCATCCAAATCATTTCCGCAGGAGATTCATGGTATTTTGTTAAAACTTATTAGTTTTGTTTGGGTTATAATGCATTGCGACCCAGCTTATTTCATACTGCGCATCTTTTGGGCAGGATAAGCAATGACTTATTTATTAATTCAGTCCATTTTAACTCACCCAAATTCAGCTCAAATGGTGCATTTGTCACCCCTAAAATTCTTGGACCTTTTCACGTACACAAAGTTGTAGATTTTCATGTTTATGGCGGACATAATTTGTTTCATTTTAAAACTAAAATGTCTTGATTTGAACACATATTTGGATATTAAAATAGTGTACTCTGTATTTGAATATCGAATGATCATCGCTATTTGTTTTCTCATCATCTTAATGATAAAAAATTCACTATTAAAAGAATAATAATTATCAAATCAATACAAATAACTTACATCTGTTTATATAATAAGATATTATTGTAAGGTGGTGGTACTTAACAGTGGTAGCTATGGTAGTGAAAGCTCACATTAACAAAAATCTTTAACTGAATAGGTTCCTAATAATAATGACTGCTCAACATCAGACCACATGGATCAACACTACACTGTAGAAAAAGCTACCTTATATCCAAAAATCCATTTATATTATTGCCCAGAAAGTGATAGATACATACAGCAAAAATCTGGATCTACAAGCCCAAATCTTGTACGTAATCAGAAAATTTCCATAGTGTTACATACATCATGTTCATAATTGAAGTTGCACCAAAAGTACAAAACTCTATATGAAGTGGCAGTCTTCTATATGTCTCGAGTGTTTTCTTGCTCTCTTCCCTTCCAGTTGTAACTTCAACCTTAAAAAATCTGAATCTTGCACCCCAATGAAGCAATTTACTAAATAGTCTAAGCAATGGGATGTTTGGACTTAGCAAGATAATGCTTCTAAAAGATGCACAATTATAATATACAATATTCTAAGACTATTTAGTAAATTGCTTCATTGGGGCGCAAGATACAATATTCTAAGACTATTTAGTAAAAATTCTGAATCTTGCACCCCAAGATAATGCTTCTAAACCAAAAAGCCCATTGGACCTTTTCTTCTCCAAAATGATTCCAAATATTCTTCGCATAATCACCTCTTTGTTTCATATGAATCCTCATGCAACCCACAACAACGCAAAATGAAGAGAAAATAAAGCAAGCACGCTCTAGATAAACTGCCAAACTAAAAATAAAGATAACTTAATGCAAATATGGAATCACACAACACTTTGTGCCTAACAAAAAGACATTCCAAGCATTTAATCCTATCTCACAACAAACAAAGTACCCAAACATTGACAATATAGTGGTCAATTCCAAAGATCAAATAGAAACAGATAATGAATCGACTCATTAAAAGTTGATCCTATGGGATTTGGACTTAGCATGATAATGCTTCTAAGAGAACATTGATAGTATATTACTAAAAAGAGGGCAGGATGGACCACAAGGATCTATTGTACGCAGCCTTAACATGCATTGATAGTATATTATTCTGACTCAATATTAGCATACATTAAAAGAAACTTGTCAACTAAAATCTGAACTAGCTCTTCAGCTAATACCTTTTTAGTGCTATTCAGATAATAACTAAACAAACAAAACGAGAAGCAAGAAAAGACTAGCATATTATCTTGCATATATGAAAAATGATACACGAGAAGACCCAAGTAATCCAATTCCAAATAATTACCAATGATAAAAAGTTATAGAGACTCTCGATCCATTCATGAGGATTCTTAAGTTTATCCAAATAGTTGTGTAAACCAACTTGTTTATGTAAACAATTGTTCACAACAACAACATCATCATCATTACCCAAAATCCCACAAAATGAGGTATGGGGAGGGTCCTCTACCTTGGGAGGTAGAGAGGCTGTTTCTGATAGATGTAAACAATGTATTGAATATTAAGAATAACCCCTCCTTGTACTTATAGCAATTGGACCTTTTAGATGCACTTAACAACCATGAAAGTGTCAACTCAATAACAATGTGATTAGTGCAAATATGTGCCAACATACACAAAGATTGCTTTCTGTATTTACGAGGATGAGAAAATTCAAGTCCCAAAATTAACATGGTTATGGTTAGCCGAGGGATTGACGAGAAACATAGTGTTCTCTTCCATAGATCGTTTGCATATCACCTCTTTGTTTCACATTAATCCTCCTGCTACACATAACCATGTAAAATTATGAACAAATATAGAAAGCATGTTCCAGATAATATGCCTAAATCTAAATAAACATGGCACACATAGCTAAGAACTATAACTTCCTCCCAACACACAACCATGTTAATTTATGAAAAAAGAAAGAAAGCAGGCTTCAAATATTTTACTTTTGAGCCAAGAGTCTATCAGAAACAGCCTCTCCACCTAAGGTCTGAGTACACTCCCCACTCCCCACTCCCCACTCCCCACACCCCACACCCCACACCCCACACCCCACACCCCACACCCCACACCTGGAATTACACCAGGTATGTTGTTGTATGCTTCAAATATTTAGTTAAATTTAAATAAACACAGTAAACATAGCTCTATTAAAAAAATGAAGGATAACTACCATGAAGAATATGAAAAAATAAAGAAAGCAGATATTTGCTTAAATTTAAATAAACATAGCAAATATAGCTCTATTAAACAAAAATGAAATTAATAACTTTCTCCAGCAATATACAACCATGAAAAATTATGAAAAATAAAGAAAGCATGCTTTAGATATTTGCTTAAATCTAAATAAACATAGCAAAATTAGCTTTATTTAAAAAAAAAAGGGATAAGGGTAACTTAAGAGGTAGTGGCAGCTGAGTGAGGAAACCCTAGTTCTGCGAGATGTAATATTGTGGACTAAAGGGCAAAGGCAAGGCATAAATAGAAAGAAATTTTATATAAAACTGCAGTGTTTTTACCCAAAATTGTCTCTAGGTTCGTTTTTAATCCTTTAAATATACCTCTGTACATCTTTAATCCCTTAGTTTGTTAAAGTGAGACATATTTGGTCCAACTATCTGAATGGGACTTTTTTGGAATTAAAACTAACTGTAGAAATACATATGTGCATCTCACATGGATCGTGGTAATAGGCACATATACTGTACACTAGTCTTAACTGTATGTGTTGCACGTAGAGATGTCAGTGGATCCTGGATCCGGTCCGAATTCGTTGGATTCAGATCCGTTTTATAGGATATGGATCTTCAAAATTTGGACCCGACGGATCCGGATCGGATCCGGATCCATTTCTGACGGATCGGATCTGGATCTGGATCTTGTATTTGAGATCCGTATCCGGTCCAGATCCGATCCGTGGATCCGTTTTTTCTTAAATATATTCATAACCTAGAATGTAATTTTATAAGTATTTTCTTAAAATTGCTAAGCACATCCTTGCAAGTTTAATTCTCAAAACAAGTTTAATTTATCTCTGCGTTAACTCAAAAACCAAAAAATAAAGAGGTAACTTCGATAATAAAATCAATGTTATATTAGTGAATGACTAACATCTCCATAGACATGTAGTTAAAATTATATTCACTTCATTTGTGAAGATTCCAAGCACATGCAAGTTCTGCATTATGAAAATACTAGTCAGCATTTTCCACAATTATTATCATTGTCCAACATTTTCAATTAATAGCTCACAATCAAAACGAGTCAACAAACAAAATATCTCATATGAATATTTCAAAATTGAAACACAGTAAACTGTTAGCTAAGTAAAAATCGTTTGTCAGTTCAAAAAAAAAAAATCTTAGCAAGGTTACATTCTTAGCAAGACAATTTTTTTTATATGTGGATCCAGATCCGATCCGTGGACCCGGTGGATCCGATGGATCCGGATTTGGATATGTTTTTATGGACCCGATGGATCTGGATCTGGATATGGATCTAGGTATGAAAAACGGATCTGGATCTGGATCTAGTAGGATCTGGATCTGGATCTAGTAGGATCCGGTCCAGATCCTGTCCGTTGCCATCCCTAGTTGCACGTGTGTTTTACGTTTATTATAAAATGTATCACATAAAATTGAAATATGTGCAACAAATGACTATATATTAATGCTAATATAATATTCTATAATAAATAACTTACTGAAGTATATTTCCTATAGGAAATCATTTTTCTGGAATGAAAGAAAATATAAAAAATAATTAATAATAACTCATTTAGAATACATTTTATCTTCTATTATTTCATCCCATGCTTAATTAAGATTAATTTATATTTTGACTATTTAACTCTTAAAATTATATTATAATCAATTTCTCTTTACTTTTTATTTTTCACGTCAATGCTCTTCTTATGAAAATAAATTTTGTACCCTGAGAATTGTGTCAACTTGAAAAAATGAGTTTACTTATACGATGAATTTAAAATGAAGTTAAAGTGTTAAATTTTAGGACATCCTACATAGTTGAAATTTAAAAAATGATAACTAAAATTTTAGTTGATTTCGAAGTCTTAAATATTAGGAAGGAATTAGTTAAATGACATTTTTTCTAATATCTGAAATATATTTCTAAAGAATAAAAAAGTTGATCAATATCTCACATAAGGACATCCTAATTTTATAATCAGAGTGCAATAAGGAGATAAATTATGTGTACGGAATAAAAGGAGTGTAATAATGTGAGTCCGCAACTTAAATGACCCCAAAAGTGAGCTTTTGATCCAAAATACACACAAAAAAAATGATATAAAAATACATTTGCACAGAAATTTTCTGCGAATAGGGGTTAGTTTTATTTTCCCAACACTTTGTATAATTTTAAAGTTTTGAAATTCACGTTTTTTTCATACTTTGACCAAATATTAGTCATGTCTCAAAACTCCAGAATATCAATATTTTAATAGAACTTGATATTTTTTTCTGTTAACAATAATGTAGGCTCAATACATCAAGTATATCTAAACGTTTGGATCATCGTTTTAGGGGTTGTAAAGTTCCCCGAAGTAAGTTTTGTTTGGAAACTTGTTATCGTTAGGTGTAAGTATTTTATTTAATAAGGTTTTGATTTAAGCGTTTTATTATGTAGTAAATGCATTACTTTTATTTCGAATATGTTGAGATTTTTTTCATAAATAATTTAGGACGTCGCATGAGATATTAATAAACGATAATAAAGAATAAGATAACTAATTATCATTAAGAAAATAATACGAAAAAATTATAATATTAACATAAACGGTACAATTTATTTACATATACACAATCTCTAATGGGTCCCACATGTGGGAGCCTTTAGAGTAACCTTAGGCCTAAGGCGATCCCCACCATCACTATCATCTCCATCCCTTCTCCTCCTAATCGCAGGACGTTCCAAGCCATGATCATATGTCACCTTTTTTTCTGTATCACCCTTTTTCGATGTCCGGACCATGGCATGTACCTGACCACCTCTAACTGACACGATCGGTGTCAATCTGTCCGAATCAGTAGGGTAAAAATCATCAACATCGTTCTCCTGTGGAGACAGGTCCACATGCGCTGAAGGATGAATCTGAAATAATGTATAAACAATTAGTATTAATTTTAATTTAGATTTAACTAATACATTATATTTTGGTAAAAAATCAAATCTGTGTGTCGACGGGCTTCTAAGCTGGCTCCTTAGCTGGCTTATCAGCGGTCTCCTGAGCGAGCCCCGAAGCCGGAGCTATAGATGGTGCAAGAGCTGGAGCTGGATTCTAAGATATGGAAAATTATTTAATAATCAGTATAAGTATTTTAATTTATTAAAATAATTATTTTAAACACTTACCTCTAGGCTTTTAAATATGTTGAAGTCCATGAATGAGTTGTCGTACTACATCTCCTTGTCACCCTATAGATCACGAACTGGCAGCTGCGCAGACACTGATGCCTCTATTGATACCTAATCTATGTGATCTGAATATAGCTGTGCCGGCATATATACAGGTGGCGACGGTTTGTAAGAAGTCATCGGGCGCTTTGAAGTCGTCGGGCGCTCTAAAGTCGACGGAACTGCCGGGCTGGAGCGGAAACGCTAGCATGCTCGTCAGGCTCATCTACTAGACGGAGGCCTCCACCGCCACCATCTCGGCCTCCACCGCCACCATCTCGGCCACCAGCCCCTCTGGTCCCACCCTCTCGGATACCCCCCTTCTGCCATCACTACCTATTCACCACAGCCTCAACGAGCACGATCACGACCACAACCACCTGCTGCCGGATACGGGACATCTGGAACACGCTCATGGATAAGTCCGAACTCTTTTGATTGTCGCATATCATTATCGGCTAGATCAATGATTCGAGCTGCAAATCTCGATGTCTCGGAGAAATCCATATGGTCCATGTCGACCCAGCGCATCATATGTACAGTCTGTTGTTCCATTTGTTTGCAAATATTAATGATTGAATAAATTTGTAACATAATTTATAAGATGATTAATTAAGTTTAAGTGGGGTAAACTTACCAACACCTCAGACTGTCCCGCGAGTGCTGCATATCCTCGGCCATTTGGATGATGTGTCTCGGGCTTATCAATCAAGATGCGGTGATCTGCTGGTACCACTCCATGTAATCTTAGATCTGAGTCGTATGTCTGACCACCGCAAGTGTTCCAGTCTATGATCCCAACGATGGATCTGGTACTGCATAAGGGCCCGATATGCAAGAGTGTCGGTCGTACGCTCGTCCCGTGTATAATGATCGTGCTCCCAAAAAACCGGCTTAGGTATATTCTGTACATGCCCAAACTGTCATAAGATGTGGTGGGGCATGTGATCCTCAACGATATCCATGTGTATCAACGGATACCACGACCTTCACATAGGCTCACCATCCCTGCAAAATATCGGCAACTGATCCAAAATATGATCATACGACCTCCATATAAAAAAATGTAAAAAAAATGAATTAGTAAACAATAAAAGATAAAAATAGTAAAAACAAAAAGATAATAATGTAAAATCAAACAAACTTACCATGTCCGCCGTCATACGATCTAGCTGATCCCTGAACGGAAGAAGTCTATGGTGCGTATTCATATCTCGGATTACGCCTCCCGTCTATCTCCGCGTGTAAGGCTTGCCATCAGCAATGAAGTCAGGCTAAGGGTGCGGAACTACGGGTTGAAAAGGCCTCATCCTAGACCACTCCCATATCTGAAAGGGTCATTAAAATATTTTATTAGTCGTCGTTTCAAAAAGCTATATTTAGAATAAAATTACACACACTTAAATATATTGTCTTGATGAGCCCGTGAAATCTAGAGACATTCGTCTTATCGCCCATAGACGCTCGACATAATAATTTATACAGGTAAACCAGAACATCAATGCTCCAACTATAACATCCCAACTCGCCCATATCCTCTAGAAATAACAAATACTTTAAACTCACATGGGAACCCGATGTGTTCAGAAACAGGATGCCCCCGAATATGATAAGTAAGTACAAACGAACATGATGATCGACATCCACCTGAGATGTGTAGTCTGTAATAGGATGTTTCAAGTCTAAGAGACGCAAATGAGTACAAAGGGCATTCATCGACATCCGAGTCTGTCCATGGATATCACCTGGTTGAGGCACGTAATCAGTGAGCCTAGTCAACTCCTGCTGATACGATGATGACGGTTGAGGCTCATCAATGTATAACGGGCGTCCATCTACATGTAGTCCATACATGACCTCCACATCCTAAAGCATGACACTGGCCTCACCAGTGCGGAGATACATATGTGGGTCTCCGGTCACCATCGCTCAACCATGGCCGTCACCAGAGCCCTATCATGATGTACCCGACCAGCAGCGACACAACGGTAAATACCGCAGCGATAAAGTATATCTAAGACGCCGAGATGTGGGGGCCGAGCCCCTAAAATATTCCACGCATGTTCCACCCTACGGGGACGGAACAACATACTTGTACCTATCACCTCATCCAATAATAGTTAGGACCTATGATTAGCTTGTAGATAAAGTACTGATGGATCGAAGTACAAGCTGTATATGGAATTAAATAAGAAAGGCGGGGATAAAAAGTTGTACATACTAGTCAAGGTGAGAGAGAGGAAGGCCCGTGACTTGGATAATGTGAGATGCATCAAGGACGAGGATGACAAAGTACTGGTAGAGGACGTGTATATTAGGCGGAGGTGGCAGTCTTACTTCCATAAACTTTTGGGTATTGTAGAAGCATTAAGGTCAAAGAGGTGAAGGGTGTTGTTCGCAGGATGCGCATGGGATGAGCAATCGGGCATGATGAGATCCTAGTCGATTTTTGGAAGAGCACAGGAAGGGCAGGTTTGGAGTGGCTGACGGAATTGTTTAACGTCATTTTTAGGACGACGAGAATGTCCGAAGAATGGAAGTGGAGTACAATGATTCCGTTGTACAAAAACATAGGTGATATCCAGAGTTGCAACAACTATAGGGGTATCAAGCTACTGAGCCACACTATGAAAGTTTGGAAAAGGGTTGTGGAGATAAGGGTGAGAAGAGGCGTGTCCATTTCTGAGAACCAATTTGGATTCATGTCGGGGCGTACGACCACATAAGTCATTCATGTAATCAATGGATATTATACTCGTGGTGATCAGCTGTCTAACAGTCTTATGTCTCCGTCGAATATGATGAGACTTGCCGTTGTACATAGAATTTTGTGCCCTTCCTAGAGCCGACTGACTGTCGTAGTGGATCATTACAGAAGGTACGGGGTTGTCCCAACAAAGGACATCCTCTAAGAAGTCGTGAATCCACTCAACTTTTTCTCCTACTTTGTCTAAAGCGATAAACTCCGATTCCATAATGGATCGGGCGATGCAAGTTTGTTTAGAGGATTTCCAAGACACAGCCCCACCACCAATTGTAAATATATACCCACTGGTGGACTTGGTGTTCTCGATATCATTTATACAGTTTGCATCACTGTACCCCTCTAGTACAACTGGATATCTCGAATAATGCAACACGTAAGTTAGCTTGTATTTCAGGTATCGTAGTACTCGATTCAACGCATTCCAATGATCATTACTAGGATTACGGATAAACCTAGACAACTTGTTGACTGCATAAGCAATATCAGGTGGGGTGCAGTTTGTTATGTATATCAAACTCCCAATTACCTGTGCATATTGCTCCTGGCATACGAGGTGGGGTGCAGTTTGTTATGTATATCAAACTCCCAATTACCTGTGCATATTGCTCCTGGCATACGAGTGCACTGCGATTTTTATTAAGTTTTTAATTTCTATCCATTGGTGACTTCATAGGCGAACTGTCAAACATCTCGAACTTTCTCAACACATCCTCGATATAGTGAGACTGAGATAAGACCAGTCAATCAGACGTCTTAGAGATCTTTATCCCTAAGATGACATCTGTGATACCCATATCCTTCATGTTGAAGCATTGTTTCAATATGTTCTTAGTCTCTAGGATCAAGCTAGGGCTGCTCCATGTGATCAACATGGCATCTACGTACATGCATATCATGACGAATGAGTCAGAGTTACTTTTCATGTAGACATATTTATCACACTCATTAATGGAGAAACCATTCGATAGTAGAGTACTATCAAATTTTTCGTGCCATTCGGGGCTGGTTTTAGCCCATACAAATATTTGACAAGTCGACAGACTTTCTTCTCTTGCCCTGGAATCACATACCCCTCGGGTTGTTCCATATAGATTTCTTCTTCCAAATTACCATTTAGGAAGACAGTCTTGACATCCATTTGATGTATCTTAAGGTCACGCAACGTGCGGTTCTTGCATTCCGCAACACTGTTCGACTGAGGTGAGTATGGAGATGTCGTTGGATGAACAATGCCCGATTCGGCATAATATTCCTCAAATGGCGCTACGTATTCTCCCCCTATATCGCTACGAATGGATTTAATCTGTATGCTTAGTTAGTTTTTCAACTTCTGCTTTGTAACGTCAGAACGCTTCAAAGGCTTCATCTTTACTTTTCAACAAGTAAAGGTAACAATACCTTGTGCTATCATCAATAAATGTCACAAAGTACTTGTTCCCTCCCCTAGTTTGTGCAAACTTCAAATCACATATATCTGTGTGAATAAGTTCTAGAGGAGCGATATTCCTTTCGATGGATCAAAAATGAAGCTTTGTGAGTTTTCCCTCTACGCATACCTCACACTTATGTTGAGGGTTTACGTTGATAGACGACAACAACTCCAACTTAACCAACCTTTGGATGGACTTGTAGTTAACTTGTCCTAATATATGATGCCATAAATTAGATGACTCAAGCAAGTAAAAAGAAGCTTTAATATTATTGCTTACATGTATTACAGACATGGCGTTAACTTTGAAGAGGCCTTCACAGACGAAGCATCTTCCTACAAAAGTTCCATTCTTGGTGATTACAAATTTATTGGACTCAAATACTAGCCTAAAATCAACATTAACCAATAAATGACCTGAAATTAAATTCCTCCTAATCTCAGGGACATGCATCACCTCCTTTAGAGTGAGCTCATTTCCAGAAGTCATCTTCAGGACTACCTTTCCTACCCCCAACACGTCAGATGAAACGTTGTTACCCATGAACAGCTTCTTATTTGTAACTGGTGTATAAGTGGAGAATGCATCTCTATTGGAACAGATATGTCTTGTAGCACCCGTGTCCATCCACCATTGCATGGAATTCTCAACAAGGTTTGCTTCAAGCACCACTGCTGAGAACTTCTCAATCATGTTGTCCAGAAGTCTGTCCTTGACGATGTTAGCCTGAGCCTTGCCTTTAGCCTTGGCCTTCTCTTGTTGCTCAGTCTTGAGCTTGTGGCAGTCCTTGATCATGTGGTCAGGTTTCCTACAGTGGTGACAGTTTCCCTTGAACTTCTCCGCCGCTTGGGTCTTTCCGTCTTTCTGGAACTTGCGCTTCTTGCTTGGGTTCCCTTTGGCCTCAGCCAGATTTGCCTTTGCCTCAACGAGTTGTTTTCCCTTAGGCAAGGCCCTCTTATTATCTTCATGAATCTAGAGTTTGATAATAAGTTCCTCAAAGGTCATTTCTTTTGTCTTGAATTTTAAGTAACTCATAAACTCATTCCACGAGGGAGGTAATTTCTCAATCAGTGATGCAACCAAAAACTGCTCATTTGGTTTCATACCTTCTAAATCCAGGTGATGTAGAATCATTTAGAATTCCTGAACTTGGGACATCACTGTTTTACTATCCACCATTTGAAATTTTAGAAATTTCCCAACGATGAATTTCTTTGTACCAGCATCTTGAGCGTTGTACTTCTTCTGCATTTTTTTCCATAACTCTTTGGCGGTGCCTACGATGAAATACACCGTGTAGAGTGGGTCTGACAGGCAGTTCAAAATATAGTTCTTACACATGAAATCACTATGACTTCATGCATCAAGAACCATCTTCATGCCATTAATGACATGGATACCTTGGTCCCCTTCAGTCATTTCAGTAGGCGAATGGTCCATTTTATCTCCAGCTTGTGGAGGATCTTCTGTTAGAAAATGAGTCATTCCCATAACAGTCAGATAAAATAACATTTTCTGCTGCCATATCTTGAAGTTGGAGCCCATAAACTTCTCAGGGCGTTCATGGTGGAATCCAGCGGGTGGAGGAACTATAACATTCCCTTGAGCAACAAGAAAGGCGTTGGATGAGCCTTGAGCAACCGAAAAGGCATTGGGTGTGCCTTGAGCAGTGGGGAAGGCAGTAGGGTTGCCTTGAGTAGCAGCAGCAGCAGAATCAGAAGCGAGTTGTTCTCTTCCAGTCATCTTTCTAAGCACTTACAACAATCTTGTCTTAAAATTATGGGATACAACAATTGCAGAAAACGGGAAGTAAGTAAATATTACAAATTGCTAGAAAGGATAAACTAAAGGTTACAACAAAACAGGAAATAAGAACGATTACAAACTCCTTGTGATTTGCTGAGTCGAGTGATGACACTCTGTCTTTAAGACAAGATTGCCCCGTATATCTCCTTTTACGTTTTCGGGCAATAGTCACCCAAGATACAACAACAACTTAACAAATGAGCAAAGGAAACTCAAGTGTTACTCTTGAAGAACTTTGAGTATAGTAAACTTGCTAGAGAGGAAGAAGAAGATTTCAGAAAATTTTTGTGAGTGTTTCTAAGTGTTGAACAATTGAGCCAAAGGCCTCAATTTATAGTGTAATTAGATGACCACTCAACTAGCCAACTAATAGCCTTCAATAGCCATGTAATGACACTTATTGAGGGGTTACATTCAGCCAAATAATGGCTGAATTCATGTGCCAAATAATGGAGATTCAATGCTCCAAAACCAGCCCAAAAGTCAGAACTTTCCATTTTTTTGTCGCAGCATTCTGCCTCCGAAGCGCCGCAAATCTGTGAATTAGCGCCACGGCGCCACGACTCTGGTGGCTGAAGACCCAATTAGCGTCGCGGCGCTCCGGCTCTAACGGGGCTGTGTCGCGGCCCTTCGCGGCGATTTCTGACTCGTTTTATCTTATATTTCTTCCTTCGTTTACCAACGTGGAATACTTTGTCATTTGGCCAATAACCGTCCATCATTCTATGTCTCAAACGTATTACTTACGCACCAATATCTCTCTCACTAATGAAATTTGTGATACTTGGTACTACGTGTGCACGTGTGTGGAAACGTCGTTTTCAACGTGCAGGGCCCCAATTGTTCGAGTCATAAATAATGGGATAAACTTAATTCCACATTAGTAAATTTCCAACAAAATCACACAAGATTAATGTGATAATCCCCGCGGTAATCATACAAACTATCTTTCTCGTATCGAAGTGATTATGGAACTCCTAGGTGTTGGTTTGGATTGATGTTTTGCGGGAGTTTGGACGCCTACAAGTAATAATTTATCCTTATCTATCTATATTGGTGATTTTTGATGATTTGAGATAAGTGGTGAAAGGATTTTCGTAACTGAAACATGTAAACCTATAAAATCATTGTATACAGACTTGTGAGATGTTTCGATCAAAATATGAGTTGAAATTGATTAGTAAATTGATTATTGGTATTGTAAACCTAAGAAAGTATGTATCATAGAATCGTGGGGTCAAATTACATAAGTACTCCTTTTGTTGACAAGTCTAAGAATCCTTTGTGTTTAAGGTTATCGAGAAGATGCCTAAATGCTTATCGAGATATGGATTCGATATTGATATCAAACATTTGTTTGTTATAGATAATCATTCGTAAATAATACGAGGGCTTATAGCACGACGTATAGCTTCGTGGATAAGGTATGTAAGACTATCCCTTTCTTTCAAAGCATGAAATCCAATGAGTTATCATTTTCGAAAAGAAAGGCCAAAAGTTTTATCTTATTGTATCTTGAAATCTCTTGTCGAGAAATATTCATCGATTATCCTTATTCTCGTAATTCCTATTATATGTCTTAAAAAAGAAGCATTCTAACGAGGAAAGTTTCAAGTCGACTACAAGTCATTCTAAGAATAAAGTCAAAAAGTATATGAGTTTCAAAATAGGCCAAAGGACTAGTGTTATCATAGTCTGTTGTTCACATCCCCGAGTCCCATTGGTATTGATATATTTTCATTGGCATTTGATATCATACATACAATCATGATCATACATTGGATTGAGTTGCACGTTCCACAATATATACATAGATTGGATCGGATTGCACGTTCCGTAACATATACATATATTGGATCGGGTTGCATATTCCGCAACATATACATAAATTGGATCGGATTGCACGTTCCGCAATATATACATATAATGGACCGGATTGCGCATTCTGTAACACATGCATAAATCATTGTGCACATTGCATTGCATATCCACACATACACCTAACAGTAGTGACATATTATACACCTCGCACAATCAGACGAGGACAGTTATACAAAAAAGGCATATTTCAGACATGTTGTATTAGGTTTTAGAGTTTCATTATTCGCCCCATGTGGCCCCCAGATTTCTTATGCCTTCCTTTACAGCTAATCGCTTCATATTGCTTTTATGTTTTCTTTACAACTTACAAAATTCTATTGTTATTCATGCTTTACATACTCGGTACATTATTTCGTACTGACGTCCATTTTGCCGGGGGCGCTGTGTGTTCATGCCACATGTTTTGATAGGGACTCTGTTAGGCCACCTTAGTAGGAGCTGTTGAGTTCAACCGTCAGTAAGTGAGCTTCGTCTTTTCGGAGCTTTCTGGTTATATTTGGAGTATTTTGCAGAGTTATATACAGTGTGGGTAGGTCGGGGCCCTGTCCCGACCATATGTCAGTTCAGTCACTTGTAGAGACTCAAAGACTTATTTTGAGATGTATAGTGTTGATGTGTAGTCTTGCCAGTTAAGTTATCTTTTGTTAAACCATGTTGTGACATTGTCGGTCCTGCTATGTATATATTTTGGGTTAATCCCCTTTATCTAGTGTTGTCGTTGTGGTATATTCCAGTACGACTTTGTTGGCCGAAAGCCCTATTTGTACAGAAGACTAGTCATCAGAGTGGTACGCTCGGGACAGCAGGGCACCGGGTGCTAGCCACACCCCCTAGTTTGAGGTGTGACAAACTTGGTATCAGAGCAGGTCAGTCCTAGGAAGTTTGTGAGTTGAGTCCAGTAGAGTCTTGTTTATGGGTGTATTGTGCACCACACTTATAAACAAGAGGTTGTCGGTCATTTAGGGATGGTTTCTATTCTTTCACTTTCTAGATCATGCTATACAGCTGAGTCACATGGCTATGAGTTTAATTCGTGCTCTAATTCTTTTTTCAGTAATAATCATGCCAGTTACTACAAGAGCTACTGCTAGTAATCGAGTCGGTGCTGATAGGGGTGAAGGTACCAGTAATACCCCGCCCGGCCAAGTTGAGAGGGTTGAAGCTCAAGAAGAGTCGCACTCTCACGTATCACCAGTTCGATCCTTCCAGGAGGGGATTAAAGGAGGTGCAGTACCTTCACCTCCTCAAGACACAAATTCTCTAGTTACACAGAATTTCGTTCCTCCAGTTCCTCCATCCGAGTCTTCTGAACAAGGAGTGGCAAATGTTGTACAATTATTGACACAGATAGTAGTCAACCAACAACGTCAGATGACGGCTTCTGCAGGTTCTGGGTCTTTTGATGGTGTTGGAAGTTTTAGGACTCGAGAATTTCTCGGGTTGAGCTAGCCAGTATTCACTGGGACTGATCCAAATGCAGACCTCTAAGATTTTATTGATCAGATGTTGCGGGTATTGCGAGTAATGCATGTTTCAGAGACGGAGGCATTGGAGTTGGCCTCTTTCAGGTTACGTGATATAGTTGTTCTATGGTATGAGACTTGGGAGCGGTCTCGAGGAGCAGATGCACCTCCAGCTGTGTGGGAGGAATTTATAGAAGCTTTCTTGGATCACTATTTTCCATTGGAAGTGCGAGATGCTAAAGTGGAGCAATTTTTAAACCTCAAGCAGAATGGCAAGAGTGTAAGGGAATATAGTCTGCAGTTTAATTCGCTGGCTAGATATGCTCCAAACTTCGTGGATACCATGAGAGCTAGAATTCATCGGTTTGTAGCGGGCTTGGATCCACACTTGTTTGGAAAATGTACTACAACCTCGCTGAATAGAGATATGAATATTGCTAGAATTCAGGCATATGCTCAGGGGGTTGAAGACCGCAAACACAACTTTAAGAGAATAGAAGTGTAAAAAGAGAATTGACCAAGAGGGCTAGGTCCTGCATCCCTTCCATCAGAACCTACCTGTTTCACTTAAGCCAATAAGAACCCCAAATGGCGTCAAGCTATGCTCGAAGAGTACAATGCCCTTATTCAAAATGGCACATGGTCATTAGTTCCTTCCTCGACTGCTAAGAATCTTGTTGGTTGTAAGTAGATTTTCAAGTTGAAACTCAATCCAGACGGTTCAATTGAACGCTACAAAGCGCGACTTGTAGCTAAGGGTTTCAATCAAGGCAGGGGTGGATTATCATGATACTTTTAGTCCTGTTGTGAAGCCTACAACTATTCGGGTTGTATTAACATTGACAATTTCAAAAGGATGGTTAGTTCGTCAACTTGATGTAAAAATGCATTTTTACATGTGGAATTATGTAAAGAATTGTACATGTCACAACTAGTTGGATTTATTAATCCATCTTTTCCTCACCATGTGTGTAAACTTCACAAGTCTCTCTATGGCCTTAAGCAGGCCCCTCACGTATGGTTTGAGCGTCTAAGCTCCTCGCTGTTTGAGCTTGGCTTCTCTTTCTCCAAGTCGGACAACTCTCTGTCTATTCGACATCAAGATTCTCATATTACCATTGTGCTTGTTTATATTAATGACATTTTAATTACATGCAGTTCACATGATTTTGTTAATTAATTTCTCACCTATCAATTGCCTTTGCTCTCAAAGATTTGGGTTCCCTTCACTATTTTCTTAGTATCGAGGCATCTTATACTTCACGAGGTTTAGTCCTCTGTCAAGCAAAGTATATACGTACTTACCAGGGCTTCGATGGATGGTGCTATATCAGCTCACTTGATCAAACAACTGACATTCTCACCAAAAGCTTATCATTCATGAGGTTCAATTTCCTTAGAGACAAGCTTGATGTGGTTGCACTTGCGAGGGACTGTTAGATAAATGTTATCCATATAAAATATTATAGTTTGAATTCAAAATAAATACAACAAGCTTTAGGAGTCCTAAACTAGTTTAGTTATATTTAAACTTTATTCTAGTTTATCTTACTGGTTGTACATCACTATATATAGGAGACTTCATCTCCTCAGATACTCATTGAATAGAACTCATATTTCCTCTTCTAGTTATAACTCTTATACTCTTAGGATTGTTAGATACATTAAAAGTCAACTAGGACAAGGGATTTTATTGTCAAGCAGTTCACAAGAAACAATCACAGCATACTGTGATGCTGATTGGGCTGTATGCCCATACACAAGAAAATCAGTTACTGGTTATTTAGTTAAATTTGGAGACTCTAATCTCATGAAAGTCAAAGAAGCAATCTACCATCTCTAGAAGTTCTGCAGAATCTGAGTATAAAAGCCTAGCAGGGATTGTTGCTTAATTAACATGGATTCTTGGCTTATTGAAAGAAATTGATGTAAAGATCAAAGGGCATGTTACAGTTTATACTGACAATAAGTCTGCTATGCAAATTGTTGCTAATCATGTGTTCCATGAAAGGACTAAGCACATTGAAATAGATCTACATTTCATCAGAGACAAAATTCGACAAGGACAAGTGAAGACTGAATACATAAGTACTTCAAACCAACCAGCAGATATACTGACAAAAGGATTAAACAGGCTGCAACATCACTTCTTGTGTACCAAGCTAGGACTGATCAATATATTCTCAGTTCCAACTAGTCCTAGCTTGAGGGGGAATGTTGAATCAAGTGATGCTAAGAGCAAGGAGAAATCAGCTTAAGAAGTTCCAGAAGTTAGTTAAAATAAGAAGTACCAAAGTTAGTTAAGAAATTAGTTGAAGTTCACAAAAACAGTTAGGAAGTTAATTATACAAAATTGTCTATATAGTCTAGTTAATCGATACAAGCTAGCTATACAGGATGTAGTATATATACACCAACTTTCATTGTAAAATGTATCACATTATATACCACAATTCAATGAATGAAGATCTGAAATCTTCTCACTAAAACTGCCAGTTTTCTCTCTTCTTGTTCTTCATCTGTTTTGTCTTAATCTTCAATCTTTCTTTCATAATGTTGATCACAAACTTCTTCACTGGCAGGTTAGCTTCTTTTTGGGTATCTCTAAGCTACTTGCCTTGTAAAGGTGGTAAACTGAGCCCCCCATCATCACTAATTCGCTGTCTTCATGTTTTTTTCACCAAATCATTAGCTCCTGTATCAGTTGCTCCAGTTGTTCGACTCAACCAATCCAGTACCGATACTCTTAATTTGGTGGGATACTATTTACTTTTGGCCACACATTATCCAAAAGGCCTCACACTATTTAAGAGTTGTTAGACTTTATTCGCACACCCGACAATATGAATATACTGCATATGATTCAAATTATACACACTGACAGTGTCAAAATGATTTGACACAACTGCCCGGTGTAATTTAACCAATCGTATCAAGTTAATAATCATTTTATTTTTCATGTTACAAAGATTTTATGCGTTTCATTTACCGATCTCATGTGTTATTTTTCATCATCTCCTGTGAAAATAACCATATAACTAAAAGAACATTTCTAACTAGCATAAAACCGATCTCCCCAATCAATATCTTTAGGGTCCACACTTGATGGTTCCACTGGTAATTTGAAGCTTATAATAGCTGTAATTGAAAAGGAAAGTCTAGTTGGTATAAGTCCTACCATATGGACCTAGTCCTTTTCAAATTAACATACATTATAATGAAATATTATTGGACAGTAACAAGTTCCAATAATCAACTAAAGAAAGGCCTTATCTTGGAAATGAAGATCTTGTGACCTGCTTATGTCAAAGTACAAAGAATTACTATGAGATACAACAATATTTTCCCTATATAGGAAAAGGAAATAATTACCCTGAGTGAGGAACTCAGCTGATAAACAGTTTTCATTCATCACTATACCATATCTACATCCCACAGAACTTAAAGACTATACATTATTGAAATCTCTACAAACAAAAATGAAAGAAAGCATAGATAAACAGGATTAAAATCTCACACAACACAAACAAAAATGCCATGCACATTTACTGAATAGGATTATCTACCATCAATTGATGTAAAGGACTCCGCGAATCCAGTAGGCCTAGCAGGGATACTACCTTTAGTGTCTTCAAGATCGATGCAACTCAAGTCTTCTCCTTCCGATTCTTGCCAGCCTTTGACCATTTGATTGAGTGGAAGACTATAATCGATACCACAATCGTCGTCTGTATCTTCCTCAAGAGGCTTCCATTTCTCAACAAGTGGGCTGAGCACGTTCACAGCATGGGACATATCAGGCCGTTGACCGGGCTCTCTTGCTGTGCAATGACCAGCAAGTTCTGCAACAGTGTAGATGCTCTCAAATGTACTCTCCTGTTTCACATCCAGAGCCGGATCGATTGCTGCCAAAAGTTTTTCTTTAGAGGATTTGATGTTCCAGAACCATGAAACTAAGTATTGGCTCTCATTAGGTCTATCCTCATCAAGTGCCATCCATCCAGTTAACAACTCCATTAGGACCACCCCGAAGCTAAAGACATCGGTTTTTGTAGTGATTTTACCTGTAACTGTATCAAAACAGCAAGCTAAATGATTTAGTAAAGCAGCAGATGGGAAAGACAGAATCATCTATAACACTATAAAATATAAGATTAAGCAAATCCTAGGTGTCTACGAGAATAGTCATTAATATTGATACTAGTCATCCTATTGGTCAACAGATTTATTAGGTGACATAAGATCTATAGCCTGTTTCGCCAAGCTTTTGGGAAGCCAAAAGTGCTTATTCTTTTCAAAAATTGCTTCTTTTAGAAAGTTGAGGTGTTTGCCCACGCTTAGAGAAAAAATAAGTGCTTTTGAGCAGCGGCATAAGCTGTTTTTTAGAAGCTAAAAAACGTAACTTTTCCCCAAAAACACTTTTGAAACATTGGACACGCACAAAGTACTGCTCTAATATTGGCAAAGATGCTTTTCAGCTTGATTAGCCAAACAGAAAGTCAGAAACTACCACTTTATTTTTTTTGAAAAGCACTTTTCGAAATAAACAGATTTTGAAAGCTTGGCCAAACAAGCTATTAGACTAGCTTGGCATTTTCTTTTACCATCCTTTGTTCTTTAGGTAAGATGATTGCATGAAAGAGATCATTATAAGAAGTCTTGAATATATCAAAAACTTGAATATACTACCGAAATCATCACATATGTTCGCATGTGGATTAGACCAAAGACCAATCATGTCCCAAATCAATAAAACCTAATCTATCCACCTTAAGACAGACACCAGTAACCAAACTATCTGTGTTTAATGTAACTGTATTCATACCAAAGAACATCAAATGGCAAAAAGAACACCGCATTCCCGTTTTACCAAAAAAATGTCATCTTAGGAATAAAAGGACAGGAAAATGAAATGCTTACTTGCATATTCAGGTGCTAGATATCCAAAAGTTCCAGCTAGCCTGGTCACCACAGAGTTCTTTTCTCCATCAGGAGCAAGTTTCACAAGTCCGAAGTCTGATACTTTTGCTCGGAAATCATCAGTCAGCAAGATATTTGAGGGCTTAAGATCTCTGTGTATGTAGCACTGATGAGCCAGCGTATGAAGATACTCCAATCCTCTAGCAACATCTAATGCAATATTCAACCTCCTCTTCCATGAAAGAGGCTCTAAGTTCAAGCTTTTCCATTGGAAAAGATGCTTACTAAGAGCACCTTGTGGCATGTGTTCGTATACCAGAATTCGTTCACTGCCTTCAGCAGAATATCCCAATAGAGACACTAAATTCCTATGTCTGACTTTGGAAAGAACAGAAATTTCAGATCGAAATTCATCCAACGCTTTGCTGTTTATTACTCCTGCCTCCATTCTTTTGACAGCTATTTTTGTTCCATCATCTAATTCTCCTTTATAAACTACTCCAAAACCACCACGCCCAAGTTCGTTTTCTGGGGCAAAGTTATTGGTTACATTCTTAAGTACTTGAACTGATATGACCAAATTTCCACCTTCCATCACAGGGTATTTACCACTAGCAGAACCACTTCCAGTCAGTATCGAAAGACTTTCTTTAGTTTCATCGGCTAATGCAATCTTGACCATGCGGTCTGAATCAGAAGGATCTCTAGGATGAACCACAAGTGAAGTTGGACCTTTTTGCCTATCCATACTCCTCCTCCGGATACAAATGTATAACGGAATAGCTAGAGAAACTAAAAGTGCAAAACACACAATAGGAACCACAAAAATGACTAACATAGACTTAGACGAGCTTGGTTTATTGGTCAATGAATAGGGTGAATAGGATGAAGCACCAAGGGATGTATTTTTCTTTTGTGAAGGGCTTGCTCTAAGGGGACTAGAGTTCAATAGTGAATTTCCACTTAGAATAAGTTTCAATTGGGCAGTAAATTTTGGTAGAGGAAGGGAAAGGTTGTTATCACTTAAATCAAGCAGAACCAAATGTTTCAAGCTAGTCCAACTAGATGGAATAGAACCAGAAATATTGTTAGATCCAAGATAAATATGGGTAAGAGAATCTAATTTTGCAATTGAAGGACTCAAGGTTCCAGAAAGATTGGACTTAGGCAAGTTTATCACAATGACTTTTTGGTTAATGTCACAACTTAATCCCCACCACCGCCGGTCACAAGGGTTATCTCCTGACCATGATTCAACAAGCTTAGATGGATAATTCAACTCATCAAGGAATTCTAGAAGTGCCATAACCTCAGGTGCACAAATTTTGGCTTGAAAAAAAGAGTTGGACTCAAAAGTAACATTTGTAGCCTTGAAATTTGGTATAGGACCCATGAAATGATTATTATTCAAATCAAGATGGCCTAATGACATATTTGCTAAAGATTCAGGAATTAAACCAACAAGATCATTGCTATTAACATTGAGATCTTGCAAATATGTTAAATTACCAATGTCCTTTGGAATTTTACCTGAAAAATGGTTCCCATGAAGCCAAAGACTTGTAAGTGATTTCATTGTTGAAACCACATCAATTGAACCACTCATTCCATCACCAGATTGATCATTCAACCATAGCATTTTCAGCTCAGAGTCCTTAAAACTACCCGGAATAGTCCCCGAAAGTCGATTCTTGGACAATAAAAGTACATCTAAAGAAGACATATTTCCAAGAAACTCAGGCAAAGAACCAACCAAATTGCAGTTCACCAAAGTCAAGTTAGTCAATTGAGCTGAATTTCGCAACTCATTAGGCAAAGACCAACCATTAGTAACATTCAAAGGATTTTCATCCAATGCCAACACCTCTAAACTCACAAGTCCATTAAAGAAATCTAATGGAATACTATCAAACTTGTTGAAATCCAAGAAAGCATACCTCAACTCAGACAGACCACTAAAAGATGGTAATTTTCCACTAAATTCATTCCTTTGCAACCCCAAATTTGTTAATTTAGACAACTGATTAAAATTCTGTGGTAAAGAACCTTTTAACCCCAACCCCATAACTTGAATCTGTTGAATTTTGTTACCACTACAAATTATATGAGGCCAAGAAGGTACACCACAAGGGTCATTACCATTAACTGGCCAGTCTAAAAGCTCAGGATTTTCCAACCCTTTCTTGAACTCATTAATAATGGCTAAGTCATTAGGGTCTGTAACACTATACGCAACTGAAAGAAGTGAAAGAAAGAGTGTTAGAGCAAACCCCATTTTGTGTTGAGCAACCTCCATTGATGATGATGATGATTACACCAAGAAGTACTAGACATGTATTAACAACAATCACATAATCAAGAAAGTTAATTACATGTGGCTATTAATGGCTGTTTTTTGTACAACCCCATGTTAGAGTTTAGACAAGGAGAGGTGGGAAACATGGGCTTCAGATCACTACAACACAAAAATAATGGAGAAAATAGAGATTAGAGTGTGTGATAATTGGAGTGAGAAACTCTAAATACTATGGAGTTCTGCTACTAACACTTTGTGTTGTGTAACATAATAAAACAAGTTGGGTACACAATATTCAGTATAATAAGGGCTCTTTTATTACGAGGTACAAGGAATTATTAATTTCAAGATTAAAATTGAGATGAGTTTATTCCATATTTGATTGGCATAAAAATTACGATATAACTAATTTCACTCAAGATTGTAGTATTATTTTTTATCCCTATGGAGGATGGAATAACAATTTCAGAATAACTAATTCTTAAATAATTAATTCTAGGATAATTTCTTTAGGGAGGATGGAGAAATAAGCTATGGATATTTGTATTAAGAAATTTATTAAATATATATATACTCCATTTATCCCAATTTATGTAGTACTAATATTTTTCACTTCTCGAGATTCAACTCCATGAACTTTGACCAACATTTTAAAATGTATATTTTCACCAAATTGATATGAGAAAAGTTGCAACTTATAGTACTTTTCATTTAATTTTTAAATATATAAATTTTAAATTTTAAATTTTGAATTAATTTAATTCAATTTAGCTTTAAAATTTAATCAAATTGACTCTCGAAAAATAAAAAGTATTACATAAGTTGAGACAGAGAAAGTGTATATATATATATACACTATGATAAGTTGATAACTATAAGTTCAGTTACGGGTGTGCAGTTTGGATAAATTCGAATATTTTGTACTTAAATTTTGAAAATTTTGGATGCTAAATTGGGTTTCAGATTTAAATTTTAAATTTTTTGGATTTTGGATCGAATTTCGAATTTAAAACTTCGAATTTTTGAATATTCGAAAATTAAATTTCTTATATCTTATGTTTAGGCAACCCCACTATGTATTAATATATTAGTGCATTACTTATGTCAAATATACCCTACTCATTACATATCAACCCTATATTCAAAAAATTACTAAGTTCAATATTTGGATTTGTTAGTTTTAAAGATGACGACTTTTTAAATTTCTTTTTTGTTTTCATTGTCAGTATATATTCTATGTATGAGATGATTATACTAAATTAGATTTGTATTCATAGACTAGTACTACTTCTATTGCATCATTGACAATGATTTTATTGCTTGTATGAGTACTTTATTTATATGATTGTGATAGCAACGAGGAACTATATATTAAGGTAATTTGGTATAAATATTTTATTTAATTGTTCATTTTGTAAGAAGGAGAAGAAGAAGCAATTCAACTTATAAGCCGAACCAAAAATCTGAATTATCCAAACAAATTTATCTGAAATTGAATTAAAAAATCTGATTCAATCCGAACGTATTTGAATTGGATTCGGATTACATATTGCAAAATCTGAAAATCGAAACTATAATTCAAAATGTGCTAAATCCGAGCCAAACCGACCGATAAACAAACCTAAGTTCAGTAGCCAGTTATGACTCAGTAACTTTAAATTCTGGCTATACCTTTAGAATGATTTAAAAGATAATTAATACAAGTGTATGATTGATGGAAGAACATTAAAGAATTAAAGAAGAAAAATCTGGTTGTGAATATTTTGGAGCAAGTGATGAGTGATGACCATAAAAAGTGGATCTTCCATTAAGAAGACTTTTACACAAATATAAAATGAAGATAATGCAGCTTGGAGGGAAAATTGTGCCCTGGTTTTATGGGCATTATGAAGTACTCCCAAGTGATATTGGCCTTAGGAAATGTAATGACAGGGACATCATTGTCTTTTTAGAAAAAAAACTATTTCATTATCTGTAACCACATGATTCAAGTCTTATTTTTTGCCTTTTTAAGGAAAAATATTTTGGAATTGCTCGGCCTTCGCTTTCTGTTTAATTCGTATTCACTGAATAATATTTGATTAATTAAGTATGACAAATTAAAGGTACGAAAAAGACGTGAAAGTTAAAAAATAACTTATGAATTAAAATAAGGATCAAAATAATATACACCTAAAAGTTGAAGAATGTTGTGAAAGTATTTTTCATTTGTTTTGTTTTCAATATATTTTGGTATGATTTCCCAAAAACAATTCTATTTTCTAACTAGATGCCAGTAGTTTCGGAAAGCCTAATTTCTGTTTGACAGAACAAATGTTATGATGGCTGATTTGTGCAAATGTTAACCATTTAAATTTTGTTTCTATTCTTAAAATTTGTGCATATGTAACCTTTAGAAAATTATCATGCCTGACAATGTTAAGCTCGAATTTAATATTTATTTATATATTGTTCAACTTTATAGACAAAATTCTGTGATATTCAAATTCTATTTTTGAAATGAAAGACCGGAGAGAAATGAAAGGTTGGGAAGCTGCTGAAGATCGAGTTGCGGAGGGTGCTTCCGATAAGAGAGGATTGATAAGGGCATTTTGTGAATGAAGGAATTGACACAAATCTAATCTGAAGTAATTTGTTGCCGTTTCAATAGACCAAGAAATTATTTCCGCTAAGAGTGCTCGACAAATAAACTATTTTAGACTTTCTTAAAATTATCAGTTTGTTCAAAAGTTTTTTTTAAAATATAATTTGAAGGTTCGATGAAAAGAGAGTAAAATTTCTCGTTGATGTGCCTGTTTAACCATAGTTCAGCGGTAATGCATATCAATGTGGATAGCACATTACCACCATGCCTCGTGAGTGGTCAATCATTGAGAGACCACTTCCAAGCACGCGGGGCTGTTTCACAAATTGTCTTTTTAACGAAAATATCAATTACACCCCCTCAATATTAGAGGAATATCACTTAACCCCTTAACAAAAATTACACTTCTTTGGTCTTCTTTGTCTGCCTCTGCCAAATGCCAATAATCCCTTCATTCTATAATCTATACTAGCACTATCAGAGATTCACAGGGATATGGTGAAGGGATGGTAAGACTTTGAAAATATTTTTTTCACTATATTTATTTTTCAAGGGTTTAATATATACATCATATATATTAATTAGGAAGAGTCAATCATGCCTAATCTTCCTAATCAATTTCTAATAATCTTCTATCTAATTAACATAATATTTCTAATTAACATTTTACTACCTATCATATATAACATGATACTACATTAATACATAATAATAATATTATTGCATAATATTCTAACACTCCCCCGCAGTCGAAGCTGGAGGGCGGTGAATGCTGAGACTGTCCCTAAAATCTTCAAATAAAATCAGCGGAAGTCCTTTTGTGAAGATATCTGCGATTTGATGACGCGTTGGGACATGTAGCACCCGAACTTGTCCGCGAGCCACCTTCTCGCGTACAAAATGAATATCTAACTCAATATGTTTAGTGCGTTGATGGTGGATGGGATTCCCTGAGAGGTAGATTGCATTAATATTATCACAGTATACTATTGTTGCAGTCGGAATAGGGCAATGAAGTTCAAGTAACAGGTTCCGAATCCAACATGAGTCAGATACAACATTGGCCACAACACGATATTCTGCTTCAGCACTTGAGCGTGATACTGTGGCCTACCTTTTTTAGGACCATGAGATTAAATTGTCACCAAGGAAGACGCAATACCCGAAAGTGGATCGCCTTGTATGCGGACATCCTGCCCAATCTGCATCAGTGTAAGTAACAAGTTTGGAAACAAAGGACGGTATAGATGTAATCCATACTCCAGAGTGCCCTGAATATATCGCACAATGCGTTTCAGAGCATGCATATGTTCCTCCATTGGATTATGCATGAATAGACACATTTGTTGCACTGCATAAGTAATATCTGGCCTGGTGAATGTGAGATACTGTAACGCTCCTGCTAGGCTGCGGTATAACGTTGGGTCAACAAAAGGTTTACTAGAGATGGCACTCAATTTTGACTTTGTGTCGACCGGAGTTGCCGAAGGTTTGCAGAAAGACATCCCAGCTCGTTCCACGATTTCTGATGCATACTTCTTCTGGGAGAGAAATAATCCACCTGTATGTCGGGTCACAACAATCCCTAGAAAATAGTGGAGTGGGCCAAGATCTTTCATAGCGAATTCAGAACTAAGATGTGACATGATATTCTTGCGAAGAGAGTCTGAAGATGCTGTTAGAATATTATCATCCACCTATAGAAGAATATAAGCAGTATGATTACCCTGACGATAGATAAACAGGGAATTATTTGAATGGATGTGCGAAAAACCCATGCGTGACACAAAATCTGCAAATCGCTTATATCAAGCCCTGGGGGCCTGCTTGAGGCCATATAAAGATTTGTTGAGCAAACACACATAATTGGGATATTTAGGATCCATGTATCCTAACGGTTGGTGCATGTAAACAGTCTCATTAAGGTGTCCATGGAGGAAGACATTTTTGACATCAAATTGATGAAATGACCATCCTTTTGAGAGAGACAGGCTGAGAATTGTTCTGATAGTTGCAGGTTTGACCACTGGACTGAATGTTTCCCCGCAATCTACACCAACCTGTTGTGTCTTCCCATCACCTACAAGACGAGCTTTATGTCGCTCAAAAGTTCCAGCAGATTTTTCTTTATGACTGAAAATCCACATAGATTGAATTATATTAGCATTAGATGGACGAGGTACTAAATCCCATGTCTTACTTGTAATTAGAGCATGATATTCATCATCCATGACCATTTTCCAATTCGGGTCTTTTAGAGCAGACACTGAATTACGAAGCAAAGGTGATTTTGAGACATGGGTGTGAAGGCTATATTTGACATTGGGTTTGACAATTCCATGTTGACTACGGGTGACCGACGGTTTGTTGGTCCAGTGGACTGGACGCCACTGACCGAGGAGTGAGAAACCGAGGGTCCAGTGGGCTGCATTGATGGAGTTGGAATTGGGCCCGCAGTGGTGGACTGGCCCAATGGGCCTGAATTACGATGTTCAACACTAGTAATAGGTACCGAGCTGTGAAAAAAATGTGTTAGATACGAAAGCTTATCATCATCCAAAAAATCATAGTTATGAGTCCCGGTGGCATGTATCTTAGCAAATGAAAAAATTGTTTCATCAAAGATTACATGACGACTTATAAAGATTCTTTTGAAAGAAATGTCGTAACATTGGTAACCGCGATGATGAGTAGGATATCCCAAGAACACACATGGAGTAGACCAGGCTTGGAGTTTTGTGATTGTGGTGGATGGAAATAGGGGGTAGCAAAGACAACCAAACACTCTTAAGTGATGATATGTGGGCTCTCGTAAGTAAAGCATTTTTATGGGAGCTTGGTATGATAGATTTTTATGAGGAAGGACATTCAACAGATAAGTGGCCATTTGGAGTGCATGATGCCAAAATATAGGGGGAAGTGAAGCATGAGAAAGAGATGTTCTAACAATATTGTTAATGGTTCTAATTTTGCGTTCCGCCTTCCCATTTTGTGATGAAGTATGAGGACAAGAATATTTTTGATATCACGTTCAAATTGAGTTCGGATGAATGCTCTAAAAGTGAGAAAAGTGAAAAACACTTGTGATTTTTTCGATAAAGGGAATGTCCACAAATAATTAGAGTAGTCATCAAATATAAGCAAATAATATCTATGACCAGAAGAACTCAAAACATGTGATGTCCAAATATCACAATGTAAAATATCAAATGGCAAAAAAGTGCATGAAGTAGAGGAAATAAATGGCAACTTAACATGTTTACCAAGTGTGCAAGAATGACACTTATTTAGAGTCCGTGTTTGGGTACAAGAAATAAAATTATTTTGTTAAAGAGAAGCCAAAATAGCCTCTCCCGGATGTCCCAAACGTTGGTACCAAAGATGCAAAAATAGAAGGAAACTTGGATTATTGTGTTGACGAATTTATTGGATAGAGCTCCCCCTTGTTATCACATCTCATGAGAAGCTTTCCCGTCTGAAAATCATGCACGGAAAAGCCAAAGGGGTCAAACCGGACAGATACCCAATTATCAGTTGTAAACTTTCTAACAGAAACCAAGTTTTTAATTAATTTGAGAGTATGAAGGACATTCTTTAAAATTAGATGTGGGTTTGGTAGTGACAATTTGCTAGAATCATAACCTTTTATTGGAATTGAATGACCATTTTTGACAATTATTCCATTATCATTGCTCAAATTAAAATAGGACGAGAGATTACCTTGGGAAGATATCATATGTGACGTCGCTCCGGAGTCCATATACCAATTTGAATTCGGTGGATTAAGTCCAAGAGTGTGCATGGCGGACTCAATTTCTATAGGGTGGGCCCTTGTTGAATGGGCTTCATGCCGCTGGGTCGGCTGAGGCCCACTGCTACTGCATGTGGTAACAGACCCAGCGAAATGGGCCTGGTGGGCATGTTGCTGCTGCTGCCAGTTCAGTGGTAAATACCCACTGTTTTGTTGAGGCTGCCTAGTGGGCCTCTGGGGCTGCCTGGCCCAATTGCCTGTTGGGGCTGGGCTGGGTGGTATAGCACAAGGCCATCGCCGGTGGGTTGTCGCCATCGCCGCCGCCGCCATCGGGCCGCCACCGGCCGCCGCATCGATCGCCGCTTGCCGCCGCCGTGTTGTTGCCACTGTCCACCACTAGAGTAGGTGTTGTCGCCATTACCGCCGCCACCAGAATTTCGGTGGCCTTCACCTTTGTTATTTCCGCGATTTCCACCCTTATTTTAATTGTTATGATGTCTTTTTTGTCCCTTATTTTGTTGAGAAGGGTCAAAAAAATTACCATCATGTGAAGGAGTGGCAAGCATGGCGGAATTTGAAGTAGTTGAGGCCTTTTTCACCAAGCCAGACTCTTCAAGTACAAGCATGGACCTTGCTTGATAAAATTGTGGTAGAGGATTACTTTGATGGATTAGAGTTCCCACACCGCTATACGTGTAGGTGAGACCGGCGGCCAATTGTAAGACTAATCGGTTATTAGTAACCGGTGAACCGACATTTCTTAATTGATCGGTCAACACTTTGAGTCGTTGACAATATGTAAAAACATTAGGGAAATCCGTCATGTCAATGGTTGAGAACTCCTATTCCAATGAAACAACGTGAGAGTTTTGGGTATCTTGAAAAATATCTCGCAAGCGTTCCCACGCCGCCATGACTGTGGAATCCGGTTCCATTATCGTATGCAACAAGTTAGTGGAGATTGTTGCATAAATCCAACCAAAGACTGTGGCATCAAGTGTATCCCACAATTCCAAGTCTGCGTCGTTTGTTATGTCTTTCCATGTACCATCTTTTGGAGGAATTATATGATGAAGAACTTTGTGAGCACAACAACATATTTTGAATAATTCTGCCCAAGTCGCATAATGAACGGTTTCCATTTCTAGTTTGATGGAAACATATGTTTTGATGTTTGAGACAGCAAGAGCAGGGTGAAAGGATGATTTGGTTTCAGACATAATTGGTTGTGATGAAGGATAATCAATAATGGAGTGAAAAAAAATTAAGAAATTTTCGGCCACTAGGGTTTCTAGGGAGGAAGATGACCGAAAATTTGGAAGAAATTACTCTAATTTTGGATCTTTCCTTAAGCTCTTGATACCATGTAAAACTTTGAAATATTTTCCTCACTATATTCATCCTTCAAGGGTTCAATATATACACCATATACTTTAATTAGGAAGAGTCAATCATGCCTAATCTTCCTAATCAATTCCTAATAATCTTCTACCTAATTAACATTTTACTACCTACCATATATAACATGATACTACATTAATACATAATAATAATATTATTGCATAATATTCTAAGAGGGATGTGGTGATTCTATTATTATTAATTAGATCTCGAATTTAAATTCAGAGAATGAAGATTTTTTTGTATAAGCACGGAGACTAATCAGCCCAGTAAGCTACGAATATTGAATGATTAAACAAAAAAATATTTTCTTTCTACTCGCTTACCTTGGACTATTTGAGTTTTGTAAACTTATATTACTTGTGATTTCTCACTCAATGTTCATCTAATGGACACTTACTACTAAAAGTTGTGGTGGAGGCGTACTAGATTTTGAGTTCGAGCCTTGAAAATAGAATTACAGTATTTTTTTATAGAGAGTATTTATCTTTAAAGTGGTCATTGGGCGCAAAAATGAACTAGTTGAGCTCCAAAATGGCTCCTAAAACCGGATGACAATAAAAAAGAATCGAATGGATGCTTGTGCATAAAGTTTTATATTCCTTATAAATTTGCATATGGAAAGAAATTAAAGTTTTCTTTTGAGCTGTAATCTTTCGGAAACCGCCACTTTACTTCACAAGATAGAGGTAGGATCATACACTCTACCCTTCTTAGACCCCACGTTATAAGACTTCATTGGGTATGTTTTTGTTGTTGAAAGAAATTGAAGTAAATATAGTTGGCTTTAGCAAAGTCTTTTTTTCACTTGTAGGCATAATTCTTTTCTTCTTTTAACATCTACACTTTTCTGCTATTTTAGCTGTGTTAGACGAATTAGAAAGTAGAGTAATAATTTCACAGTATTATAGGTATATAATATATAATGACCAAAATTTTGCAAAGGAAAACAAGTTCAAATATCCTGTATTTATTTTTCTTACTTCTTTTTCTAGATAAATTTATTAAAATACATCCTATTTTAACTTTTTTCAAGAGAACAATAATATCTTAGCATTCTTCATTTTTATATGTGACATTTAAAGATAGGATAACTTTTTAGTTCAACAGGACAAACAGAGTTACGATTGAATCTTGTCTTTTACGTTTGAAGCCTTTGATTTCCTGTCAATAAAAAAAACAAAAAATCAAGTAACTTAAAAAATTCCTTAGACTATCCATGTGATAATATTCTGATCAATATAATCAATGCACGTTATTGGACATATTCGATCAATCATTCACCTCACAAACCATCCTTTTATACATATACTTCATTACGATTTTTAAAAATACTATTTTCCATTTTATTATGGATTAAATTATTTTCATAATAATTAAAAGTTACAAAGATTTTTTTTAATATATAGTATACATTTGTATATTGATAGTAGCTAATGGTGCAAAGCTGGCTTTTGGTACCATCAACCCAAAAAACAGACAAATAAGGCCCCCCCACAGATCTTACGTAACACTTTTTGTTTGTTGCATGAGAGAGTTGCTTGAGTTTAAACTTTAAAGGGTCAAAAAGTTGGGGCCAATGTACCACTTCTGTTTTCATTAAATAAAATGTTTAAGTCAGTAATTATTTAATTGAAAGAAAAATTGTCTTAGATTGAGAAAGATTATGTCTTTATCTAAAGTTTTAAGTGCCACTTAAGTCGGTATTGGAAGGATCACTACTTTGGGCTTTTCTTAAAAAAAAAAGGAATTTTCATTATATAAAGGATTGGGAAAGGAAAGAGGAAAATAAATAAAGTAATATGAAAGTTTTTCACCGATATCACTGAATTATGTAAAGTTTTTATTGTTTGTGGTCATGCATGCCATTTAAAAACTATTTCGAGTAGTAAATCTTTTAAATTGTGCACAACAAAAGTTACATATAACAGTCAAGAAAACAAGATTGCATTAGACCATTTAGAGAAAATTAGACTAACTAGCCTTCCAAGAAATAAACAAAATTCATGAAGTAAGATGTACAGTTTAATAATTACAATTTTAAAAATTCATTGCACATGATCACTCGTACGTGTTTAGTTCATTTTCCTCTTTTTCTTTCTCAGTCTCAACCTTGTTCGCAGATTCACTTATGATGCCAACCCGGAGCGGGTCAAGGAAAAGGATAAGTAGACTTATAGGCTAATAAGTTCTTGAATATATATATATATATATATATATATATATATATATATATATATATATATATATATATATATATATATCACATGAAGCAAATTCATGTCGAAAAGGGAGAGCAAAGTGAAGTGTTATATAAGATATAACACAATTATTTATAAGATGAATCGATACAATTTTAGCTCAATGCTGATATGGCACAAGTTTAGAGTGTAAAATATACAACATAATATTAGAATCAGACCGATGAAGTACGATGATGGGCATACCTCAATAAAGATAATGGTGTATATTTATGACACTCGTCTGATATGACTATGTCTATTACGAGTTTTATGAGTATATCTTAAAATACTATCAGCTGGTATTTGGTTTTACATTCGAAATTTAAAATTATCTAATCAATTAAATAAGGTAGAAGTTTATCTATCTATTGCTTTAGCCAATTTCCAAAAAAATAATAATAATACACTGGCAGTCTAGTCAATACTTCATGGGGACTTTAATCATGAAATATCCCATTCCAAAGCAAATGTTTGCTCAATATAAGAAAGTTGATGTCTATCATGACACATGAGGTAGATTCCTTGTAACAAGTGCTATATTGATTCCATTGTTGGTAGGGTAGTACTTATTATCACTTCCTTATAGTCAATATGCGTATTAAATTATCAATCCCTAAAGTCACATACAATTCAATGTATTATTTCTCCCATCAAAAGAAAATGTATTATTTCACATGTTGTAACAAAACCTAACCCGTCTTTCCTAAAATGAAAAAACAAAATCAAATTAATGTTGTATTAGCAAGTCACATATTTATTTACTTAATTATTATATATTTACCATGTTCTCTTATATATGTGCAAGTTTCATTTAATTTTTCATAGTCCAAGCAATTGAAAGTTTTTAATATTGTAATAGCGATGGCAGAATTTGAATGTAGGACCTATTTTTGCTCAAATATCGCATTGAGTAATATGATTGCCTCATCAAAAATCTTACTATATTGCTAGAGCTGAAGATACAATTCTATCTATTTAATTATATTTTTAACGTAAATAACCTACGGGCTACGGATTGAAACTGACATCAACTATTCTTCCAAAAGTGAACCCCTCCTTTTTTTTCAGAAATAAAAAACTAGTGTAACATGGAATATAGAAAAAGGGGAAAGAATCAAAGTTGTGGGAGGACCATATACATGCATTCCGAGTCCGGAACTTAAGTGACCCAAAAAGATACACGTGTAATAAAAGTATCCCAAAAAAAATGATAAAAGTATCTTTTGTGCAATAAATTATTGTGCAAAAGGAGTTAATTGTAATGGCGGGGTTAACTCTTTTTGTGCAATAATTTACTGCGCAATAGGGATAGTATTTTTTTTTGGTTATTTTTTTTATTTTTTAAAATTTAGTATTATTTCAAAGGTTTGAAATTTATGCTTTTTTTTATAGTTTGACCAAAAATTAGTCATGTGTCAAGACTCCGAAACGTCAATATTTATATAGAACCTGATATTTTTTTCTGCGAACAATAATGAAGGCTCAATACATCAAGGATACCTTATCGTTCGGATCGTCGTTTTAGGGGTTATAAAGTGCCCGAAGTAAGTTTTTTTTTTTGAAAACTTGTTATCATTAGGTTTAAGTATTTTATTTTTTAGGGTTTTGATTTAAGCGTGTTATTTTTTAGTCAAGGCATAGCTTTATTTTGAATATGTCGAGATTTTGTTTTCTAATTAATTTGTCAACTGTTGATTGTGAGTTAATTGAAGTTAGAAGAATACTTATGAGTTAATTGTTAATTATGAGCTAATTGTTTCACTTGTTAATTAGGATTAACCATCATTAATATAATTTTTTGATAAAGGATTAGTTAGATAATATAATATTTTATTAATTGTAGTAAGAATTATATTTAATTAGCAATTATTAATCAGTAATAGTTAATCTTTAGTTTAGGATCATCATTAATTTATTTTTTTGATAAAATATTAGTTCGTTAATATAATTTCCCGGTAAAAAATTAGTTAGTCTTCCCGTTAAATAGTTTAGTTATTTTATATACATTATTAGTTAAGTAATTAATTAAGTACAACAACAACATACCCAGTGAAATTCCACAATGTGGGGTCTGGAGAGGGTAGTGTGTACGCAGACCTTACCTCTACCTTGGTAGGTAGAGCGGCCGTTTTTGAAAGACACTCGGTTCAAGACACAACATAAACACAAGCAAAGCAAGAGAACAGTCAGACTCAGACAAGAAATTTAAAGCAGTATGACAATGATGGTATCAAAAGTGGATAAGCCATGATAAAGCATTCTGAAAAAAAGAAGCAATAACTAACGCAGGTAGATAAGATAAATAAAGAACACACATCAACAGGAATCAAACGACATGGACTATAAAACAATATTGCGCCTACTAGTACGATAGGATAAACAGGTCTACAATAAATACCACTACAACTACCAGTATGTAAGCGTAAATAGAACTACGTTCAACTACCTTCTACCCTAATACGTGTCCTCCACAATCCCATATCTAAGGTCATGTCCTCAGTAAGTTGCACATGCGCCATATCCCGTCTAATCACCTTTCCTCAATACTTCTTCGACCTACCTCTACCCCTCTTGAACCCGTCCTCTCACACCTCAGCATTGGAGCATTTGTGTCTCTCCTCTGCACATGCCCGAACCATCTCAACCTCGCTTCTCGCATCTTATCCTCCACCGAGGCCACTCTCACTCTGTCCCGGATATCATCATATCTAATTTTATCCCTCCTTGTATGCCCACACATCCATCTCATCATCCTCATATCCACAACTTTCATCTTTTAAATGTGTGAAGTCTTGACTGGCCAGCACTCCGCCCCATTCAACATAGTCGGTCTAACCACCACCCTATAGAACTTGCATTTAAGTTTTGGTGGCACCTTTTTATCGCACAAGACTCCAGAAGCAAGCCTCCATTTCATCCATCTTACACCAATACGATGTGTGACATCATCATCAATCTCTCCATTCCCTTGGATAATAGACCCGGGATACTTGAAACTTCCTTTCTTTGGAATAACCTGAGTATCAAGTCTCACCTCCACACTTGTCTCAAGGTCGCTCTCGTTACTGAACTTGCACTCCAAGTATTCTGTCTTGGTCCTACTCAGCCTGAACCCTTTAGACTCCAGAGTCTGTGTCCGAACCTCCAGATTAACGTTCACTCCGCGGGTCTCATTAATCAGGACTATGTCATCTGCGAATAACATACACTAAGTAATTAATTAAGTAATTTTTAATTATTCATAAAAATATAATACAACATAATTATTTTAATTCACAAATTTAGAATAAATGATAAACGTCAAACTTATCATAAAATGAACAACGAATGATAAACTAAACCATTAGTTTATTATTAAACATCGTTATTATAATTTCTCAAAAAATTAGATAGTTAATATTATTTCCCGATAAAGGATTAGATAGTTAATATAATTTTCCGACAAAGGATTAATTAGTTAATATAATTTTTCGATAAAGGATAAGTTAGTTAATATAGTTTATCGATAAAGGATTAGATAACTAATATTACAGGGTAATGAATAACTTAAATATTGTTTGTACATATACGACACCTCAATGGATCCCAACGTTCATCTGGGGCCCATCGATGGATCGGTACTTAGTCTACAGGATAATCATAGGTCTGAGCTACGGTTTAAGTTAATATTATATTTTTAGCGTATTATTTTTTAATGATAATTAGTTATCTTAGTCTTTATTATTGTTTATTACTAACTCGTGTGACATCCTAAATTAATTAGGAAAAAATTGACATATTCGAAATAAAGTTATGCCTTGACTATAAAATAACACGTTTAAATCAAAACCCTAAAAAATAAAACACTTAAACCTAATGATAACAAGTTTTCAAACAAAACTTACTTCGGGCACTTTAAAACGCCTAAAACGACGATCTGAACGTTTAGATATCCTTAATGTATTGATCCTACACTATTGTTTGCAGAAAAAATATTAGGTTCTATAAAAAATATTGACGTTCCAGAGTCTTGACACATAACTAATCTTTGGTCAAAGTATGAAAAAAATATGAATTTTAAACATTTGAAATAATACTAACTGTTGGAAAATAAAAAATTAACCAAAAAAATACTACTACCCCTATTGCACAATAAAGTGTTGCGCAAAAAGAGTTAACCCCGTCGTTACGATTAACTCTGTTTGTGCAATAATTTATTACACAAAAGATGCTTTTATCACTTTTTATTTTTTGAGTACTTTTGTTGCATGTGTTTTTTTTGGGTTACTTAATTTCCGGACTCGATGCATTCCCATGTTACTCAAACAGTAAAATTCCATATTAGAAAAGGATGTATGAATTAATGATGTTTCCTCATGAAATAATCATTGAGAGTTATTTTGTAGATGAAAATGACTACTCTACTGCGGATAACAAAATTTTATTAAATTTAAATTCATAAGAAATTTGGATTATATTCAAGATATATTAGTTCAAATGAATAAATTATGGGCTAATATGATTGGGTTAATTATTTAAGTCCAATAAATATGAATTTAATTAAAAATGATCTAAATGCATTGGGCTAGCCCATTTAATTGGGCTATAAATGGTCAGCCCACTTTGTTAAACTCAAGATATCATCTTCCTAGAGGTCCAAATTGGTGTCACGTGTCAAATGATGTGACACGTCAAGTCAAATGAAAGAGCCAATAAGATCATGTCACGTGTCAAAATGACATAGCATGCCTAGTCAAATCAAATGTCAATGAAAATGCGTCATGTGTACAAGTGACATGTTCTGACCAATCAAATATCGTCATATCAACTTAAATCTGATTGGTCGAAATGAGTATGTCTTTAACGCGACTCCTCCATCCTACAACTATAAATATGGGTCTCATAATTCAGAAAAGGGACTAAGAATTCTAACAAGAAGCCAGAGAGAGCTCGTAGATCAAAGCCGCAAATTTCTCTTTAAGCTACAAGCATTCAAGCACTCAAGGATTTCTCTACAGGTTATAGAGATCAAGACGAAGATTCAACATCACGCTAAAAAATCCTTGAATCCAAGTATAAGTCAAATACTTATATTTGAAATCAAATACTACGATTGTTGTGATATTTTCCCGGCTTGATTATTATTTTCTCGACGTGAATTTTATTATATACAAATTCTGGCATGCTCAGTGGGACAATCTCTACCTCTCATCTCAACTTTTTGATCATCAAAGTTCAAGAACATTGAAATGGCCTCAAAGAAGATCAACTCCAAGTCAACTTCCTCTAAGGTTGCTGACTCCAAGTTCTCTGCTGATGTGGAAAGCATATTTGGTGTTACCTTTGGAAGCTTTGGACCAATTACGAAGAGCAAAGTAAGCATGTTGGGACAATAAACACTCAAAGGATCATCCGCATTAACTCCTGCTTTTGGATCTTCAACCTCGAAAGGAATGAGATCCTCCACCAATACATCCGAAGGAGGAAGCAGCGTTGCTGAAAAGATTAAGAAGACTCTAGATCTACTTGATCTCTCTGGATCCAAGAATATTTATGTGAAGAAATATGATGATACTTCAAGCTACAGATCCTCTCCACTCACACCACATGAAGTAAGCCAATCGAATAACAACCTATTTGACAATCTATGCTATTCTCCAACATCCCCGACAATCATGCACGCGATGGTGACTAACGCTTCATCTATGAAGGAGACACTAGCAAACTTGACAAAAGTAATCGATGGATTGGCCAAGCATGTGCAAAACCAAGATGCTCCGATTGACAAGCTGATAGACAAAATAAATAGTTTGATAGAGGAGAACCCAACCACGGGCGAAAAAGGTCCAGAAGTTCAAGAAATTGAAGTTCCTACAAAACAAACACTGCTCACTAAGGAAATTTCAGTCTCTTTTGAAGGGATGATTCCAATTGACCAACTGAAAGAGTTCACCAAAGGGACAATCAAGAACAAGTATGAAGTTGCCGCTAAGTCCTTTCTTATGTATGAAAAGTCATACACAACAAGGATCGACAACTTCAAGATGTCCGCCGTTTATCAACCTCCCAAATTTCAGTAGTTTGATGGCAAGAGAAATCCAAAGCAACATATTGCGCATTTTGTTGAAACATGTAACAACGCTGGAACTTATAAAGACTATCTTGTCAAGAAATTCATCCGCTCCCTCAAAGGAAATGCCTTCGATTGATACATGAATCTCGAGCCTAATTCTATCGATAATTGAGAGCAACTAGAGGAAGGACGAACCAATTATCGACTTCATCAACCGGTGGAGAAATGCAAGCCTAAACTGCAAAGATAGGCTCATCGAAGCTTCTGGCATAGATATGTGCATCCAAGGGATGCATTGGGGACTTCTCTATATCTTACAAGATATTAAGCCAAGGTTCTTTCAAGAACTAGCTACTCACACTCATGACATAGAGTTGAGTATGTCCTCCACTGGAAGCGAAGTGATGATTGTCTACGACCCGCGCAAAGGAAAGGACAAGCAAGAAATCAAGAGGTGGAGCAAGTTCGTACCCAAGAGTGACAACAAAGAATCCATGAACTTCAATGCCTTATCTATAAAGTTTACCACGAAGGTGAGCAAAAGACAAAGTATGAAAGCAACTTCCTACTAAGGCAACACAAGCCGAAAAACGACCTTGAAGGAGATGCAAGAAAAAGAATACCCCTTCCTGGATTTTGATGTTCCTGAAATTTTTGATGAACTACTCGAGCTGAAACTCATTGAGTTACCATAGATAAAGCGGCCCGATGAAGCTAAAAGAACAAACGACCCAAAATATTGCAAGTATCATCGACTCATGGGTCACCTTCTTGAGAAGTCTTCAAGGATAAAGTTATGCAGTTGGCTAATGAAAAAAAGATTCTACTCGATGATGAGAAGGCAAGTTCCAATCAAGTCTTTATCACCTTTGGCTTTCTCGATCCGATCCAGATACGCGGTTTCAAAGAACATAAAGAAGAAGGACCATTGGAGAAAGATTAAACCCCAGTTGATGAAGGTGATGATGACAGCTGGATTTTCGTGACTCGACGAAGGCGCTACAAAATAAGTCCACGAAAAGAATCTCCTAAACAGCCAACTAGGAAAGGATGGTGAGAAAACCAAGGAAGCAAAAACTAGTTGAGCGTCCGAAGACAAAAGTGGAAGTAGACCACTACCAAAAACCATGACGTCCCGTGACTTTGGAGGAATTCTTACCAAGTTGGTTCATCACTACAACTGCTCGAGACAGCATCGAGACATCATGATTCAATACCTATGAAGAAGAAATGAAGAATGAAAGTCTAACAACGTTGTCACCATCATCATCTGAAAAGCTTGTTGGATCCTCTTTCCAAGAAGTGCACTCATGTGATACAAAAATCACACTCACTGACGACGATCTTCTACTTGGTGAAAAAATGCACAATCGTCCTTTGTATATGGTGGGTGATGCACTCGAGAAGAGAATAAATAGAATTTTGATATATAACAGATCTTTTGGAGTGAACATTCTTCCTATTCGAATAATGAAGGAACTTGGCATCACAACTGAAGAACTTTATGAAAGCCGCTTGATGATTCAAGGATTCAATCAAGGGGGAAAAGAGCCATATGTGCTATCAAATTGGAGATCACCATCGAAGATTCACAATTAAGTGCATGAATGCATGTGATTGAAGTAAAGACTTCGTATAATATGTTGCTTGGAAGGCCATGGATACACGAGAACAAAGTTATCCCATCCTCCTACTATCAATGTTTGAAGTATCTCAAAGGCGGTGTTGAAAAGAAGATAGTTGTTGATGATAAGCCATTTACAGAAGCTGAGTCACACTTTGCCAATGAAAAGTTCTACTTAAAGAACTATATTATGAAGGAAGTAAAAGCCAATGATGTCACAACGGCCAAGAGTGAAATGATCACAACCAAAAGAGCTAAGGCGGCTACTGAAAAAGTCAAAACTGGCGTTGAGGAGCCGCACTCCAGTTCGAATAAAGGGAATACCGTGTCCTAAAAAAAGAAGATAATTCTCGTGCTCTGCTACGTTCTAAAGGTGAAAAATAGGAAGGTGAATCATCTAACACTTAAGGAAATATGCTAGAGGAGCTAACTCTTCCTATCAAGCTAATTGACGTGATAAATATGTCCTCAAAGCTGCTTAGAAAGTTTGTGGCTCAGGATCCACTGCAAAATGTGGCACTCCCTAAGAAACGTACTAATGAAGGCTTTGATCCAAATGCTTATAAATTATTTGTCAAGGATGGGTACAACCCTAACGAGCCATCAAAGTTATAGAAACTTCCAGCAGAAGCCACCATGATACAATCACATAAAGTCTTGGGATACAAACAACTTCCGTCAGTTCACATCTCTATAAGAAGATAAGTTTGTTGCTTACAACAAAAGGCATTTGGTGTTTGATTGGCTTAGAAAGCCAACTGCAAAAGCTTTTTTATTTGAGAGGTTAGGGCCATTGAAGATAAAGAGGAAGAACAAGTTCCACAAAAATTATCAAAGCATAAAAACGTTTGTTTTACTTGAAAACCAGAAGGATTTCTAAATTTTGATTTCTTCTAGAATTAGACGACAAACAAAACTAATGGTTTCATGTAGGGAGGTACTAAAATCAAAGTTGCACACTACGGTTTATACCTAGGAGCGTGATGAAGACGAGGAAAGCGTAGGCTCATCATATTATGTTACTACGAAAAGTGAACAAGATACCTCATCTCAAATGAAGGTTGACAAAAAGTTGGGGGATATTTGTTGGTGTTACCACATATCTTTCGATGACGGAGATTCTCAAGAGGATAAAGATGCCGGAGAAGCTCCGCCAAAACTTAAAGAAGGGGTGAAAACCACTGTAGACTCCTTGAAATAAGTTAATCTTAGTACTGAGAAAGATCCAAGGCCCACCTACCTAAGTGTTTTTCTAACAACTAGTGAAGAAAAAGCTAATATACAGATCCTCAAGGAATATAGGGATGTGTTTGATTGGAGTTATAAAGAGATGCGTGGCTTAAATCCCAAAGTAGCAGTCCATCGTCTTGTAGTCAATAATGGTGCTCATCCCGTTAAGCAGGCCCAGAGACGCTTCATACCAAACTTGGTTCCTTTGATTGAAAATGAAGTGAACAAACTCATTGAAGCTGGCTTTATTCGTGAAATTAATTACCCTAGATGAATTTTGAGTATCGTTCCAGTAAGGAAGAAGACTAGCCAAATCCGAATTTGTGTTGACTTCAGAGATCTCAACAACGCATTCCCTAAGGATGATTTTCCACTTCCTATTCCAGAGTTGATGATTGATGCTACCACTGGTTACGAAGTAATGTCTTTCATGGATGGTTCATATAACTATAACCAAATTTGCATGGCATCAAAAGATGAGGAGCTTACTGCATTCTGTACACCCAAGGATATTTATTTCTACAAGATAATGCCTTTTGGTTTAGAGAAAGTCGGTGCCATCTATCAAAGAGCTATGCAGAATATCTTTGATGACTTGCTCCATAAAAATATTGAATGTTATGTCGATGACTTGGTGGTAAAATAAAGAAAGAGGATCAATCACTTGCAAGACCTAAGAATGGTGTTCGAGCGACTTCGGAGATATCAACTTCGAATGAATCCATTGAAATGTGCCTTTGGAGTTACTTCTGGAAAGTTCCTTGATTTTATTGTTCGACATCGAGGAATTGAAATTGATCAAGCCAAAGTTGATGCGATTTTGAAAATGCCCAAGCCTCGAAATATTCATGAGTTAAAGAGCCTACATGGGAAGCTAGCATACATTAGGAGATTCATCTCGAATCTAGCTGGAAGATGCTAACCATTCTATCGGCTCATGAAGAAGGGTGTTCCTTTTAAGTGGAATGAAACTTGTACTAACGCCTTTGAGTATCAAGTCGTATTTGATGAATCCTCCAATTCTTGTAGCCCCTGTAGCTGGAAAACTATTGATACTATACATTTCAGCATAAGAAAGGTTGGTCGGAGCCTTGTTGGCCCAAGAGAATAGTGAAGGGAAAGAAAACTCTTTTTATTACTTGAGCAGAATCATGACACCAAATGAGCTGAATTACTCACCAATTGAAAAGTTATGTTGGCTCTAGTCTTCTCGATTCAAATATTTTCAATCTCTTGTCCTTTACCTTGTTTCTAGGACAAATCCCATCAAGTTTGTGATGTCAAAACTAGTCCTCAATGATCGACTAGCAAGATAGTACCTCCAGTTTTAATAATTTAAAATCGTGTACATTCCTCAAAAGGCTGTAAAAGGATAGAAATTAACATACTTCTTAGCAGATCACTTGATACCTGATGATTGGGATCTAACTGATGAACTCTCTGACGAAGATGCAATGGTCATTGAAATTCAACCTCCGTAGAAAATGTACTTTGATGGTGTTGCACAATGTGACAGAACTGGTGTTGGAGTAGTGTTTGTCACTTCGCAAGGGGAGGTTCTACCATACTCTTTTACTTTGACACAATATTGCTCCAACAATGTTACTGAATATCAAGTATTAATACTTGGACTTGAAATGGTTGTCGACATGAAACAATTGCAGTTGCAAGTCTTTGGTGACTCTCAATTGGTGATCAATCAACTCTTAGACAACTATGACGTGAAGAAGCCCGAACTATGCCTTTATCATGATTATGCTTAGAAACTGATAGAATGGCTTGGTGATGTGACCTTTTCAACATGTGCCAAGGAAGGAAAATAAGCAAGCGGATGCCTTGGCTGCTTTAGCTTCAACACTGACTCTGTCGGATCAAGCATAAGTTACTAGCTGCCAAAAATAGGTAGTACCTTCGCTAAATAAAGATGAAAGAGCAAAAAATGAGCTTGAGCATCTTGTTGTTGTTTCTGAAGCTGTGAAGGAAGACTGGAGACAATCCATCATTGACTACTTGAGTTATGAGATATTGCCATAAAATCGAAGAAGAAGAACTGAAATTCATTGTCGTGTGCCTTGCTTCCTTTACTACAAGAACACTTTATATAGAAGATCATTTGAGGGAATACTCTAGCTGTGTTTGGGGGAAGATGAAGCAATCCAAACTTTTCAAGAAGCACATTAAGGAGTATGTGGGTCACATCAATCTGGACTGAAGCTCCATTTCCACATAAAAGGATTAGATATTATTAGCCAATGATGGTGAAAGATTGCTTGGACTATGCTCGAATATGCAAAACTTGCCAGTTTCATGCAAATTTTATACATCAGCCTCCCGAAGCATTACACAAGATTGTCGCATCTTGGCCATTTGACATATGGGGTTGGATGTTGTTGGTCCATTGCCAAAATCTTTTGGTGGACACTTATACATCTTGGTTGCAACAAATTACTTCTCAAAATGGGTTGAAGCTGTTTCTCTTAAAGAAGTAAAGAATGAGAATGTTGTGAACTTCATCCGAGTAAATATCATCTACCGCTTTAACATCCCTCGTTACATAATAACAAACAATGGCAAAATATTTGATAACAAATTGATGAATGAAATTTGTGATCTCTTTGGTTTTAAGCAGCAAAAATCTTCTATGTATCATGCTCCTGCCAACGGTCTAGCTGAAGCATTCAATAAGACTATATGTAACTTGTTGAAGAATGTTGTCTCCAAGTCCAAACGAGATTGGCATGAACGAATAGAAAAAGCTTTGTGGGCATATATAACGACTTACCGCACACTGACTCCATACTTACTTGCTTATGGAGTTAAAGCAGTTCTATCACTTTAGTGCCAAATACCTTTTTTACGACTTGCTATTTAAGAAGGGCTCATCGAAAAAGAAAATGCTCAATTGTGTATTGTAGATCTAGAAGCACTTGATGAGAAGAGGTTGGAAGCTCAACAGAATCTCGAATGTTATCAAGCTTATCTATCTCGTGCCTTCAACAAAAAGGTTCGCCTGAGGTCCTTCCAAGCTGGAGATAAAGTCCTTGCAGTAAGAAGACCAATTATTATTTCCCATAAGTTTAGGGGCAAATTCACCTCAAAGTGGGATGGAATATATGTCGTACAAGAAACGTATTCAATTGGTGCTTATAAGCTCGTTGATGCAGATGGCGTGAGAATTGGTCCAATTAATGCAAAGTTCTTGAAGAAGTACTATCCTTGAAGCAAGATGACGCTCCTTAAGGAACGAGCATAAACTGCATGTACACTACTGGCCTGCAAGAGTATAAATTATGCACGACCCAAAAAAAAGTTTGTTAGGACACAAAAAAACTTATTCTTCTGAACTACGAAATGACTTAATCTCTTCACCTAGGTACGTAGGCAGCTTAGAGTCATTCTAAGTTCAGTCTCATGAGTTAAAAAAATATATCATCTATATGTTGTACGAGTGAAGTATGATGGAATGAAATCCGCCTGATCAGGCACATGCAGATCATATATACAAGCATCATTTCATTGAAATTTGGACCTCCTCTATGGCAAATTAGTTTCTCTAATAGGATTATTATAATCTCTTAGCAAGTTGAAGTCTTCAAATCCGTCGATTTTCAAGTTAAAGTCATCAAATCTGCCAACTCTTCAAATTGAAGGCCAAGGACACTGCATTTGCAAATTGAAGTTTCAAATCTACCATGTCTACAAGTTGAAGTCTTAAACTTAGAAGATCTTCAAGTTGAAGTTCTGAATTCACCATTTCGGCAAGTTGAAGTCTTAAAATTCAGAAAGTCTCAAAGTTGAAGTTTCAAATCCACCATATCTGCAAGTTGAAGTCTTCAAATCCGCCGAGTTCTCAAGTTGGAATTTCAAACCCACCACGTGGCAGGTTGAAGTCTTCAAAGTTCGCCAAGTATAGTATTCAAGCTGAGGGTATCTAAATTCCCAGTCTTAAAGTGGATAATTTTGCCCCTTTGTACCTTAACCTGGACTTTTTACGAATTTATCTTTAAAAGGATCTCTAAATTTCCAGTCTTAAGGTAGACAATTTTTTTCGCTTTTCACCTTAAGCTGGCCTTTTTGCAGATTTATCCTTAGAAGGATCTCTAAATTTTTCAGTCTTAAGGTGGACAAATGTGTCCCTTTGCACCATAAGTTGGCCTTTTCATGGATACGTCATTGAATGTGGCTCAACTTGTCAGTCTCAAGGTGACGGAGGTAATATTAATCTCTCACACCCTAAGCTGATGGTTTCATGAATATGGTTGAATGTGGCTCAACTTGTCAGTCTTAAGGTGATTGAGGCAATGTTAATCTCTCGCACCCTAAGCTGATGATTTCATGGATACATCATTGAATGTGGCTCAACTTGTCAGTCTCAAGGTGACGGAAATGTTAATCTCTCGCATCCTAAGCTGATTGTTTTATAGATATGTCATTAAATGTGGCTCAATTTGTGAGTCTCAAAGTGACGGAGGCAATATTAATATCTCGCACCTAAGTTGATGGTTTCACGGATATGTCGTTGAATGTGGCTTAACTTGTCAGTGTCAAGGTGACGAAGGCAATGTTAATCTCCCGCACCATAAGCTGATGAATTCGTGGATACTTCATTGAAAGCGGCTCAACTTATCAACCTCAAGGTGATAGAGGCAATGTTATTCTCCCGCACCATAAACTATGTTATTCTCCCGCACCATAAACTGATCCTCATGAACTTTACACACTTAAACTGATCCTCATGAACTTTACACGCTTTGGTCTGCCAAAAAAAAAAAAGAGTACAAGAAATACAACAAAAATAAAAGAAAACACAGAAGAATAAATTACCTCGAGCATTGAAGTTTCCTAGGCGGCAAACTACGAACTCCAGGCAGCTTGAATATGCTGAGATTGCTGCGTAATGAACGCAAATGTATGGTTTATATAGTTCTCAAAATCGGCTGTTAGGGAATAAGTTGCCGATGTGGGATCGTGATATAATCATTCTCCTGGATGAATTCCGTTAGCTAGTGGCGGTGGAAGAGTTTGTTTGTGACTCAAAGTTCACGTGAGAAAGACCATGGATCCTAGAAAATTGGAGGCACATTAGTATGCCCATGCAATTATCAAGAAGTCACAAACAATTTTCAAGACCAATTGAAAAGAAATGAAGACGTGAGAAAAGGCATTTGGTTGTCACACCATGAATTGAATTGTGGAACTAGATAAAGTTCTCCAATTTCAAAAGAAGAGGGATGCTAGACTCTGATATTTGGATTCTAAAAAATCGGATTCGAATTATATTCAAGATATATTAGACCAAATGAACAAATTATGGGAAGCCCATTTAATTGGACTATAAATAACGAGCCCACTTTGTTAAACCCAATATATCATCTTCCTAGAGATCCAAATTGATGTCACGTGTCAAATGACGTGGCACACCAAGTCAAATGAAAGAGCCAATAGGATCATGCCATGTGTCAAAATGACACAACATGTCTAGTTAAATCAAAGATCAATGAAAATGCGCCATGTGTACAAGTGGCATGTTCCAACCAATCAAATATCGTCGTGTTACTTAAATCTGATTGGCCGAAAGGAGTCTGTCCTTATCGCAACTCCTCCATCCTACAACTATAAATAGGGGTCTCATAATTCAAAAAAGGGACCAAGAATTCTAACAAGAAGCCAGAGAGAGCTCGTGGATCAAAGTCGCAGATTTCTCTACAAGCATTCAAGCACTCAAGAATTTCTCTACAAGTTCTAGAAATCAAGATGAAGATTCAAGATTAAGCTCAGAAGCCCTTGAATTCAAGTACAAGTCAAGATCACCAAATTCAAGATCAAGCTCAAATTCACCAAGTTCAAGATCAAGCTCAAAAGCCCTTGAATTTATTATCGAAAAGAAGAATCAACGGATTCATAGATATTGTAACACTCATATTTGAAATTAAATAATATGATTGTTGCGATATTTTCCTGTCTTGGTTATTAATTTCTCGACGCAAATTTTATTGTCTACATCTATTACTCACAAAATTTCATTAACTCTTTTTATTTTTTTATTAAAAAAACTCATGTCCAAACTGGTAAACACAGAGAGAATTCAGTTAAATTTATAGAAACCACCATTCTAGAATTTACCAAAAAAATAAAAGTTATTTGGGAAAATATGAACTCCATTTTGCTCATAAGGTGACTATTGATTTGCACATCATTCATTTCTGTAACTGGTAAGTGTGCTAAACTTTTCTTAGTACCCATCAAGCCCAAATAGGTTCATTCATAATCAATCTTAAAATTTTTAGGAGTATTTTATTTGAATACTGCTATTTAATTTATATTTAATTTTAAAATATTTCTAAGTTTATCCATTTCAGAATAATTTTAGATATGCGGTGTCTGAAGATTTATATAGCTGAACCCTGCATGAAATTCAGTCAATAATACTTGAACTTCATACGAGAATGGTTGAAGTTCAGGCGAAAAAGACTTAATTCAGACAAATAGAGTTGAAGCCAAGCCAAACATGGTTGAACTTCAGCCATATAAAACTTCAGACATTTGAGTTTACCAAACCTAACTACAAAAGTTGTTCCAATGAGTGATAATTATAAAATTTTACCCATTACATGTATGACTTATATGGTAATTCCAAAATCTGATATATGTCCCCTTGGGCCTTCATAATCTATTTGTTACATGACGAAGTGGGCTAAATATGAATTTGTAAGGCTTTTTTTGTGCGGAATTCCCTTCAAAAGCACTGGTCTTTAATGTTTGCTCCTCAAATTTGGAATTTAAGTTTTGTCCTTCGTCTAAAAATCTATGGGTACCTAATCTATGGGTACCGGATTCGAACCCCCGCTCAAGCAAAAATAAAAAAAAAATCGCAAGACAGAGGTTTAGATATCGGGCATAATTTGTCTTATGCTTGAAGGTAAACTATGCATGATGGGGCAGAGTTTCCTGCAAACTACGTCTTATCAGGTGGAGTTTGCTAAGGCATAGTTTGCCTATAAAATTTCTGCCTTAAGATAGAGTTTTGTAGGAAATTGCAGGCAACCTCTGCCTAGCGAATTTTTTTTAACTTGCGCCTGAACAGGGGTTCGAACTCGAAACCCTGAAATTTTAGGCTAAGGGAAAAAATTAAATACTTTCATTTTGAATCAACAAAAATCGTTGGATGAGGTTCGTTTTATCCTTCCTTTGAGATGAATCTTCAAAAGTCTTTATGGTCTGCAAAATTAAAGACCGCTCCCAAAATAAGGATATTACCGCGAATTTCCCTTTGCAAGGAAATCGATCTTAAGCCCAATACAAAATGTCTGATGAATGTGTATCTTGTACACTCTAGTTGGTCCCTGGAAACTTGTTTGGAGCACCGGGAAGAATCATATGAAGGGTGTCAAGCGGGGATTCTGGGCCTAAACTATCCCAAATCTCCAATCAAGAGAAGCCGAGGGCAACTAGCAGTGTCCATGCCAGTTCATCGTCTAAACTATATATATATTAAAGTGCCTTATTAACCCCCTATTTGGATGGTTGTTTCCTTGATTTATTATTGTATTATTTTTTATAAAATCATATTGTTTCCATTGTTTTTAAAATTATATTATATGGTTGTGAACTCGTTATAATCCTGTGGTCTAATAACCATGAAAAAACTCAATTTTTATAACCACGAATTTGATGGTTTTTACGTGATTATATATTCATTTTTTCATTATACCCCACCTCACCCACCCACCTCTATCAGACCCAAATCCACCCACCCCACCACCAGCCACCACCACCCCCATACAACCACCCACTCCCTCCATCACACCCAAACCCACCAACCCCCACCCTCTACCACTGACCCCCACACTACCACTCACCACCCCACCACCACCCACGATCCCTCACCACTACCCACCAACCAACCACCGCCACCACCCATGACCTCCTCACCATCACCCCCCACCCCACCACCACTAACCCCCATACCACCCACCCTCCACCACCTACTTATTTTTTAAAGTTCTCATTTTATTTCTTACTTTAATTTTGTTAATATATAAAAACTAGTTTGTAATTAAGGGTTATGAATATTTTAGTAAATTTACATGTTATTGTACAGTAATATACAGTCAAATGAAATAATAAAAATATCATTAAACCACAACAAACAATACAGTCTATCCAAACATTGTGTTCATTAATACACTATTAATATAATACAATACAACATTATATTATACCATATCATAATATACATTAATGAACCACGGGAAACAATCATCCAAACGGAGGAGTCCAAATTACTCCTCACCTTAGTGCCATAAAATGGCAGAAGTGGTTCTTCTTCTTCCACATTTTTGGTGCCATAATATGGCAATTACTTTTGTTCTTTTCACTATCTCGTTAATCATATAGGTTAGTGGTAGAATGTGATAATAATTTCTCTTGTAACTCTGTAACTTATTCATCCACATTCTCACATTTTTACTATTCCGTATTCTCATTTTATTACCTCACTTTCTCATTTTTCATTCGATTCAATTTAAGAATGAATTTCTTCATCTATAAATAGAAGTCATTCTTAGCTTTTGATGGGTAGAAAAAAATATATAGTGCATGAAAACAGTGAGTTAAAACTTAAAAAAAAAGAGTTTTATTTAGTTGAAAGAAGGTGTTCTTTTGGTGGAGCTTTAAAATTCAATATCTTGTTCAAAGTTTGTTGAGTTATACGATGTAGTAGGGCTGTTGTATCATGGAGGGGCCAAGTCAGAATATTACTGCTGGACCGGTGAAGATTTGCTGCAGTGGACTTGAATCTCCTTAAAGAGAGCGAAATATCCGCACCTCAGCCTAAAAATATTATTTTTTTCATTTTTACTTTTTTCAATTGTATTTGTATTTTTGATTGTTTTATCACATGGTGTCCATCTCATCAATATGTCAGTGCCACGTGGGGATAAGACGTCCACTTTGGACATTCCTAAATTGGAGGAGCGGTATATTTGAATCGGTTGGTTATTTTTTGGAGCATTTTAATAATAAAATGTCATAACACCAACAGAACCTTTTAGCTAACGTTGGGGTATTTCTGAACTAAAAGTATAACGGGAGAAAATTTTAATCTTTTTCGCATAGTAATAGGGCAAATTTGATCCTTTACCTTTTATCAATTAATGAAATAAATGTGGACTGAAACTCCCTTCAACATCTCCTTGCATTTTCAGGCTCAAACTCCGGCACTAAATAACAAAGACGCTTCACTTGTTTATAGATCTTATCATCTTAATCATTCTCAATTAACTGTCTTTAATAAGAGTGAATAATCACATTTTAGTTTGACATAATTAAAGAAAACTTCCCTGTAGCCCTGTTTCTATCTTCCATGTACTCCTAGTTAGTATTGGTAACACCATTTATACAAAAATCCAATTCTTGACAGTACCTGATTAATCAAATGAATCCAGTTTTCTGATAAGTGTCCATATAACTTTGATAATTTGAGAGGGGCAATATAAGCTCCATAACTTGGTCGTCCTTCGATAATAAAATTATAGTAGTATGTTTTTTTAGAAGGACAAATATGACCAAAAAGTAAAATATGAATGAACTAGTTTTGCTATTTAAGCTAAGGTCACAAAGGTCCAATGCAAACTTTTAAGATCATTTGCTGCCAATGAGATTTCAACTCAATGGATCGATAAATCTTATATTTGTTTCTCCATCACGTGTAATTTTATTACACAAAATGTGTAAATTTGACTTTCATTATCCCATTTTCCATTTTCTCTTTCGTCCCGTCAATCGGGGGCGGAGCTAGCATGACAATGTAAAGTACGGATTTTGCAGAACTTTAGTTATCATTAAATATGTATATATAACAAATTTTAGGATTCAGAAATTTTAAATTTCAAAACTCATAAACTTAAAATTTTAGATTTGCTTTTGTCATTAATCATACAAAATATGTGAGTTTAATTTTCACGGTTTGGTTTTTCAATTACCCAGGGACGGATTTAGAGGGATGTCAGGATGTTCACCCGAACACCCTCGGCAAATAATTACACTGTATATATAGGGTAGATTGTTTGTATTTATGTACATATATATTTTTGAATACCTTGAACAAATGTAAAAGGTTAGCTCAAGCGGTCTATGATGTTCAAATTCTTCTTCAGTGTCTAGGGTGCAATTCTCAAGGACAACATTTAGTTTTATTATTCTTTCGAACCCCTTAGTGAAAATTATGAATCCGTCATTGTCTATACCCTCTTCGATGTATCAATATTGGGGTCTTGACTAGTGTGAATTCACGCCGCTAAGGCCCAAGAAAAAGGAAAACCGCTCCCTATCAGAATTTCTTTTCATTTCCAAAACTCTAATTCAAAACCTTTGATTTAAGGGGGAGACTAGAGAGATCCTCTCCATCCGACATAACCTCAAAGCAAAACTTATTCTTGTTTGATTAAAAGAAAGTACAGATGGGGTCCTAATATTTGTAAACCGCAAAAATTGAAAGTGATTTAATTGAATTAATCATCTCAAATCAGTGACACCAGTAAACTCCAAATTAAGTTTCAGGATAATAAAAGAAACTAATACCAACCAAATGGTCTTTTTTTGAAATCGTAAAAGTTTGTAGATGTGACGTCAACGGCGAAGCCCATATGCAACAAAGAATTGTGGGCTCACTTTTATAGCAGCCCACAAAGTTGTTCAACAAGCATATGCTACTTACCTGAAATAGTTCAGTACCTGTGACCCACTTAAGTTTGTTGTAGAGATGGCAATGGATCTTGGACCCGTTCCGCATCCGGTGGATTCATATCCATTTTATAGGATATGAATTTTTAAAATTTGGATCCAACGGATCCGGATCGGACCTGGATCCGTTTCTAACGGATCGGATCTGGATCTGGATCTGGATCTTGTAGTTGAGATCCGTATCCGATCCAGATCCGATTCGTGGATCCGTTTTTTATTAAATATATTCATAACCTAGAATGTAATTTTATAAGTATTTTTTTAATTTTTTTCATAATTTATGTATTGGGTAAAGGGTTGAACCAAGATAAGGCACAAGTCACACAGCCATGTAATTTGTCTTTGAAGTTTCATTTCTTTTACCTATATGCTCTCTGCAGTTTTTCATATTTTCATTTCTATAAAAAGAAAAAATTATCACTCTTCTTTAAATTTTCCTTTCTTGAATTTGCTAGCCGTAAACTTTAAGTATCTTTCTCTTATTTGTTTGATCAACAAAAAAAAACTTGGACTTTTGATAGATGACTAGCATTGTTTTATGTTGTTTAATGAAGTCGATCAGTAGAACTACAAGTGGAGCATCACTAAAGCCTTCAAAAATTAGCTCAAAGTTGCAACATGTTCAGCATCACTAATGAAGTCAATCGTCTTTATTTTCTTGTGATGCTAAAACTTTGTTCAGTATTTTGGAAGAATGGTGTCATGTTTGTGTAGGTTGATTGAATGAACTCAATCATTTTTTTCAATCAGATTGTGTTTCATTTTGTCATAAAAGTTTCAACATGTGGGAATATTATTCAAGCCAAAAAAAATTACATGTAAATCCAGATCCGATCCGTGGACCCGGTGGATCCGGATTTGGATCTGATTTTTATGGACTCGATGAATCTGAATTCAAGTATGGAAAATGAATCTAGATCTGAATCTAGTAGGATCCGATCCAGATCCGATCCGTTGTCATCCCTAGTTTGTTGGTATACCCAAAGACCATTAACTATTTTTGTTATTTTAGTGGAAACGTGAATTTCTCTATTTCGGTTTGATGCAAAGGTATAAAAAATTTCTTGCCTATATTTTGAGATTTAAAATATTTTTGTAAAATAAAGAGGCAAAAAAAGGGATTGTATACTTTAGACTAAAAGTGTTTACGACGGTTTGATTGAATATTTACATTACTTAACAATTCGACTTATCTGTCATCGACTTTTAACTACAAAATGCTTACCATAAAATATAGGTTGGTTTGGTATCGATTGAATAATTTTCTATCAATTATCAAACATTTTATCGACTAAATTAATAACACTTTCACAAAACTGATTAAATAGTATGAATCCTAATATATGAAAAAACGTATCAATCAAATTATTTCACGTACTATTTCGTTTTCTTTTGAGACAATAAAAACTTATCACGTGTCATATCTAAAAGGCAACTAGGCGTCGACCAGAACCAAATTTTTTTTTTTTTTCAAAAAAAGTATTTTTAGAAAAACATCGTCAATCATCAATCATTGAGCTTTGTTAATCCCCACTCCAAGAAAGCATCTGGCTGACGACATTGAGATTATCTTTTGGTATTTTTCTTGTTAAAAATGAGTTTCAATTGTATTTATCCATTTATTTATTGTTGTCAATTATATTTGTTGACACTTTTTTATGATTTCTATTAACTGAGAAATTGACAATGACCCCCTTGTTAGGACCTAGGACATAATTTATCCTAAAAAATATATCGCATATGGAAATGTCAAAAAGTGTGTTAAACTAGCCAACTTTTCTTCCTAAAGCAACTATTAATACTGTTGAACAACCAACTAAAACCTTGTGGAAATGTCGAAAGAATATTGTAGAACCAGCTAATCTTTATTTCACCCCATTATGTGATGAGATAGTTAGTCTCTTTATCTTTAATTAAAAATATTTATCCAAAAAAAAGATACAGTTGAATTTGTAAATTATTTTAAGGATACGTGGATTGATTCATAAGCAAACGTAATAAATAATTAGAGATAAATAATCAAATGTAAATAATAAGTAATAGAAATAGCGTGAATTGATAAAATCTTGATTGAGACTTGTCCCTATAGTGCTTCTTTCGGAGTTAAACTTCTGTTTTCCTTTGTTGAATTGCTTTGAACCCGCGCCAATATTGAGAGCTTGAGTATCTTGAGTTTACAATGAAATCGTGCAAGTGAATGTAATGAGAATCAGATGCCCTCCTAAAATGAAGGTTTGACTCATTTTATAGCCATGAATTACAAACGTTACAGATTTAAACTCCCTCTCCACTTAAATGTCATCAATGCTAATTATGGCCATTGATGGACTCTTAATGACTAAAAAATAACGTTTATAACGGTTGTAATGGCTGAATAATGATTGACATCATGTCTGGTTCGATTACAAGTTGAGTACCTTCGGGTCTACCTTCGGTGTCAACTGGCTTGATCGCCATTCGATGTCATCTGGTTCGGCTGTCACTTGACCTTGCCTTAGTATCCAGACTCATCCCGGTGTAACCCACATTCGATATATGTATATATATTAGATGTTTGACTAAAGAATAATATTTATAAATATAATGCCATAACATTATTCAAGTGTTTCACAAAAACAATCTATCAACTGTAAGTGAAAAATAAACAACATGCAATGTAAAATAACAAGTCAATAGTACTAAAGCAAATAAATTAAAATAAAAAATATAACCTAAATTCGAAATCCAAAAGAAAAAGTTTTAACATCATACTCTTATGTCAAACTCTAACATTACATAAATAAGTTCCAACGTAACTTAAGTAAATAATTCAAAAGAAAGAGAAAATATAAGTCCATAACCTTATTCACAATGAAATTCTACTTTAATAACGACACTCATTATATGTCAAGTTTGTTAATGACTCATTCTTTTTAATATTAAGAGGGTTTTAAAAATTAGAATAATAACACGGTTATGCTAAATGAATAAAATAAAATAATACTAGCAATTACATGGAATCATAAGAAGTAAGGTTGAGAATAAGAAGAAAGGAAATGAAAGATAAATAATATAAGAAAAATATATTTTTTAAAATAAAAATAAAAATAATTAAAAATTAAAATAATAAAATTAAAAAATAAATTAAAGTAAAACAAAAAAGAAAGAAACAAAAAAGTAACCCGGTAATTATACTCAATTCTCAACCCCACCTTGAGAATTGGAGAGCGTAATTACATTCTCTCAATTATACCAGATTCCCACCTAACTATATAATTACTTGGTCAAACAAGCATGCCAAAACTATGTAATTAAACTCAATTACATCCAATTCCAATTACATGTGTGACTTTCCAAACATGCCATGAATTTTTTTGAATAAAGAGCTTGACAGCTTTTGTCTAAGGGTATAGTAAAAAAAAGTAACTAATTTATGTCTTAAATTTCTAAAGCGATACTTATTTTGGAACAATTTTTTTTTACGAAGATGACACTTATTATGAAACGGAGATAATAATATTTATTTATAGACCAGAAATAAGAGTGTAAGTGAGTTTTCAATCAGCAAAAAAAGCATGTCTTGTTATATAACAAACTATCTTAACATAATTGTCACGACCTTATTTTTCCTTCATTATAAATTATGTCTCAAATCTTAAATAAATATTCGAATATGCTAATATAAATTCCGTTATCAACTCACGTGACCAAATCCACATCACTGAACTCCATACTTCCACCTCATTTCCCGCGAATCCAATCAACACGGTTTCATCCTACATGTCCACCCACATGTCACTTTTCTCTCCATTATATTAAAAAAATTAACTACTTTTTTAATCCCCCAAAATCCTAGCCTTTAAATTTTCACCCCCCTCCTCCTTTCTCTACAACACTTTCCGTCCAATTTTCTCATCGAAACCTAACAATGATCAATTTCCGGCCACCGAAAACTCGAACTCGGCCGTCAGCGAGTTCGAATTCAGCCGTAACGGAAAAAGCGTTGTCGTTTATATCAAAAGGATGGAAAGAGGTACGATCCTCTGCGAACGCGGATCTACAACTCATTAAAAACCGAGCGAACTCGTTTAAAAACTTGGCTGATAGAGAATTAGTGAATTTCCTTAATTCAGCTTCAATATCGCCCTTCGTTGTTCCAACAATTACGGCATCTGCCACTACAAAGCTTTCTGAGATTCGTAGGGTTTACTCGTCACCGGAGTTTAAGTGGCCGGCGCAAGGGAAGCTTAAATTAGATTTATCAGCGATAAAAAACGCGATTGTGGCTGAGGTAGAACTGGAGGAGGAAGTGTTAAAGGGATCGAATTCGTCGTCTCGGGTGGATATTTTTGAAGGAATTAAGAATAGTGAATTTGTGGTGAAAGTAAAATCAAGCTTGGTAATTTTTTGTTTTGATTATTATGCTTTATTCTTGTTAATCATTGCTTATTATGGAACATGTTTGTGGTTTAGTGTTGTCCTACCTATCTTTTCATACTAGTAGTCGTATTATTATTCTTGTAGTGCCTTGTCCTTTGATTTATTTTACTATTTGTTATTTCTTGTATTTCGATTATTGTATTATTTTGTGGTAGTTACGACTCCCATTTTTCAATCAGTTTTATCCTGCTTTGTATAGTATTTTGCCATGGCTTTTTATCGTATTATTTTGTGTTAGTGGATTGCTTGTTCTTGAGCCGAGGGTCTGCGGAAAACAATCTCTCGGTAGGGGTAAGGTTTGCATACAACTCTACCCTCCCCAGACCCCATTTTATGGGATTTCGCTGGGTATGTTGTAGTATTTATGGTTTACATCCATGAACTAAAAGCATAATTATTTGTAATTTTGCTTGTAATGTTTAAGCTATGATTTACCATCATTGATGAAATGATTTGCTATTTTAAAAAAATGGATCTTTGATGAGTATCTCTATCTCCCAGGGTAGGAGGAGTAAGGTCTGCGTACACACTACCCTCCTTAGACCCCACTTGTGTGATTACACTGAGTTTGTTGTTGTTGTATCTTTGACAAGTATATAGATGGTCTTTTTCTTCTGTTTTCATTTGTTGGAATAACTTTGTTTTTACAACAACAACAACATACCCAGTAAAATTCCACAAAGTGGAGTCTGAGGAGGGTAGAGTGTACGCAGACCTTACCCCTACTTTGGGAGGTAGAGAGGCTGTTTCCATACCTTTGTCAAGTAAAACTTGGTATGAAACTTTTGAGGTACATGTTAATTTTTTAGTTTGAAGAAATATGGTAGGTGTTTGGTTTTGATGAATGATCTGTTAAGGCTAGTGGTTATGAGCTGCTACTCCGTGACAGTCGCAAAAAATTTTCAATAACAAGCTAGTTACCTCTTCTCCCTAAAACAAAAAACTTTAAGCAAATTATTATAGCATCTGAATTTGGTTCTTCAGCTTTTAACTTAAGTAATTTTAAGCAAGATGGTGTGCGTTTTAAGAGGGTGCTACAATTCACATTGTTAGCTTTGCGTTTGTGATTCCCTTTTAGTTCCTAGAGCATCAAATATGTTTTTATGCTGAAATTTTACCTCTGTGGTTCTTTTCCCTCAACCCCTCTGTTATTATATGAGAAATACTATGTAATATGATTTATTATTATCTGATATGCCTTCTCAAGTTAAAGTTTTAAAAGCAATAATGGACTGTAGTATCACCTAGTAGCTAGGGGCGGACTTAGTGTACATTTATGAGTTCATCCAAACCCAGTAATTTTGTTCAGGCCCAACATATGTGTTAAAAGATCCACTAAATATGCACAAATAATAGATTCCAAACCCAGTGATACAAATGGATGTGGTAAAAGTTTGAACTCGGACCCATAAAGTTCAAACCTCGGATCTGTCTCTACCTAGTAGGTTAGGTATAACAATTTTATCTCCTTTTGGGATAAGCACAACCAACACCGAAAGGTGTGACCTAGTGGTTAATAAAGTGGGTTGAACATCACGAGGTCTCAAGTTCAGCCAAAACACTAGGTAATTTTTTTCCATCTGTCCTAAACTTGGTGGACATAGTTATCTGGTACATGTTGTTGGTGGGAGGTGGCAGATATCTTGTAGGAATTAGTTGAGGTGCGCACAAGCTAGCCCGAACACCACGATCATATTAAAATATTACCTTATAAAAAAAACATGACTATTTAAAAAAAGCACAACCACTCTGTCTCTTTAGGCGGTATATGGTTTTTTCTCATATGTCCAAGATATTTTCACGATACTTTATTTCTCTTATTATTGAAACTTCCATTTTGTGGATTACTGTTCTAACAGTTTTCCGTTGTCCCGTTTATTTTTATAACTGAGAAATCCATGGAGCCATGCATGGTTGGAAACATGGTGATAATGGGTCCACCCCTCTACCTATCTCCACTTAAATACCCGATTTTTGTCTGCAACAGGGTTCGGACCTGTGATGTGCTTATAACCCGCACATAGTGTTGTACTCTTTCCACTAGACCAAAACCTTAAAACCTTAGAGGCTAGGTTGTCCCATCTTCTTGATCTAAAATAATTTTTTCTTGATTACAAAGGCTGTCTCATACTTCTTCATAAAAAAAAATGGTTGTCTCATACTTATTTGTCGAGGGTCTATCAGAAACAGCCTCTCTACCCCGCAAAGGTAGAGGTAAGGTCTGTGTACATCCTACCCTCCCCAGACCCCACTTGTGGGATTACACTGGGTATGTTGTTGTTGACTAAAAAGGTTGTCTCATCTTGATGCTGGTAATTGCTTGAATTTCATTTTTGGGTTGTGGGATTAAGTCAAATAGTTGGTGGTTGTTTTTTATATTCAGCTTAAAGTTTAATGGTATACGTAAGTGGTTTTGGTTGCAACGGGAGGATAAGCTTGGGTTTGTTTAACTCGTCAGGCACGAACAGTTGCTTTCTTTATGTTAGATCTTTTAGTTCTTTCCTTCTGTCTCTCGATTCCTTCACCATTATGTGTTGGCTTGTTATGTAAAATGTCTTTACCCACATTTGTATTAAATTGATATTATCCATGTGATTAATATTTTTTTTTTCTATTTGTTTAATTTTCTTCCAGAAATCAATTTGCAAGGAAGCAGAAGATCCAAAGGTTGGTGTCATATCTTTTAACATTGGATGAGGTTTTACTCTACAAGGGTTTCTATGCATTTGATTTGGACTGTGCCTGAACTTACTACTCTGCTTCAAAAGTTTGAGAAAAGGAAGGGAACTGAAAGAGAAAATAAAAACATTTCTCCTGCCTAGTTTGGTTGTACACTTATAATCTATGAGGTGATGAAAGTTTAGTAGGAAAACACAGGGAGGAGATATTATTTTTTTCTTGATAAGTGAGAACAGAAATATTTTTTTTCCTTTTATTTTTCTCACTATTTAAACAAGTGAAATGAAAATCATCTCTTATTTTTCTCTTGATTTCCCTCTGTGAATCTGATTGGAGCTTAGGTATGAAATGAACATTCTAAACAACTATTCTTTCCTTTCATGTATACAAATTGGATGACACGTCAACAGTAGAAAATGTTTATTCTTGGATTTTAACCTTTATTGAAAAATTGGACATAATATTTACTAACTAGGAGCTACCAGTTTCAAAAAAAATATTTACTAACTAGGAGCTAGTCTCTGGGGGTTAAATTATTGGTGAATTTAAACTAGGATCAAGCTCTATTTTAGTTGATTGAAAGCAATTAGACTAGAGACATTTTCTTTCTCTTATCCATCCTCACATGATATTCATCTATGCAGGGAGTGCCACCACTGGATGTGCCAGAACTATTAGCATATTTAGTTAGACAATCGAGCCCATTTTTGGATCAAATTGGAATAAGAAGAGGTAATAGTTCAATTGACGTTTACAAATTTCTTGTTGTGATTTTGGATTGTCTTTGTTGTTTATGTTCTGTGTCCAATGCTCAACCTATGCATTTAGTCTATGAATCTACGTGAATGTCCTTATTTTTCTTCTTCTTTTTAATGTGTAGTCTATTTAATCTGTTGAAGGTAGATATCCTTCACTAACGAAGTAGGTTCTTGATCCAGTTGCAGTAATGGAACCTACTAAAGTTTTCTTTATAAAAAAGGTAGATATTCTTCACTGGCATAAGTCAAGTTGGTGATGCTACCTATGCACTCCTAGTTTGAATATTTTATCAGTGCTTTCACTTTTTTCTAGATATAATCTTTTTGGTCATTTAGTAGGATGAATAGCCTACTGTTGCACGTTAACTAGGATGGTTAGCTTACTTTTGCATCAAGGTATATTTCTAAAAATATTCTCATTTTATATTTATAGTAAATTGTTGCACATAAAGCTCTGTGCGTAAAATCTTGTGTGAAATCTGTGGCAGCTCTGTTAATTTCAAACATTCAACAAGTATAATCGGATAGTTTCTCCATAATGTGTCCTTGACGTGTTTACTTAAAAATCTTTCATAAGCAACATGACTTGAATCCGCCAAGAGGAAAAAAACACCATTTCCTTGACCGCAACTTCCCAAATCATCAAATCTTCCTCGTGCTTGTGACCCTCATTTACCAAAATTCGGCAAATTTACAATTTATACCAATACCATTTTATGACATAATTAAAAAGGCCAACCCGGTGCACAAAGCATCCCGCAAAAGCATCCGTGGCCGATTCCACGGTTCGAAGACAAGTTTACCTGTGATCCATGGCTTCAATATAAGTAAATTTTAGTTTTTAAAAGTTAAGAAAAATCTAAACCCTTCAATTATTTAGAAAGAAAGAGAGAGAGACCAACCAGAGGATGATTCTGAAGAATAGGTGTTTGAATTAACAGTCAATGCTTCTAGTTTTTGTTGTTGTTGCTGTTCTTGAGGGACAGAGACAGTTTCGTCCAAAAAGAGTACCAGGATAAAAGGAACCCACCATTATCAAAAAGGCTATTATTATCATCTGCACTGCATTCCAATTGAATGCCCTCGAATTTATCAACGATCCAATGATGTTTATATATGAAAATTTTACTGTAACAGACAGATGTTAGTTATGGATGTCATAATTTAATACTGACGCTTGTTGTGTCAGATCCTCAATATAAAGATAACAATTCTGGGTTCTAATGATCTACAAGCATAAATTAAACTTTGCTTTTTTTTTGTTTTAATTTTTATTATAAGGGGAGCCTTGGAGTAACTGGTAAAGTTGTCATGTGACCAGGAGGTCATGGGTTCAAGCCTTGGAAATAGCCTCTGGCAGAAATGCAAGGCAAGGCTGCGTACAACAGACCCTTGTGGTCCGGCCCTTCCCCGGACCCCGCGCATAGCGGGAGCTTAGTGCACCGGGCTGCCCTTTTTAAAAAAAATTTATTATAATTTTTAAATGTCTATCTGCCATCTGTTGACACTATAAGCCATCTTCTCTGTGTCTTTAATTTGTTTGCAGATATATCAGAGAAGATAGTGGAAAGTTTATGCAGCAAAGGACAAAGCAAGCTTTTGCTTCATTCCTTACACAGAGGAGGGTCCCCACTGATTGATGGTGAAATTATGAATGATGAACTTGATTTAAGAATCGCCAGTGTTATTCAGAGTACTGGTCATTGTTATGAAGGTGGATTTTGGGGAGATTCTACCAAGCAGAACCTAGCAGGTGACAAAAGACATGTAGCAATAGTTACAACTGCTAGCCTTCCTTGGATGACGGGAACTGCTGTAAATCCTCTATTCCGAGCAGCTTACTTAGCCAAATCAGAAAAGCAGAATGTTACGTTACTGGTTCCATGGCTATGTAAGTCTGACCAACAGTTAGTTTATCCAAACCAACTTACTTTTAGTTCTCCTGAAGATCAGGAGCTTTATATACGCAATTGGCTCGAGGAGCGAATTGGTTTCAAGGCCAACTTCAAGATTTCATTTTACCCTGGAAAGGTAGTCCCCAATTAACTAGCTAAATGAATTATAATATGATAAGCGAAGATGTTAGATGGATGTGATTATTGACGAATATTTTTTCCCTTCAGTTCGCCAAAGAAAGGCGAAGTATATTACCAGCTGGAGACACTTCTCAGTTTATCCCATCTAGGGATGCCGATATTGCGATTTTGGAGGAGCCAGAACATCTCAATTGGTACCACCATGGCAAACGTTGGAATGATAAATTTAACCATGTTGTTGGCATCATCCACACAAACTATTTGGAATATATCAAGAGGGAAAAGAATGGGGCTCTTCAAGCCTTTTTTGTGAAACATATTAACAATTGGGTCACAAGAGCATATTGTGACAAGGTATGTTTAGTCTATGGACTATTCTATTCTTTATCGGGGAAGGAGAAAGAGGAAAACTGTGGGTTACATGCATTAAGCATTGGAAGATGATTTAGCTCTGCATTTTAAAGCACCGTGTCATCTTTTAAATCTTAAAGCACCCTATCTGTTATTTCATGTTGGTCCTAATTGAGATTTTTCCTGTTTAGGTTCTTCGCCTTTCTGCTGCTACACAAGATTTACCCAAGTCTTTGGTTTGCAACGTTCATGGTGTCAGTCCAAAGTTTCTGAAGATAGGGGGAAAAGCAGCTGCAGATAGACAAAGCGGCCAGAAAGTTTTCTCTAAAGGGGCATATTTCTTGGGCAAAATAGTTTGGGCTAAGGGATACCGGGAGTTGATAGATCTGTTATCAAAGCATAAAACTGACCTTGATGGCTTTAATTTGGATGTATTCGGCAATGGGGAAGATGCTCATGAGGTACAGAGTACGGCAAAGAGGTTAAATCTCAATGTCAACTTCATGAAAGGTAGAGACCATGCAGATGATTCTCTTCATGGGTAAGGATCCTTCAATAGAACTTATTAATGAAGAATGTTAGAAGTTGTTACACAGAATATGCATTATTCAGTGCGTCTTGTTCCATGTTGGTGCAATGATCTATAAGGCATCACAAGGGGATCTTAATGGAACTGACAATAGTAACATTCTTCTCCCTTGTAGCAAATGAGTTTATAATTACTATGATACATTCGTATGAGCAGCAAGGGTAACCACAAGAGTAATTGAGCATACGTCCTACCTGATTTATGTTAGATGTCTAGTACGGGACAGATATACTCCTTTGTGGGATTTTAATTTTACTTGGGTGCAAATTTTCTTATTCTTTTGAAGAGGTAGATACCTCATTAATGACATCTTTTGCAAAAGCTGTGTATTTTTTTTTCTTTTTTGGGATTTTTCATTGACATGGTACTTCGAATTGCTAGATCTTGTGCTTGATCAACAAGGTCGAGTACAGACAATTTTTTGCATTTGGTTTAATGCTAGTAGTTGATATTTCCCATTTCTGTGTTCCTTGTTTGATTCTTTAAAGTTCACCTTTTCTAATGTACATACTTTGCTTGCAGTTACAAAGTCTTCATAAATCCTAGCATCAGTGATGTGCTCTGTACTGCCACAGCTGAGGCTCTTGCAATGGGAAAATTTGTAGTCTGTGCGGATCACCCATCTAACGAGTTTTTCCAGGCATTTCCCAACTGTTTGACTTACAAGACACCTGAAGACTTTGTAGCAAAAGTTGAAGAGGCAATGTCTAGCGAGCCTCAACCTCTCACTCCCGAGGAGCAACACAAGCTTTCATGGGAAGCTGCTACACAGAGGTTCATGGAATATTCTGACCTCGATAAGGTTTTGACTAGTGAAACAAGACTGGACAGGAGGCGTCGGAAGGGCATGGGTAAATCATTCTCCATGCCAAACCTAGAAGAGATGGTTGATGGGGGTCTGGCATTTACTCACAATTGTTTCACAGGGAACGAGTTCTTGAGGTTGTGTACTGGCGCAATACCTAGAACTCGGGATTATGACAAGCAGCATTGCAATGATCTTCATCTCTTGCCTCCTCAGGTAGAAAACCCAATATATGGCTGGTAAATAGATACGTAACTAACATTTATATCATTATTTCTAATATGTATTATAGGATGTTAGGAAACTGGATGCTTGTTAATCCTTAGCTCCAATGCTAACGTTCTAGGTCTTGATGCTTTCTAGCTATTGATGCAGCTAAACCTGCAGGGTAGTTTATAGGATCATACATAAAGTTTGTAACTTGTAATAGTCATACCTCTCCTGTTTCACGTTAATTGTGTCGGGGGTACTCCAAGTTTAGGATTAGGCTGTCTCTTAAATTCTTTACAAGGTTGGAGAACTTCCATCAGCTGAAGCAACTGTAGTAGCACGAATATTACTCTAAATTCCTTGCCACTTTTTGCATAATGTCTTGATTGTATCTGTCGTCTGCTATGCTTGAGAATTTGTAGTTCTTTCTTTGTTGCATAGCAGGAAAGTAATTCATTCAATAAGTGTTGTAACAGTTGTCAGTGGGTGCAAAGGAACTAAATGAATCAACAGTTACTGTATAAGCCCAATTCTATATTTTGCTACTGGGCCAAGAGTTTATAGCAGCTCCCAGCATACAATAGAACTGTTTGATGAATTGGGGGCCCATATTCATGATGTGAAGGGCTCAATCTTAAGCTACGAGGGATAATAGAGAAAATACATTGGTTTGTCATCCTTCTAAATTTAGGCACATAATTAGCATTACTTTTAAAACTCTTCAAAAATAGCATATCACATTGACTACTTTATTAGCATTACGGTCACTTATCCCACTAAACTAGGGATCACATCAAAATTTATCCCACTAAATGAGGATTACAGTTACTCCCTCTTCCTTAATTGAAACTGCTTTAGTTATTTTTGCTTCAAAGAATTGTCAAGTGAGGATATATTTATGTGGTCCTAATAATGTCCTAAAAATGTTAAAACATGGCAAAGTTAAATTATTGTTAGATTTTTTTGTATAAACTTATGGGAATTTATTTATGGTATGAATTTGTTATATCAAAAGTATTTTTAATTTATTTACATATAAATTTATATTTGTAATATGTGCATGGTATAAAAGTTTTATATCTAAAATATACCATGTATTTAATGGTATAATTATAGTATATGACATTCAAATTATTGTTATATTTCTGATACAATTTTATGGGATATAAAGGTTACAATTGTATATTCATAATATTCTATATCGTAAGTACTTTTTCGTGATTTTTTGTTAAAATATAAATATTTATTTGTAGTATATGTATGCTATTTTTTTTTATATCTGAAGCATACCACGTATAATTATGGTATAGATACAATGTAAGGCAAAGTCAGTTACTAAAAGAGATGAAATAATTGTCGAGGAGATATGTTTTAAGCAAAAAAGTAGGAAGAAAATCAGAGTAATTAGAAATGGTATCTAACTCTTCAATTGCTATTGAATGTTAACTAAGTAATTGTGTTAACATTTTGTAAATATTTTTATATTTTTGTGTAGTTACGTTTTTTCCCCGGGATAATACGATCTCGATTCTTAATATTTTTTGAGAACACATTTCCAAAATCTATGTTGTTCTTTGACATGTGACGGAAGATACCTTTTGAAGTGACTGATTAAAAAAAGATCGACGAAAAGAAATATATTTGAGAATCTTCAGGTGGACTATAGTTTCTCTAAGGGGTCTGTACGATGGATAAGCAAAAATAGTTTCGGGATAAAATTTTAGTACCTTCTTATCTCATGTTTGGTTTGAATAAAATTTCGAGATAACTAATCCCGAATTAGTTATCCGGGGATTGTAGTGCTATTTTATTCCACATTGATGATGAAATAACTATTAGCGAATATTCTCCGAATCCCTTCTTAATATTTTACCAACTAGCACACTCCAAAACAAAACCCCTACCAAAATCTTATACCGTAGGCTACCATCATATGATCACCTACGTATTTTTGGATGCTTATGCTACCCCAACATAGCCTCCACTGCACATCACAAACTTGCCCCTCGCACTCTGCCATGTGTCTTCCTTGGTCTATCTCCTAATCATCGGGGCTACTTGTGCTATGACATTGCTACTCGCAAAATCATCATCTCCCGTCACGTCACTTTGACGAGACAACCTTTCCTTTTTCCAATCTCCGGAAATTTCAGACCACCGATTACTTCTTTCTCGATGAACCAAGTTTGTCTCCAGTCATCCAAAATCTATACCGACATCAGCCCACTGTTCCGACACCACCGCCGCTTCCAAATTAATCGCTCTGGCCGACAACACCATCGTTGTCTTGGCAGATGTCGTCGAACCTCCAAGAAGAATGCTGCTACCCAGTCCAGCTCCCTACTCCCGGTCCCAAACACCACCCATGCTGCACCCTGTCGAGTCTACTGCACCACCCACACTGCCTCCAGTCCAGCAACCAGTCGAGTCTCCTACCTCTGCAGCAACACTGTTGCCCATCAGTCCAACAAAACCAATCCCGTAGCCCTGCTGCCTCCGAGTCCAGCAACCAGTCCCGACCTCCCACTGCTGCCCTCTCACCGCATGGAGACTAGTGCACAACACGGGATCTTCAAACCCAAGGTTCACTTCAATCTTTCCACACAAACCTTATCACCAATTCCAAAGAATTCAAAACTAGCTAAACTGGACCCTAATTGAAATGCGGCCATGTGCGGTGAGTTTAACATTTTAACCAAGTAGAACACTTGGGATTTGGTACCTAGACCAGCTGGTGTGAATGTTATCCGGTGTATATGGCTATTTCGTCACAAGTTCAGAGACAGTGGTGACTTAGAAAGGTATAAGGCAAGACTAGTTGCAAATGACACTAATCAGCAGGAGGGTATTGATTGTGGTGAGACATTCAATCCGATTGTTAAACCGACCACTATTCAGACTGTTCTCAGTATTGCTATGGGCATGCATTGGCCGATTCATCAGCTTGATGTCAAGAATGCGTTTCTTCATGGGGATTTGAAATAGATTGTGTACATGCATCAGCCTCCTGGCTTTGTTCATCCGGCAGCTCCGCAGTTTGTGTGTCGTCTCAGGAAGTCATTGCATGGATTGAAACAGGCACCCCGCACTTGGTATGATCGGTTCGCCACGTATCTTCTGCAGATTGGTTTAGTATGTAGCAGGTGTGATACCTCTCTCTTCACTTTTCACCGAGGTAGCAGCACTGCATATTTGCTATTATATGTCGATGACATTGTTCTTATTGCCTCATCTGACGGGTTGAAGAATGAAATCATTGCTCTACTCAAAACTGAATTTGCTATGACTGACTTGGGCAAGCTAAGTTATTTTTTAGGTATATCGGTGACCAGATCTGTAGCCACTATGTTCCTGTGTCAGCGTAAGTATGCAGAAGAGATAGTGTACAGGGCCAAGATGGCAAATTGTAAAATTATGCCAACTCCGGTGGACTCAAAATCCAAGCTTAGTGCAAATGACGGTGCGTCAGTTTCTGATCCCACTCTATATCGGAGTCTAGCAGGTGCTCTTCAGTAACTTACATTCACTAGGTCTGATATTGCATATGCCGTTCAGCAGGTGTGTATGTTCATGCACGACCCCCGAGAGTCTCATTTTGCCGCCCTCAAACGTATTATCAGATACGTTAAGGGCACACTAGACTTTGGATTACATCTATACCCCTATGCCCCAACCAAGCTACTTGCCTACACAAATGCAGATTAGGCAGGATGCCCCGACACACGTCGCTCCACCTCAGGGTACTGTGTATTTCTTGGGGATAATCTTATCTCATGGTCCGCCAAGCGGCAGGCCACACTTTACCGTTCGAGTGCTGAAGCAGAATATCGCGATGTTGCTAACGTAGTTGCTGAGATCTGTTGGCTCCAAAATCTTCTTTTGGAACTCCAGTGTCCACTCCGCAAGGTGTCTATAGTCTATTGTGACAACATATATGCCATCTATACGACTCATAATCCGGTCCAACATCAGCGGACTAAGCATATTGAGATGGATATCCACTTTGTGCGAGAGAAGGTTGCCCGTGGTCAGGTCAAAATATTACACGTGCCTTCCTCTTATCAGTATGCAGACATCTTCACAAAGGGACTACCGCGACAGCTCTTCACCGACTTCCGATCCAGCCTTAGCGTTCGGCCTCCTCCCGCTCCGTCTGAGGGGGAGTATTAGCGAATATTCTTCAAATATTCTCTGTATATTTTGTAATTATGATAGATGTATATTTAAGGTAACTTAGGATTCTAATTATATTAGGAATCAATCTTTGTAAGGTAAGTTAGGATTCGTATCATATTAGGAATCAACTTTTGTATAACTATATATATTGTGAATAATGAAAGAAATTTTTAAGAGAAATTATTTTATCTTTCAAAGAGGAACTGTTAAATAAATAACATTGTCGAAAAGCTTCCTTCTTACTCCTTTCTTGTTAGCTAGTAGGTCTCTTGTTTTGCTCAGGGGCGATTACGTTTAGCCTAGACTTGGATTTTTCATGTAAAATATATTAAAAATTGTTGAAAATATTATACTATGAACTTATAAGCAAATAAAATGATGGATTCCTAAAAAGTGGATCTCCCACTTCGTCATCAAGGACCTTGGATGTCCGGCTTTCATCATTTTATGAAGCTCACATAATTAACGTTTATTTACTATGTCCATGTTATAATTAATTTTTTTTTTCACTAGTGTCTTGTGTTCAACTTGCTTTTGGTGTTTTACGGGACAAGAATTAGTGCTAATTAACTGAGTTCCAGCCTTTAGATTATTTTTTACTAATATTCAACATATATATAGGTTAAATAGACATCATCTTAGGCACTTATTACAGGTTTGGACCAAATTGAGGAAAACTTAACGGGAAATGCAGAAACGCCCTTATTTTGGGGTGGTCTTTAATTTTTTTCCCTCAAATTGAAAATCTTTAATTTTTAAACTCTTGGGTTTCAAGTTCGAACCCCGCTCATACAAAAAGTAAAAAAAAAAAGCGCAAAATATAATTTGGAGTTCGCAAAACAAAATTTGTCTGCAAACTATGCCTGAAGGCAGAGTTTGAAACTCTGCCTTAAGAGATAGTTGCCCTAAGGTAGCAAACTCACCCTTAAAGACAGAATTTACGTTTAGCCATAAGACAAACTCTGTTTTGCGAATCCAAACTCAATCTTATAATTTTTATTATTTTTGACTGAGCAGGAATTCGAATTCAAAACGAGATATTTTTGTACGAAGGGTAAAAATTAAAGATTTCAAATTTGAGGGAAAGAGCAGCGCCTTTGAAGGAAATCCGTGAAAAAAAAAAAGAAACTTAACTAGGAAGCTAAGGGATCAATTCTTGTTGTGGGCTTTGAGTTGTTTCCCACTAAAATATATGCCAGTCAAAAATTCAAGTGGGTACGACGATGAACATATATAAATATATACATCCTAGGGATCAGTTCAAAGTGAAATATTCAGTAGGAAATTGACAGTACTTTTGTTACAAAAGGCTTTCGGTGTTACCCATAAATACATGCTGGAGCGCAATGTACTATTCAGTACACGAGTATAAAACTTTTTACACAACTGTTAAAAGTTCTCTTCTAGCATTTTTTTTTCCTGCTTTTATTTGAAAGTTATGATGGGGAAGAAATTTTCAATTAGATTAATTAGTAAAAGTCAAGAGGCCACTAAATATATTTCAACTCTAGCAATTTCGAGTTGTAACGTCTTGACCACATACAGAACTTATAAAGTTTCAAATTTTTAAATTTTATATGGAGTTTGAAAAAATAGTTATAATATGAGTAAAATAATGATAAAATTTTAAGTATGTACCATGAATGAAATGCTGATAAATATATAAGTTTTAAGAAGCTTGTTTCACTCATGGTACCTCTTTTGAACTCAAAGATAATGTCCTAGAGTTAAAACATAAAAATTGCAGTTGGGATTTTTATTTTACGAATTAGGTTAGGCTAAAGTTTCACATGAAATCTAGAGTTTTTTTTTTTTTTTTTGTATTTTAGGTAAATGTGTTTTCGTCCAAATATTTTTTGTTCGGCATTGAAAAGTAGCTAAACATTGAATAATTTGAAGATCGCGGCTAAAGCTTGATCAGCGGTTTAAAAAGTGGTTATTTGCCAATTGCTCCTTATCTAATTAATGAAAATTAGATTAAAAACATGCTGAAGTGTACAATAAATATAGTTCAAATATCTATTGTTATAACAACATAAAGTCCCTCAACTCTTTTCAAATATGTAGAGCTAGTGATTCATGTATATATTTGACTAGAATCTATTGAAAATTAAAGCAAGAAATCCACTATAACTTGTTTCCCATGATCAGCACCTCTACTTTTCAAATACTTTTTTCTCTAATTCTGAAAAGCAAGTTCACTTATGCATCCGTATTGGTTTACAAATTACAAACGAAGCTCCGCCCTCCAAATTAGCATGTTTCAAATTTAATTAATCCAAATAAGAGAAGAAAACATGCATCTATAGTATTTTTTTTAAGTGTAGGTACCCTTTTTAGAATGTCATAGATGCTTATTTGGATGCACAAAAATAATTAGTATCATAATTGAGTCATGTGAAATGCAAAAATAATGTAGAGACGTGGGTTTTGTCTTGGCTCGAGCACATGAACTCATTATACATTTAAACATGCTCAAGTTAGGTTAAAAGAAAGTCAAGTGGTTGCTCATTTAATTAGTTTTATTTTCAAGGGTTCAACTACATACATTTGTAGTCTGTCGAGTACTTTTCATATTTTCTTAAGGGCATATATATGCAACAATATTTTTTTAAGTTATACAGATTACATTGTAAACTGTCAATGTGATTTAATTCATGATATTATATTAGTTACCATTTTTACTAAATGGGCCGGTATCAATATCAAGTAGTCATGAACAGGGGCAAAGTTAGTGGGTACGTTGCAGGTTTGGTCAAATCTAATAACTTTAATTAAACTCTATATTTATTTTAAAAAATTCATTGAATTTGCATAAATTATTAATTTAGAACTGAATAACGTAAAAGATTTAGGATCACAAAATCATAAGCTAATTCTGGTTAGGCCGTTGGTCATAAATCTTTTTGGGTCTACTCGTGATTTACAATATTTTTGTGCATGGGCTATTATAGTTCTTCTAAGATATTGTACAGTTCATTGTCATCCCGTTCATTTTGGTCTTGTGTTTCCATAAGTTCAGGATATTTATCTGCTGTGTTAGTAAAAGGAATTAAATGATGCAACAAATTAGAGCTAATTTACTATTTCTTCTCATGTGTATCTTTTTGGGCATACTAACTTGGCTGCATTAGTCTTAATTTGCACATATTATTATGTTAACATGTTCTTTCTATACACGCTTAGAAAGCAATTAATATCGGCATTTAAGGGTGTGGCCTAGTGATTAATAAAGTAGGTTGAAAATCATGAAATCTCATTTTTAAATATTTCTCCGGTAGTAAGAACAATACATGATTTTTTTCCCATCTATCAAAGTCTTAGTGGACAAACCTGTTACCCGGTAGTTGTGCTGGTAGAAGATAGAAAGTACCTATGAAAATAGTCGAGATGCATGCAAGTTGATCCGGACTCCACAATTATCAAAAGAAAAAACAAAGCAATTAATTAAGTACAATTTTTTTCTAGATTAATGCCACCATAAAATTGGTCATGGATTATGGAGGAATATTTAAATCACTAATCCAGATAGAAAAGAGATGAGGCACATGAAGATCAAGAATTCCCCAAGTGAATTATTTTTGTGCATAAAAAAGAAGTAAGTGGGGATGGAGGGCAAACTATCTAAGTGGCAAGAAAGCTGAAAAACTAGCTATTGTACTCCAACTTGTACTGCAAGCTTAGATTCTACTGTGTAAAAAAAAGAGAAAGACAACTAAGTGAGAAATAGAAGTGGAGGCTTCAATCCCACTGCATAACCACTTTCTAAAGTTAAACTTTCTAGTCTCTGTGTGCATCATCAGAACAATATTACTAATTAATTTAGGACTAGATTTGGGTCAAATTCATGAATGATAGAAAAAGTTGGTTCTGATGATGTAGTTAATTTGCATAATAATTCCATAAGGAAATTTCATTCTATTTCCACCTCACTATGGAATCCAAAGAATCACATAGGAGAAGGAAGATGCGGACAAAGTGGAACTATATAGAAAGTGCATTTAAATACATTACTCCCATAGCGGAGTCATAATTTTTGTTAAGGAGGTTTAAAAATATAAAGAAGTAAACAAATGAAGAACTCAAGGGAGTTCAACGTCTATTATATATAGATAAAAAATAATTTTAACCTTATATATATAGTATAATTTTTCGCCGAAAAATGTTCGGACAAACCCCCTTGGCCCAACCTAGCTCCGCCCTGATTTACTCCCTACTTATGTAAACTTATTTGATTGGGTAAAAACTTTTAAAACGAATGAACCAAAGAATTTTGAAATTTGATTTTAAAAATGCCATGACATGTGCTACAAGAAAGTATAGTGGTAGCAACATTCTCTTTACCAATAACAATTATACTGTTGGTAAATATCAATAAATGACAACACCTTTCTTTTAATTGTTGGTATAGCTATGAGATTTTTCATTAAATAAAAATAAAGTTAAATTATTTTAATTATAAAAAAAATATCAATTTTTTGGAGCTGAAAAAGACTTGTGTCATGTAAAATGGAATAGAGGGAGTAGTGATTTTTTATTAAAAAAAAGGTAATGAAATATAATAGTAAATGATAGGCAGAATCAGTTTTTCTTCCCAAAAAACTGTCCACCAATAATAGAACTTAATTAACCACACAGTTTATACGACAGCATTCACCTAGTGATCGAAATCATTCTCATGTATACTAATTAAGTGGTCGCTTAATTCAAGTGATTAGGTGGATTATTTCATTTTAATTAAATTTCAAATCAAATGGCATTGTTCATGGTCTCTTTTAATGTGTGCTATTATAATTGATCGATCCTTAAATGGGTCTTGGAGTAACTGATAAAGTTGATGTCATGTGATCAGGAGATCACATGTTTAAGCCGTGGAAACAACCTCTTACAGAAATACAAGGTAAGGTTGCGTACAATAGATCTTTATGGTTCGATCTTTCCCCAGACCTCGCGCATAACGGAAATTTAATGCACCGAACTGCCCTTTATATTTGACCGGCCCTTACTTGCGCATAGCTATCGAAAGTTTAGTGAATCAGATTACTTATTTATTTGTATTTAATCATATGCTGTCCATTTTCAATTACAAAGTCCTACATTTTATTTTAGCTTGGACTAAGTACTCTTTATTTCGATTGATATTGCATGTAGATGCTCCTCTACGTGTTGAAGGGTCACTATAAATTACTCCAAGAAAATGGTTGTCACATGATTATACCACTTTTAATTTTTAAAGCGAGGAATTGAATTAACTATTAATACATTAAATCCACATCCATGCAAAAAAGAATATTGCTGGAAAAAAAAAAACAAGAATTCATGACAGTCAACTGAGTGCTTCTCAACATCAGCTTCTTCATGTTTTGCAGTTCATTTATTTTCTCTCGCCCTGCCGCACCTGGGATCCCACAACTAGAAGATTAAAAAAAATACGTACTTAAAACTAAATGATAATTCATAAAAAATATCAGAAAAACAAAGGAAAATTAGGGTGCGTTTGATAGGGAGGACATTTCTAATTTTCTCATGTTTGATTGATCAAAATATATCTCTAAAAAAATATTTCTTTAAATATCAAGAAAATAACTTCCCTAATTACTCCACCCATCCCCACCCCCAATCCCGCCCATCCAGCACCCCCAATCCCCGGCCCGCAGCCTGCACACCCACAGCAACACCCTGCACCCTCCCCCTATCCCGGCTTACCTCATCCTACACTCACCCCACCTCCATCCCCGTAATGCTTGCCTAAATTATATATAAACACTCTCCAATAATATTTTATGTTTATTTATCAAATATCAGAAAATAAGTAAAACAACACTTATTTTTTCAAATTTCGTACCTAATGCACCATTAGAATGTCTCTAACAAAACAACAAATATATATGAAGCAATGGTTTGCTTACACTGCATTATCTATGTACCTTGTACGGTTGTTAATTCTTTACTTTGCTTTTTATAATTACCTAAGGGGCAGTCACCCATATTTGATGGACGAGAATTATATGCTTTTTAGTGTTTAGAACTAGGAACAGGTACATGAAAAGGAAAAATTAGGTTGACAACTGGTTTGAAGGGATAGTAAAGAATTAAAGGTAGTACATGCACTGTAATCCCAATATATTATAATACTATTTTGCTCACTGTTTATTTACTTGCAAAGATTTGAAGGAGTAGTTTTTCCACTTCACTATTCCTAGAGTGGAAATACAATTCCAGATGCAAGTTTACGAAAATGAATTTTCTTTAAGAAATCGGCGAGTAAGGAATGAAAAATATGAAAAGAAGAACTTTCTTTCCAGTCTTTTTTTTTTGTCGCTTATGAAGATGTAATCTCATAACTGTTACAAGATGTGATCCTCCTTCTCATAATTTGAGGGGTCATTAACATAGGCGGAGAAGTAAAGTGTAACATTATTACAGCAATCATATTTGGACAAAATATCAGCTACAGAGTTAGTTTCTCTGAATATATGTTGGACAGGTCGCCCTCCAAGTTTAATCATTCGATCCCAGAATTTCATGATTACTTAGTAGTCAGTAATAATTTTTTCATATTTCATATTGTATGTCAATTAACACAATATATATAGTCACCTCCTATCTTGGCTGATTAAATAAATCTTACATCGGATATAAATGAAAAAATGGACTCTTTATATGGACTTGGACAATCCTCACCCTACAAGCTAGCTTTTGGGATTGAGTTAAGCCCAAGATCTATTTTTTACATGGTATCAGTGCCAAACTCATTTCAATTCTTTGTTCACCGATGTTGGGCCCCCAAATTATATTATACACGCTCCAATTAACAAGGTCTGGCGTGCGGGGAAGTGTTAAGAGTTCCACATCGGATATGGAATGGGAACATGAACTCCTTACATGAACTTGGACAAGCCTCACCCTACAAGCTAGTTTTTGAAGTTGAGTTAGACCCAAGATCCATTCTTTACGGTTGCGTCATTATAAAATTAAGTAGCTATCATGAAAACTTAAAACTTTAAAAAGCCATTTGGGTTTTGGACAAGATCAGGTAGTATTATAATGCTCCAGATTATAATGAGTCTACTCCCAATGAGGAAAAATATTAATAAGATTATATATGATACAACGAAGAGGTACGAGAACTGGGATTAATTTTGTGACAAGAAATCCCTGATATAATGGTTTACAATAACTTATTACAATCATACAATTGATAGCGTCAATTTTGTGATACAGAATACATAAAATTCGAGTGAATAGTTTTACAGTAGATTTCAACGGTGGTATCCTAGAGATAAATTGTGATTATGTATTTAGCAGAGTGGTAAGTGATTGACAAGTTCATAGTGTCCAGTGTCCACACTCCCCTATAAAAACGTCATTCTAGTGTAAATATTTCTTATTCCATAAGAGCTGACTTATGAGTAAAAGCTAAAAGCCATGTCTGAGAACCACAAACACTTAGGCTCGTTTGCTTGGGAGATAACTTGTCTAGGGATTAGTTATTATTAGCGAATATTCTCTGTATATTTTGTAATTATGAAAGATAGAATAATTTTCCTCATGGATTCCTTTCATTATTCACAATATATATAGTTGTACAAAGGTTGATTTCTAATATGGTACGAATCCTAACTTACCTTACAAAAGTTGATTCCTAATATAATTAGAATCCTAAGTTACCTTAAATATACATCTATCATAATTACAAAATATACAGAGAATGTTCGGAGAATATTCGCTAATACTCTTGTGTTGAATATTTTTATGACAAATAAATTATGAACTATTTTGTTTTTATTTCAGTATATACAATAATCTAGGTTATTACTCCAAGCTGCACAAATTATAGTTTTATCGTGACCTTGATTTTTGTTATGACACATATTAGCTTTTAGTATAAATATATCCTTTTTAATAAAGTTTTCTCCCCCTCCTCCTCTTTAATAAGTTTCCTTTAATTGCCAAAAATAAATATATCCTTATTATTAAAAAACCACTACTAGAAACAAAACTTTTACTCACCAATATTCAGTGGGAAATTTGTGCTATAAAACATAATTTTTTCATCTCATTCCACCGAACCAGCTCACTGAGAAAACGCATGGTAGGAAACAAGTTCCCATTGAAACATTGGAAAACTTCATAGTTTTTTCGTGTGAAAACACTACTAGTTAGGTTCTTCCCACCGATATTCAATGAAAAATAACCACTAAACATTTTTCAAGGAAAAATCAGTGAAAAAATAGAGATTTTTTTAGTAGTGAACGCTCAACCTTATTCAAAAGCAAATTTAAAATTTTAATCAACGGGTATGAAATATCACTACACTCATTAGTATATACTTTGATAAAAAAAATAGTGAGTTATTTTTTTGATACTGATATTCGATACTTGAATTAATTAGGGTCCGGCAAAATCCTCTCATTGAAAGGTAAATGGTTCCCTAACAAAGTGAGTTGTTGATACACATGGTGCAAGAAGGCCTAGTATTCTGTTGTTTATTTTGCATACTAGATCTGTAACTAGCAAATTACTGAAATATGTTATATATGTATATATACTGAGATCCTATTATATATATTCATGTGGTTTGAGAAGATCATCGTTACCTTCAGTCTTATTCTTAATAACAACTCAATGGTCAAAGAAGGTACAATCGCAACTGCAGTATCACATTTTTGAAGTTGTCTAATTAGGTCGTTTCTACTTTTTTTTAAAATAATTTTTTCTTAACATGAAAAAAACAAAGTGCACAAAGCCTCCAGCATTCTCTTTTAACATTAAAAAAGAACAATAAATTGTACATTACCCGCAGAATTCATCGTTACTTTTGTTACCTTTTCCCCTAATCTAGCTAGCTAGTAATTTAATTAACTTCAATTGGTGAGCATCATTAGAGTTGTCAAAAGAAAAATTCTGGTAGCCATTTACTTTAAAGATTCTTGGTACAGTCGTACGGAACATGATTTTATGAGCCTTTAATTAATCTGTTCTAGTTAATGTGAATCGATATTATTGTATACATTGTAGGATTAGCATTTTCTTAATTTCCCGTTATGTCCCGTATTGTATTGGGTACGACTAAACTTAGATTCGCATCGAGAAGTCTCACATCGGGGTAAAACTCGCCCTAACAATGGAAGACTCGTATCTAGGCCCAAGCAAGCTCAAACACTAGACATCTGGTTAAGAATCTAGAAGCATTTACCACTCCACCGTAACTCTTATCAGTGGATTAGCTTTTTCTTTTCTTCTAAAAAGATCATTCCATGTTCTCTGCTTCAATTTCATAATGAAAGATTATAAGCAAATGAAACATCGTACTTACCATTTTTCTATCACCTAATTTCTTTTTCTTTTCCCTTCTATTGTAGTGTATGTGACGGAAGTCATTTTTTATGAAAATATTCTTTTGAAAAATATTTTCTGTATTTAGTTGGTGAATCAAAAATATTTCTGAAGAAAATGCGTATTAAAAATCAATTAAATATTAGTGAATGAAAGAGTATTTTGATAAGATTTATGAGTACTGAGTAAATATTAATAATAATATCTATATAAGTTTTAATTGGGACAAGTAATATTTACAAAGTTACAAGTTAAGATAATAATAAGAAAAATGGTTATTGCCTATAAGTGAGAGAAATCATCCAATCCCCACCTCCCTTTGATGTTAGTAATAAAAAATTAGAAATTAAACTGACTCCTGTAGAAATTATTTTTTCTTAAAAATGACTTCTATCGTGCCAAATGTTGAAATGCACCCTCAGACCTCCAATTATTCATTTCAAAGAGCTTGTCAATCTTTTCCTTTTGTTTGGTTTTGAAATAGGTTTTGTCAAAGCAAAGAAGTCGAAGACAAAATTGAAGAAAAGTGATATACTCATTTAATCTTATTTTCACCTTTTAATTTAAAGTTCTCTGTGTTGGATTTTTTCCATTAGTATAGCAAAAAGGAGGAATCTGAATACATGTACAAGTTTATGAAACTAAAGATGCTAAATTTGAAGGTGGACTTAGTATTGATGATTAAGTTGCATAGTCAACTTGTGCGCTCTTTTTCTTTCACTTGTAACGGTTGTTTACTTTATTTACTCTTATTTCATTATTTCTAAGATAATTCACTTGTTTGCAGCCTAACACTATTAATTTAATCGTTAATTTTTAGTCCAGATTTTAAGTTAAACAATGAAGAAAAACATAGACACTACTCATATATACAACTGTTGCAAGAAGAAAGAGATCGAGAGCAAATTACTGAATTAAAAGAAACAAAAAGTTGCTCCTATCAAGAAGCTACATACTCATATATACAACCAATGCTGCTCAGACTCTATAAGAATGATATCACACTCATAATGAGTTCTCCAAAAATGTATTATTTATGGAAAATTTAATATTCATTCATCATTATTTTTAAAGAGTATAAGCAACGTAGTGTACAACTAACTCCAAAACAACTTAACTAGAAGGGAAAGTTTTACTACTGAAAAAGTTCGTTTTACTTCCCCTCATATACTACTCTTATTTTTTTTAACTTCTCCTACGCTAACTACTTTTAGCTAGTAGATATTTACACATGCACTATTTGCTCCTCCCTTTTTTTCACCGTTGGCGGTTTCACCTCCGTCACTGCTGCCTCTGCACCACCACCGCATATCTCAATCACAACAGAATCACCGCCCTCAACGTCATCCACGTCGACAACGGGCTTCACGATTCCGCGGTGGAGGAGGTGGTGCTGCGGCGGTTTTTCCGGTGACGGAGAAGATTCCTTATTCTTCTTAGCCTTCTTAAAATGTGCTTGAACCGAAAGATCTTCAACAGCCTCGGAGATTTTGTCGACACAATTGATGACGTCAATGAGTACGGACGCAACCGTTATAGCCGGGAATATTTCAAGAAGGTCTAATTTGTTGGAGAATAATAGGGTTTCGGTGGTGGCAAGGATGACTTTGAAGTCGTCGACGGCGATCTTCGAGTGGCGGAGATGGGTTTCTGCGGAGGAGGACGACGGTTGTGTCATGGTTCTGATGGAAGATGATAGTTCTTTTAGGACTTTACTTGATTCTATGCTCATTTTCGTGCATGCTTCTTCTATTCTTTTGTGGAACTCGGTTGGTAACTGAAAATAAAGTAAAATTAAGAATTTAAGTTTTATAAATATAAAAAAAAATTACACAATTAAATCAATTAAAAAAAAGTAAATTTCCTTTACTTGACGATTGTGTAAGACTTTTTATATGATTAGTGAAAGTACTAATTTTATATGATTATACCTGAGGCTTGGAATTAAAGTAGCCACTAAGTGCTTGAAGATGGCAAGCACATTCTCTAGCAAGAACACCAATCTTCAAATACTGCTTCCATGGATGACGAAGTCGGAAAGATTTATGACCAGGCTCCCACCATGCAAAGTTTGCCTGTAACAATAAAATAAAAAATCAGTACAACAAATTAATTACTCAGTAATTCTGAGTTGGCTCGTATGCAAGGAAAATCTTAATTTCGCATCCTTCTAAAATACGTCAGTTAGAAAAGACCTAAGTTATACTCCTACATACTAATAATATAAAAAATATTTACTCTTAAAAAAAAAAAATAGTAACTCGGTGCACTAAGCTCCTGCTATGCGCAGGGTGTGAAGAAGGGTCGGACTACAGGAATCTGTTTTACGCTGCCTTAAATATTTGCTCTATTAAAGAGAATTAGGAGAGCTGGAATCTTTTTTACTCACCAAAGATTCCTCGGTGGCCTTAGAATTAAGGACGGCTTTATAGGCTCCAAGGAATCCCTTGTCTTCCTTAGAGACCTTTCCACTTTCATCAATCTTTGAAAAGCTGAAATACTCACTTCCAAAACCTGCAAAAAGAACATGTATATTAGCAACTCATTCCTTCATTCTTTTTTGCCCCATGCACATGGATCACACACACAAAAAGAATTCCCATAAATAATGATTTACACACTTAATGAAATAATTTTATAGCAACGAAAATGTAATAGCGGATTTAGGATCACAAGTTTCGAAAAAACTTTCTTTTAAAAATTTACGTGTCGAGTTAAATACCATCACATAAGTTGAAACGTAATGAAAGAATAACTTACATGCACCGACGTTACAAAATTAATTTACTCATATTTACACTAATACGGAGTATTTAGTATGTTGTAGCGTGTAATCTTCCCGATCTCTAAATAACTAATCCTCCTTTATTTTATCATTTCGGCCACGATGTCCCAGCTCATTTACTTTCTCTATGGTGTAAATTTTATCGGATGTTCGGAATGGACCAAAAAATAATAAAATGAAGAAGAATATTCACTGACCTTCTAAGAAGGTTGCAAGCTTTTCAAGATTACTAGAAACAAGTTTGTGAAGATCTTCTCCAGCCCAAACAGGACAAACAACCAAGGAGATGATCATGCACGTGGCAGCCCCAATAAGAATTGTGGACAGGCGTTGATGAGCCAGTTCCAATATTTTGTCCACACGGTAACCGGATACGGTGACCATACTGAAGGTCAACACAAAAATCAAAATTCCATAGTCATATCTCCTCTTCATATGAGGAAAAAATCTTGTAAATGTACCTAGTGCACCTGCATTATGCCAAAAACAAACTTGATTAAATTTCATTTATCAAGAATACACAAGCAATACATTTTAAATTGTTTGATTAATTGTCAGAAATGAATTATCTAGGATCATTTTGTTCTAATTATAAAATATGGCTGATCACTTGACTCGGATTCTTTTTATATATATTGATGACTCAAGATTTTATTGGTTAGGTCATAAAAATTGGGTTGTTGAAAATTTAATGAATTAAATAAAAAAAAAATTAGCTCAATATTATTAGAATCGAATTATGTCGAAGATACAATTACATTGGTCATACATTCTTATTTTAATATTTTAAGATGAGTTAATGTCTAAAGTATTGGAAACATAATTAGATAAACAGTAGTGATATTCCTTCTAATAACTAATCTTTTTTAAATAAGACTGTGACACTTTAACTATTTTTGTAGGTATACTACAAAAAGTTCCGATTTTTGACATTCCTATTACTACTCTTTCAATGTAATAATGTTGTCATATGTACTTAGAAAAGTTTTTATGTCATTTTCTGTAGTATTCATAAATTATTGTTTTGTGAACCATCCACCTCCTTCTTCATTCTTTTTTATAGTAAAATGAGAGATTGAAGTTACATCTTATTGTCTCCTCATTATTTCACGAAGCTAATTATGGATTATAATATGCTTTGACTTGCATAATATCCTACCTAGTGTAAAGACCAAAAACCCCAGAACAATGGGCTCCCCTTCTTTTCCAAACAAGTCAGCAAAATATTTTGCTCCAACACCTAATGCCCCAGCTGTCAATGTTGCAAAACCTCTGTTTAAACACTTGGATAAAGTCGCACCTGAAAAAAAAAATTAAAAAATAATAATTAATATCTCTAGATGAAAGTCATACTAACAAAATCATCAATGAGAAAGAAAATTATGACATGAAGCCCTGAACTAAAACTAAAAAAGAATATCCTAGAAGAGATAAAATACTAGGTAATTTTATTCCGATTTATCTAGATCTTGATGGACAAAATTATCCGATATTTCTGCTGGCAGAAGATAGCAAGTATCCGTAAATTAGTCGAGATGAATACAAGCTGACCTGGACTTCACAATTATCAAAAAAAAAATAGAAAGGATAAAAGAACTTGCCTGCTGTGAATTCAAAAACAACCACCACAGTTAAAACAGCCCAAATTGCTGATTGTCCAAGGCCATCATATAGAGGCCTATAATAGTAAAACAATGAAATTAAAGTGAGAGCTAATCCCACTTTAAATGCATGCCATATTTTTCTTGGATCATCTTTTCCAATTTTCATTGTTTTTTTCACAATTCCCACAGTTTTGTCCTTCAACATTTTTGGAAAATCCATGAAATGGGAAATGACATTGGTTTTTTTGGGGCTTGTTGAAGTATTAATCTCCATTGAAAATGGATGATTAATTTGGAAAATTATGGCTAAGTTTTGAATAAAAGGTGCTGTTGTTATGAGAAGAAATTAGGGAGAGTGCACTATATGGAGTAATATGTCAACAAGCTAAGTGTAATTATTTATAGTTGGCTAGAAAAGTTGGGTGAAGTTTATTTTATTCATTTACACATGATTATCTGTTTCTTCTTAGATCTTTCATGAGAAGGACAAATGTTTTTTTAATTAATTACTATTTTTTTTGTGTTTGCTTAGAACATTTTTCTGGATAAAAAAGGAGGGGAATTTTAGAAGTGGATGACTGGGATTTTACTTGGATCTGGACTATTTAATTACAATTGAACTAAAAGTGGCTTTTTCTTCATAAGTTAAAAAAATATTGGGGACATTCTTTACTTTTTCTGACGTATTATTGTGTTGCTATGGTAATGCTCAATGCCTTTTGTAATCTCCCTGACAATAAGAAGTATATTCTAAAACCATTATTTTTTACTATAGGCTGTAAAAAAGTGTGAAAACCTTGCACTGATTTACTACAAGCCGTCGCAGCTGCTTCCATTATCGGAGCTCTCAAACTGAGCATCCTCTGGCGACAACGTAAACGCACTATCAGAGGAGTGAACGATTTGCTCACTCAACGCCGCCGGAGGTAAAGTGGAGGAGGTCGCCGCCGCTACGATAGATTCTGATTCGCCGCTGCGAACAATCTGCGTCCAAGGCGATGAAACGACACGCGCCGTTGATGATCGCCCAGACTGCTGTTGGGATGTTCGGACCACCGGTGTTCGATATAGTATTCCGGTGAGAAGGATGAGTTGGAGCCGCCGGGTTAGTAGTAGGTGTAGCCATCAAAACTAGGGTTTGTTTGTTTCTATGGAATCATTTGAATTCCGTTGATGTTGGTGGTCATTTCCACCATGTGGTTGAGATCCAAATTCTCTCCATCCCTATGACTATTATCCCTTGAAGAAGAATCAGCACCAGACTTTCCAGAATTATTAAGGCCTATTTCCACCTCCATAACCTTTGTTTGTTGCTGAGAAAAGCCACCATTTGCTGATGCATTATGGTTGGAATTACCACCACCGCGCTTCATAGACCTTTGGCGGCTGGGTACCACATGGTTCGCATTGTTAGTATTAGCTTGCCTATGAAAAGCTGATGTCATCCCCTGCCATGTGATACGGAATCCGAGAGAGATTTGAGTGAATCAGAGAGAGCAGGCCAAGAGACGGCACCCATAACATACATCAAAACGTTTAAATGAATCTTGGGTCTAACTCAACTCAAAAAATTAGCTTGTAGGGTGAGAATTGTCCAAGTTCATATAAGAATTTCATGTTCCATTCTTTACAATAATAAAATGCCACAAGTCAAGTCTGTGGCATGTATTATTAGTTTTGACCAAACAGACCTCACAGATTTGTCATTGGGCTACGATAACATCAAGCCCAAAAGTTTGCATATAGCACCAAGTGAACCTATGAGATTCACCACTTTCATCTTCATTCCCACGTGAAATTCGTCTAAGATATCATATGCAATTTTCTTTAAAAGGTAGCTTGCCTCTTGAAAGCCTCTTGGGGCTTCTCACTGACCCATCTTCGTTTAGGACAGGGCAATTCGCAGAAATGCGACTATTTTGGGGTGATTTTTAATTTTTGTTCCTCAAATTGCAGATCTTTAATTTGCCCTTCGGCACTTTAAGTAACAAAAAAGTGATTGAAAATACCCCTACAGTAAAAAATATAAAAAAGAAATTTGAATCTATGCACTAATTTCGCAAGGAAAGTTTTTGATAGAAATTATGCCTATTCGCGAAAGGTACATAGAAAATATGTTTTGTCTAGCATAGCTTCTATGAAAACTTGTCTTGCGAATTAGTATTACATAACTATGCCGGACAAGACATAGTTTCTATGTATCTTTTCGCGAATATGCATAGTTTTTATCAAAATCTTGCCTTATGATTTTTTTTTTACTCTGCTAGGATCGAACCCAGTATCTATAATTCTGTAGATCAGCGAATAAGAATATATTAGCCCACAATTTTTTATTAAATAAGAAATAAAAACAAAAATTAAAGACCATCGATTTGAGGGGCAAAAATTAAATAACAGCCCTTTTGAAGGAAGAGGAAACCGTGCAATTTTTTGTTTAGGGCAAGTACGTACATCTAATCCTTAGTATACTAGGGCCATTCTAGTATATTTACATGTGAGTTTGACTACTGCATGGGCCTGGAGCAACGTTAGTGGCTCAATAATATTGTGTGCTGAATTGACAAATATAGAGAGAAATCCAAACTCCAAAGCAAGCTTTAATGTGGTAAGTTGAGAGAGAAAAGTGTAAAGCAATAGAATAATTAAGGTTCCTCAGAATATACCATGTCATAGAATTTGACCATCCAAATTTTAAGCAGATGGGTGTATTAGCTAGCACCAGTTAAAACCCCCCTTTAGATAGTACTCGTACATAACCAATTTGAGACAAGTGTTGTATTCTTTAAACAGTTTTATCTATATATGATGTCGCTTTCTTTGATTTGAATTAATGAGGAACGAAGGCGCATGCAAGAGAAAAGAAAGCTGGGCATGTGACCTTTTGTGACTGATCGATAGATGTGACCGTACTAATAAGAGTAAGCATTTCTTTCTTCTCCGTCGACCACGACGACTGAAACGACGCGAAAAATCCAGACCCCATTCGAATGGTTGAATTGATGACTTCGTTTCGATCTCTTCGACTGAACCTAAAGGAGACTTCGATCATTCAACTTTAGCTTCTGAAGGAGGAATCATGTCACTTGAAATTTCGTCAAACTGCTCAAAATTTCAAGGCTTGCTTTCAAATCCAATCTTTAACCCCTTCTGAAGAGACATATATATATATATATATAATCTTTTCTTCCCTATAACTCATGAGTAAATCTTTATTTTAAGTTTTATTTTATATTAATTAATTGCATCTCTAACTCATTCTTATGCTTTTGAATAGTAGGTAGCTGTTATCTATATATCATCAAAAAAAAAATTGTTTTAAATTCTTATTCAGATTCTTATCATGACATGAATAGATGACTTCCAAATCTTAGGTTTCGTTTCAAGTATTTTGTGTCTTTAGGTACAAATATGTCATGCTGTTTGTATATATATATAGTTATTTGTTTAAAATGGGATTATCCTAGGAAATGAATGAGTTCATCAAAAGTTAGTTTGTATCACACTGGCAATTAGTGACTCGAGGATGACCACTGAAAGTAAAGAAAGAGAAGTATAAATTGTTGGGTATTTTTTTCTCTATGGTACTTTATAAAGCAGTACGGGAAGTATATAACTATTACAAGTATTCGAAAGGATAAACAAATATTCAATAGTTCAACTAGTAATTTGAAATTACAATTGTTACACAAGTAAGCTGGAAATTCAGTTTTGTAGAAAACGGAAAAATGTAAATCGTTTTTCTTTGAGTCGAGTGTGGCACCCTGTCCATAAGACAATATTGCCGTATGTATCCTTTATACGTCCTGGACAATTTGTCTCCCAAGATAAAACAGCAATGGAACACTTGAGCAAAGGAAACTCAAGAGCTACCGTGAAGAATATTGAGTAACGAAATGATGCCTTGGAAGGTGTAGGAAGAAAGCTATTTTGGTTGTGTATTTTAGGTACCTTTGTTTCTTTGCATGAAAGCGCTAACTCTTGGTCATTCTTGGTGTGCTCAACAATGGTGTAAGGGGTGTTTAAATAGGTGAGGGATGGACTGCTTTCTTTGCTCGAAATCGCCTCCATAATAGCCAAATAATGGCCATTATGGAGGTAGTAAAGTACCAACATAAATGGTGAAAGATTGCCAACGGATTAGCCATTATTGGAGGTGTAATTCAGCCAAAATAAATGGCTGAATTGAGTGCTGGAACGTCGAAATTCTGAAAACTTGAGGGACCAAACTGAACATCTTGAAACTTCAGGGACCAAACTGTACATCTTGAAACTTCAGGGATCAAGCGCACATCTGAAAGAATTCTGGTCCAAAGCGTATATCTGAAACTTCGGGATCAAACTGTACTTGACAAAGTTTTACGGCCCAAAAGATAATATCGTATGCCCACACCCACAAACCCCACACCACACCCACACCCACTACCACCCACACCCACACACCCACCCACGCACCCACGACCCACCCACCCACGACCCACGACTCCACGACCCACGACCACTCCACACCCGCGGGACCCGTGGACCCGAGAACCCGAGAACCCTGAACCCTGAACCTGAATCCTGACCGACGGCGGGCATGCAAGGTGGTCTTTCCTTGAACCGAAGCACATCTAGGTCCTCCCTCCTTTAAACACATGGGATACCCCTTGGGGTCCCAAACCCCAAACCAATTTCGAGTCTTATATACACAACAATTCTTTCTTCCTCTACCGATGAGGGAGAATTGAACCCAATACCACACTTTCCATGCTTCAAACACCTTACTTCGTGAACCAATATCTCTTTCATTTCTCAATGAAATTTGACGATTCTTGGCCCTACGGTTATCTACGTACTTCGTACATCATACATGTGTGAAGAACCGGATTCTCCAACATACGTAACACTAGTGTTTAAGCCGTTAAAGTTGGTCGGTCGCAACTCCCGCCAAAGGCAAATTTCCAACAATCCCCTCTTGAAAGAGATTTTGGCGCACTCACATGGTGTCTTTTTCATTTCCAAAGAATATTTCGGTGGACCGATGTTGCATAAGGAGAGGTAGCCTCGACTTTGAACCTTCCATAGTTGAATACCATCGGACTTACTGCTGCGCGGTGAGCGTGATGTCTTGAACCGTCGGTGTTTAGTGTAAGCCAAGACAATGATACCAACACAACAAATTCCCTTACTCTCTTCTTCGTAATGTTTTGTCCGTTTGGCCATGGACAACGCGTCTTGGATTCTTAAGTGCGTTCATTTTGAGGCGCCCGCCCTCGCACTTAAATAGGTGGTCTCCTACAAGGTATCCTGCTATACCCCACTTCACAAGTGTTAGGAACCATTAAAAGTTTCCCAAAACCTAACCTCAACTGTTGAGGAGCATTACAGGTTTTGAAAACTTAACCTTTACCCACACCGCAGATAGCACTTAAAGTCTATCGCGAACGGCTTTGATTTGGTGTTTCTTTCGTAAATCACTATCCGAAGTGCTCATGCTTCCACCAAGCGATCAGTGAACCTTTACAACTTAGTTTTCCCATTGAACCAAATTACTGGGATCTCCAGTTCGTAAGGTTGGGTTTCCACTGTATTGGTCTGTATATTTTGGGTTTTAAGCCCATTCCCCTAGACAGGCAGAACACTTGATCTCCGGATAGTCCCTTAGTTAGTAAACAAGGAAGTGACACCCGTGATGATCAACTGCCATACGGTCTTATGTCTCCTGACAAATCCTGACAGATATGTCCAGACGCCGTCATCCGTGTCCTTCCTAAAGCCAACCGGCTAGCCACAGTGTATAACTGCTGAAGGCACGAGTTTTTTTTTTCCCAATAAGGGACGTCCTCTAATGAGTCGTGAAGTTACTCAACTTCTTTCATGCTTTGTATAAAGCGATAAACTCCGATATCATCTTGAATCGGACGATGCAAGTTTGCTTAGAGGATTTTCCAAGATCCACCATACACATTTACTTGTGGCTTTGGTGTTCTTCAGATCTGATGTCCAGTTTGCATCATTTGTGTTCTCCCGTAACCGCTGGACATCCAGAATACTATAATCGGAAGATAAGCGAATAATTCAGATATCGTCATATCCGACTTAACGCCTTCTATTGATCATGTATTAAGATTATCGGTGAACCTTAGTTCAATCGATGCATTAAATAGGGCGATACCAGGTCGGTTGTAGTGTGTACAATACATTGAACTACACATGACTGTGCATATCGCTCCTTGTCTATGGAGTGCACCATGATTCCAATCAGTTCTATGATTCATATCCATTGATGGCTTCAACGAGAGGCCAACTATCGACCGATCCGTTAGATGTCTTTAGAAATCCAATTCTTAAGATGTCATCTGTGATATCCTTATCTTTCATATCGAGACTTTGTTTCAATATGACTTTTACTTTCATTGTTGATTCTCCAACTCGTTGGCTTTTCTAACTTCGAGTCAATGTTTCGTGGTCGATTCATTATCTCTGTTCTATCTGAAACTTTCAGCACCAAAATGTAAACATTTCAGGGACCAAGATGAAAGTTCGGGAAGAAGACCAACGATCCGTAAAAACCAACTCGATTCTCTTCTTCCAACTCTCAGGTTGGGAAGGTCATTTTAACATTCATGCCACGCAGACCGCAATGGCCCATGATGTTAAGCTACTCCCAGGGAGCACATGTACAAGTAGCCGAGGCTTTGAACTCGTCGAGATCCATCTACTTTGTACTCACTTTTGAGTATCCTTTTTCACAACCCAAAGGTTCTTTTCAGGAGGAAGATCAACCATAACGCAAGTATGGTTCTATATGATGTAATATATTTCTCTCTTTAGCTTCTTTCCAAAGCGGCGCTTTTGGAGATAACAATTATTTGTTAATAGTCCATGGTTCGTTCTTAACCATACAAGCTAGAAGAATTTGGAACAAGTCCTTGTCCCCTCTTTGCTCCGTCTTGGTTCAACATCTAGAATCACGAGTTCTGCAGATCCGGAATATTAAGTTAGGATATCCAAAGAACTTTCGAGTTACGTAGATACGAACGTCTAGTTCAGAACGATCAGGCCCTCGCGGGTTCTTGTTAACCTTGAGCAATTACTCCTTTTTCCTTTTCAAGGAAAGTTATCTTATAAGAATTCAACATTCTTTGACGCCAGGAGGCGATAAGTACTCTTGTTATTCTGATTCGGTGGATATGTAATCTACAGTCTTAGGTCGAACTTGACTGCTTTGGTAGTCCAACTTCTACCAGGCCACCCCACATCACAACTTTTGTATGTGAGATCCTTTTCATGTCTCACACGGAGAGTTATCCTTATCCTTATGCGGAGTTCTTGAGAATCGCATTAGCGTAAGAGATCGCCTTGCCCCACATAATTTAGGCGACGGGTTTGCGCTCGGCTAACACCGTTAGACTGAGGTGAGTAATGAACAGTCGTTTAATGAACGCTGCTTCACATTCTCCCCCTCTATCGCTATGAATTTCGCAATCCATAGGCTTAGTTGATTTTCAACTTCTGCTTTGTAGCGCTTATCCGCTTCAACAGCTTCATCTTTGCTTTTTAACAAACAAAGGATTCCATACGTTGTACCATTATCAATGAAGATCACAACGTACTTGTCTCCCCCCTCTATTTTTGTATAAACTTCAAATCACCCAAGTAGGTGTGACTAAGTTCTAGAGGAGCGGTGCTTCTTTCGCTATTCCCTTGACGGAATTTGGAAAGGTGATTTTGCCTCTTCGCCTACCTCACATTCATTTTGAGGGTTTATGTCGAAAGGAGGCAACAATCTCAATATCGTTAGCTTTTGAATGACTTATTATTTAACGTGTCTTAATCTATGATGGCATAGATGCACGGATTACAAATATACCATTCATTTGGCTATAGACATATTGTACCATTCTTAGTTATTACAGACATGTTGGACTAGTCTCAAACCAACTTGACCAACAACGTCCCTTAAACCAAGTTAGGAACATGTATCACCTCTTTTTAGAGTGATCTCATTCCCTGAAGTCCTATTGAGGACAACCTCTCCAAATTTCTTTGATTTTAGAGGTGGCGTTGCTTCACATGAACAACCTCTTGCCGTGGTTAGGGCGTGCTTAGGATCATATGTGATCTCGATACTCTAGCCCACTTCGGTTGCTTTGGCATCGAGTGTCCAATTTCTTTATCGCCTTTCTTTAGGCCTTGAGATCATTAAGACACGGAAACTCGGCCCACCACACTAGGTGTCCATTACTTCTCCTATGAAATGAATTACGGCCCCACTCCTTCACTCGGAGGCTTTGTATGACTGAGTGTCCAATATCATCATATCAAAGGAATTTTGGCCCACTCCATCGCCGGAGGCTTTGTATGGTCGAGTGTCCAATATCATCCTATGAAGGATCTTACGCCAAATAGTATGACAGGTTCTACGCCTTTAACTTTTAGACTTCTTCCGTTAAGATTGGTGCCCAGATAATTCTTGGCGCTTACTTAAGAGTGGTATGATTTTTACGATTAGTGGATCTTTCTCCATCGTATGTGCGAACATACTTTACACACTTTTAATAATTACTCTCAAAAGAACGGATCTTTTTAAGTTGCTTTACAATCCAATCTTTAAGCGGAAAAGAAGATGAGATTAAACTTCGATTTTTAAAGCGTAAGAAATATAAATTATTTTCATATTCCTCCTTACTTTAATCCATTTTTAAGCAGACATCATTTAATCTTTATTCTTGACAAGTAAGAAAAATACTCATCATCTAATCTTTATTTTTGACAAGTAAGAAAAATACTTATCCCAATTTCGGATTACGGCTCACTTCGCCACTTCATCGACCGAGTGTCCAGTTCCTTCTTACCATTATTCGGATCTTTTATGCAGGATAGATACAGGCCTTCGCTGCAAGATAGAAGTACATCTTGATCTTCTCCTCTTGTCCCCGATTGACATCCTCAGGCTCTCGAGAGCGCTTGTTCCCTTGATCTTGGTAGCGGTGACAGTATGAATACGTTCATCATCATCACTCTCTTCTACCAGAAAACCATTTCCATATCCTGATTTGGTCACACAACTTTTGACCGACATCTTTCGAACACTAATAGTAATACTATACAAATATTGTCTTAAGTTGTTGGGTATTTTTTTCTCTATGGTACTTTATAAAGCAGTACGGGAAGTATATAACTATTACAAGTATTCGAAAGGATAAACAAATATTCAATAGTTCAACTAGTAATTTGAAATTACAATTGTTACACAAGTAAAAACTGGAAATTCCAGTTTTGTAGAAGACGGAAAAATGTAAATCGTATTTCTTTGAGTCGAGTGTGGCACTCTGTCCTTAAGACAATATTGCCCCGTATGTATCCTTTATACGTCCTGGACAATTTGTCTCCCAAGATAAAACAGCAATGGAACACTTGAGCAAAGGAAACTCAAGAGCTACCGTGAAGAATATTGAGTAACGAAATGATGCCTTGGAAGGTGTAGGAAGAAAGCTATTTTGGTTGTGTATTTTCGTGCCTTTGTTTCTGCATGAAAGCGCTAACTCTTGGTCATTCTTGGTGTGCTCAACAATGGTGTAAGGGGGTGTTTAAATAGGTGAGGGATGGGTGTTTCTTTGCTCGAAAGCGCCTCCATAATAGCCAAATAATGGCCATTATGGAGGTAGTAAAGTACCAACATAAATGGTGAAAGATTGCCAACGGATTAGCCATTATTGGAGGTGTAATTCAGCCAAAATAAATGGCTGAATTGAGTGCTGGAACGTCGAAATTCTGAAAACTTGAGGGACCAAACTGAACATCTTGAAACTTCAGGGACCAAACTGTACATCTTGAAACTTCAGGGATCAAACTGCACATCTGAAAGAATTCTGGTCCAAACTGTATATCTGAAACTTCTGGGATCAAACCATTTGACAAAGTTTTACGCCCAAAAGATAATATCAGAAGGCCCACACCCGTGGACCCATGGACCCGTGGACCGTGGACCCGTGGACCCGTGACCCGTGGACCTGCGGACCCGTGGACCGTGGACCCGTGGACCCGTGGGACCCGTGGACCCGTGGACCGTGGACCCGTGGACCTGCGGGACCCGTGGACCTGGGACCGTGGACCCGTGGACCGTGAACCCGGACCGTGGACCCGTGGACCCGTGGACCTGCGGGACCCGTGAACCGTGGACCCGTGGACGTGGACCTGCGGGACCCGTGGACCCGTGGACCCGTGGACCCGTGGACCCGTGGACCCGAGGACCCGAGAACCCGTGGACCCGTGGACCCGAGGACCCGAGAACAAGAACCCGAACCGACCGGACGGGCAAGCGTGCAAGGCGTGTGGTCTTTCATGAATCAAGCACATCTAGGTCCTCCCTCCTTTAAACACATGGGATACCCCTTGGGGTCCCAAACCCCAAACCAATTTCGAGTCTTATATACACAACAATTCTTTCTTCCTCTACCGATGAGGGAGAATTGAACCCAATACCACACTTTCCATGCTTCAAACACCTTACTTCGTGAACCAATATCTCTTTCATTTCTCAATGAAATTTGACGATTCTTGGCCCTACGGTTATCTACGTACTTCGTACATCATACATGTGTGAAGAACCGGATTCTCCAACATACGTAACACTAGTGTTTAAGCCGTTAAAGTTGGTCGGTCGCAACTCCCGCCAAAGGCAAATTTCCAACATAAATGACAAACAAGAACAAGATGACTCACCTACTTTTATTAAGACCTGTATTTTATTCTTTTGTTTTTAATTTTTTGTTCAATCTATATTATATTTATAAGTTGGACAACACTGGGACAAAACTGAAATTTAATTGCTTTTTTTGTAGCATATGCAAATAAAATTGCTTTAAGCAAAAAAAAAATGCAAATCACATACTAATTATACTATAGATTATCCGTCCTACAATTCCATCTTCTATTATAATTATTCATAGATCCATTTGTTAAAGCATATATCACATTTGTCCCACGTATATTTAGCTGTATGTAATGTTCTTTACAAGCTTAGTCACCATTCAATAGTGAATATAGGATCTGACTATTATAATTAATTTACAATCTCCAATCTTGTGTGTGCTGGTACACCTAATTAGAAGAGAAAATATACAGAAATCATTTGGATGTTGGAATATCCACGAGGAAATTATGGTATTATCATCATCATATATAATTATTTTTCTTTCTTTTGCCCTTTTAGATGTACTTTTTAATTTAAATGCATAAATCATATCGAAAAAATTCATAAAATGGGACACTTTTTTGTGATACAACATGGTTATCATCCACAGAACCACACTTAAAATGATTCTGAAAGTTTAAGTAACTACAAGGATTTGAACAGTGAAAGAGGAAAACAGCAAAGCACAGCAATAATGCTTCATATATTATAGCTTCTTTAACACTTTCTGTGTTATCCTAATATCCTCTTTCAATTTCATTAATGTTCCCTGATAATGGGAATACTTGATATCTTATGAAGAACAAATATACTAGCACACTTTGATGGCTGATTTTAGCAGATGCCCCTTTTATAGGTCGATACTTAGATTTTGTTCTTATTTTTAAAAAATTGTGCTAATTATACCCGGTGACACTAACCTTCTGGACAACGTCAAATTCGAGTTTATTGTTTGCTCATAATTGCTCAATCTTACAGATAAACATTAAATGTCGCCTAACGTTCGCAATAACTTCTAAAATTTTAGACTGCGATCTATCATTTTTCTAATAATGTTTTCAGGTTGCTTAAAAACGGTCAGATCATGGTCTAAAAGGTCCATAAGTTCCAAGAAATATAAAGGGTAATAAAAACATTATTTTGTCTTTTGGTTTTACAAGTTATGTTTATATATATATAACATAAAGAGATTTGGCATCTTTTAACCTGAGCAATATTTTGGCAAATTGGATCACAATGTAACTAAGAACGTAGAAAAATTATTTGAAGGGTAGAAAAATAATTGAAGGGAAAGCTTTTCATACTTGAGTATCGAAAAAGAATTACAGTACATTATAGTAGTTCTATTATATGACACCAAATTAAAGTATTGTTATATATACCATATTTATTCCAAACCATGATTTATTCTCTCTTTTGACAAATGTGATTGGAGACGTCCTTTTGTAAAAATATGTTTAAAATTGATTTTCTGTTTAACCGGGTTGAAATCTTCGTTGATGGGCAACCTGTGGGCCACTATGTCGGTGCTTATCCCGAGCATGTCGGTGTACTCCCTCCGTTTTAAAATATTTGCATTATTTTCTTATAAATTTGTTAATTAGAAAACAATAATATATTTTTAAATTTAAAAATAATATAATATAAACTTTCCAACATATCTTTAATCACATAGGACACAAATATTATGACATGTTTAATATAATAAATTTAAATCTTATTGATACAAATATCATGGTATATTCAAAATCACAAGTTAAAAAAATAATTAATTCTTTATTGAATTTTGTGTGAAATCAAGTTAGGGCCGTTTCATTTTAAGGCCCAAATTATCTGGTGGGCGTAACGTAAAGCCCTTTATGACATCCCTTTCTGTTAAGTAAACAGAGTACCAAGGTCGACGTTAAAATTCAGATCGATACAAGATGGTGGGCTTGAACAAGGAGCCTATTTGCCTTTCAGGGGTTTTAACTTATTCACTATATTTTAATTTATAAAATATATTACATCAAAATAAATTTAAATAATATAGTTTATACAGCTGAATCAAAGTGAAAACTAAATATAAATGTGAAAGTCTTATACGTTTAACTCTTCAACTATATTCTATAAAAATCTTAGTAGAACAATCATTTTCTTTATCAGACCCTTGACCAATAAAATAACTGTTAAAAATGAAAAGCAAGAAGATAAAAAATAACTCAAACACTATTTTAATTTTAGCAACCATGTCGCAAACGTATGTTCTCAACACAAAATTACACTTAAGGATAAAATAGTCTTGTGCTTTATGAATGAATAATGGGAGAGTAGAGATTGTCAAGAAAATGTTAACTTGGTTTGAATAAGAAAAAAATCAGCTAGTATATTGAAGAATCAGACATAAATGGAGGAGGTATTGATTAAATGATAAATAGAAAGATTAGATAGAATATTCTATAAAAAAAAAATGGGTGGCAGAGGTATTGGTTAGATGATATAAAGAGAGATGAGATTATTGTATGGAAAACGAAAACTAATACATAATCCTGATTTAGTGAGATATGATGTTTCAAGAATATTCCTTGATTTGGTGGGCATAATTATTAGAAACAATTAATTAATCATTTTTTTGGGTAACTAACATTGTATTTATTTACGAAGTATGTACAACTCAAGGGGAAAAAATAATTAATTATAAATTCGTATGGAACTTCAATTAAGCTAAAACTGATATAAAAATTGCTAATAATGAAAGAATGCAAGAATGAAGAAGGTTCATACAGGGATAAATTAGTCAATTCATATCATCTTTATTTTGATTCAAAGTTTTGAAGGAAAGGGTTTTAAAAATAAAGAGTTGAGTTTTATTTGGAAAGGTTCATACAGGGATAAATTAGTCAATTCATTTTTCGGACTAAGATACACTCAAGAGTTATTTTGAGTATAATCTCACTAGATTTAATCCAAATATCATGTCTTATTTATCCTTATATGTCTTTTGCAAATTTTTTGAAAAAAATGATATATAAATTCTTTAAAATGATATGCCATGGTTTGGTAATAAAAGTATTATTATAAAGTTTCCTTGTATTATGAAGTTCAACCATATCTATTTGAGTTGGGCTTGACCCAAAATAGTCCTTTGAGGTAAGAGAATTTTGAAAGAAAAGTTGTCTTTTTCCCAAAATTAATTTCAGATTTTTGTATATTTAAACAAGTTTTTGAAAATGAATTCTTTTCCTTTTTAAATCAGTCCAGATTTTGTCAAAAATCAACCAAGTCATGTAAAGATTTTTCCAAATATCCAAAATGTCCAACTTATATAAAAATTTATTATTATTATTTATTTATTTGAAATGAAATACAATTCCTTTTACCTTTTAGGCCGATTTTAAAAATACATTTTGGGGACACTATCCGTTCTAAACAATATACACATCATTTTGCCTAAATTCGAAGTCATAACCACTCGGTTTCCAATATAATACAAGTATTTTACATTACAACATAAAATAAAGATAAAGAGAGGGTAAGGTTGGTGGGCCAACCGAGCCCGCAGTTAACCATTTTCATCCATGATTGGGTCTTTAATGCTTTGCAAGTGTCCGAACTCGATCAAAGAAAGGACTGTTGGGCTGCTGGCCCAACAAGGCCGATGGTCATTTGGCCCAAAGTCACCAGTCATGCGAGGAAAGAAAAGGGGAAAGGAGAATTCCGATTAGAACGCACCTAAACTTATCTAATTTAAACACAAGATTTTTACAAGTATCTACACATATATCACACAAACCAGTTGAGAATATAGTCATAAAAGAAATACGATATGTATACTTGACATAGATGCCTTGTATACTGAGTATACATTATATGATATGTATACTCTCATGTATATTCAATCTATCTCAACCAAAGGCATATCAAGAATACATGAAGACAAGCAGGATAATCATACACACAGAGAGATCGTAACAGGTCCTTATTCTCCATTTTTTACACTTTTCATGGTTCTAATCTAAATTCATTCAAGCAAATTAGTTTGCAGCTTATGGATTAAGTTCAAGCATTTTTAAGTCAACAATTCTCATCCAAGAATCAAGTAGAAGAGCTAAGACGTTTCGACACAAGTTATTATTTTTAAGCACCATTTACTTTCAAAAATTTGAGATCTGCTCATGTTTTCAATAGTGTACCTAATCCCGAGCACCTAGCATTCAATTGGTTATAGGGGCTCTCATCTCCTACCTTCTTCCTCTTTTACTACTCCTTAAAAAACTAATCCTAAAAAAATAAAACATTACCCGATTCAAAGGTCCCCTCTCGGGAAAGAACCGAGGTCATAAGGAAACCCAAGGGGGCGGGTGATTTATGTCACTAATGAGGGACTTAAGAAGCTACTAAATAAAGTAAAAGAAACAAAAATATTTTTGATTTTTCATTTTGTATTTTCTGATTTTTTTTAAAGACTCAAAAACTATTTAAAAAATATCGTTCGGCATATTTGTCATCACCTTTAACCTCACAATTTTACAATACGCAGGGACGTATTTTTCACCCCACACTTAAGACATGCAGTGCCCTCAATGCATCTACAAGAAAAATAAAACAAAGCGAGGTAAGAAATACTCCATGAGGCCTTCTAGGGCCTAGGTTGCAGCATAATCATCAACATCAAGGGTCGGGACGATCCCACACTTAAGGTCAAACATGCTCCTCAATCTTCAATTTCGGGTACTAGGACTTCCCCTAATCTGCAAAATAAAACAAAATGTGACACTATAAAAATAAAAATCTACAGCTATTACACATTGAGTTGCCTCCCAATAAGCGCTTGATTTAACGTCGCAGCACAACGCCATCACAATCACCACTTTTCCTTCCATTTTGAGGATATAAATTGTGCCCCTAATTTTGTATCAAAATTTTTGCTTCGTTCTTGGGGGAGGTGGTGTGAAAATAAAGGACCCAAACTGTAGGTGTCACATCTTGCACTTCTTTGCCCTTAAGTGAGGAATGTCATTTTGTCTCTACGGCATGACAAATTTTAGGATGTAAGGGCCTTATTCCTCATCAATACACTTCTCCACCGGCTTGGACGGCTTGATTTTTATATCGTCAACCAAACATAATGTAGAAAAGTGTTTAGAATGAGGTCCAACACAACCCAAATCTAAAACCGCATTATTTTAGACACCTTCACTTTTGTACACCCCCTAAACATCAACATCATCAATAAATTTTTGATCGAATTGTTCGTGTTTCTCTTTTTACTCCACAAATTTACAAGTATCCACAACAATTGGTGGTTGGGCATCAGACACCTCAACCTTTTATTTAATTGAGCCTGTAGGTCATGGATATCTGAGCCAAATTGGTCAATATTTTGTCTTAGCTCAGCCCTGTCTTCTATCAATTATATTGCCATGTTCGTAAGACATCACAGAGAAACCCGTGAAATTTTATTTGTTGAGCTTGTTCCTTGAGACAAGATTGACTCACTATCTCTGCTTCTTCAAAGTTATTTCCTTACAGGAGCTCACTCTCTTCTTCTGTTTGAGGTTCGTCTTGGGTATTGACTAAGGCTGTGACTTGCAGATCATTACAAAATTAATCTTGGCCTAGATCTTTATGAGTTTAAAAGAATCCTCTCTATGGCTTTACCTTGTTCCGCACTCTGCTCTCTTATTATTGTGCTCATTGTAGCGCCCTATTTTGACCTGCTCGGGTCAAAGCGGAGCGCGGACGCGTTCGGGGTGATTCCTGGGTAAAGGATTGAGGAGTCGCCACCTAATTATTTTTACGGTGAATTAGGACACCTAAATATTAAACTAAGTGCTGCAGTGTAAACTCCAATTTTAAGGTCTGCGAAACTAGTGAGATTCTAGGTAAGGGTTCTTTATTATCCTAAAGGGAAGGGGTTAGGCATCCTTTAAGATCCGCTAACTTGCGGTTATCCGGTAAAACTCAGATTAATTATTGCTAGAAAAATACATGTTTTACAAGTATAAAAAAGATGTTTGCAAATATGATGCATTTTATACAAGTAAATATGATGCATTTTATACAAGTACGTATTCGGATGACATAAAAGAAAGATACATGTAAAGTTTTTTTAGAAAACATGCATTTGTGACAATAAATTCTTTATAATGCCAAAGAAGCGAATCTTTCGAAAATCAACAAGTTGCAAAAAATAATAATAAAAAGATAAGCTTATTTGTACAATTAATTGAAGCAAATAAAGATGACAAGAGTTGTTTTTTTAAAAATCTTGAATTCGCGTGACGAGCCTAAAATAAATAAACTAGCGAAGGATTTCTAAGTTTGCGAGCCTACAAATAAATAAGCTAGCGACGGGTTTCAAATCTTAAACTAACCTATGAATAAAACCTAAGTTTGCCTATTCTAAGCATTTCGATAATTACATAAGTGCGATAAACAATATTACAATACAAAGCGAGATAAAAGCTGAATTAAAGAAAGAAATAACAATAAATAAATTCCGAGGAATAATCGCCTTTATTTACTTTAGTCCCTGCAAGCTGTCAAGAACAAACGGTTAGAAACAGTTAAATACAAATAACTTCATATCCGTATTCAAAACAGTGAATGTTTTGATCGCGGAGGGCTCAGACTTAAATTTTGAAAAGAACATTCCAATCACGTCGTGGCTGCAAACATATGACTAATGTAGTTTATTTTGATTGCCTCGCCTACTAAACGTGTCGGTCTCTCGGGTGAAATAGAAAAGATCACTATAATCATGTCGTGGCTGCGAATATATAACTTGTTGGTTATTTTAGTCACCTTGCCTACTAAACATGTTGATCTCGGATAAAAAGGTTTAAGTCTTCATCCTTGCCCAGAAGTTATATTTCCGTCTTTGCAACTGTGTAGGCCTCAAAATCGACGGATATTTTTCATCGGCCATTGTAGTATTGTGTTCAAATCAAGAAATAAAATCGAATGTAAACAAAGCAGACGGCAGTGATAGCGATAGCGAGCGTAAAAACAGAGGCGTAAAAGAAAAAAAAAAACAATTTCGAAAATGGCTAGCGGTGTCTAGTTTAAGCGATAAAAGCGATGAAACGGTAATTTGAATCTTTGAAACGATTAATTTGAATCGAAAGCAATATTTGAAAGGTGCGGTGTTTATTTTAAAACAAGAAAAACAATAATCAATCCGAGCGATGGCGAAGCGAAAAAATACCAACAGACGCGGTATTTGTTCAAAAACAGTAAAACAATGATATCCGTCGCAAGAAATCTAAAACAGTTATACTAAAAAACAGAGAAGCGAAACGAAAGAAAAGCGCGGCCTCGAATTCAATTTCGTCGGCCTTAATGCGATATTAATAAAACAGTAAAACAGTGCCAAAGAAACGAACAGTGAGCAGTTTAAAACATCCGACCCGAGTTCTGAAATTCTGGAAATATTCAAATCGGGTCGCTCAGGTCGGTGACTGACCGGATCAGTGTTTCAACCCGGATCAGATTTCAACACCCAATTCAGATAACCAATAACAAGAATATGAAATGCAAGAATTCTGAAAATGTTACCCAACCGGGTCGACCCGACCCGGGTCAATGACCCGACCCGGATTAGTGTTTCAACCCGGAATCAAATAAATTCATCAATTTCAGATGACCAATGATAACAACAGCAGCAATGTAAGAAAATTGGGAAAATCTAAACCGGGTCGACCCGACCCCGGTCGATGTTGACCGACCGAATCGTGTGTTGACGAAGTCAAATAATTTCATCAATTTCAGATAACCATGATAACAACAATGGCAATGTAAGAAAATTGGGAAAATCTAAGCCAAGATCGGTCGACCGGTCGATGTTTGACCGAATCGTGTGTTCAACCCGAAGTCAAATAATTTCATCAATTTCAGATAACCAATGATAACAAACAAAGAACAATGCAAGAAATTTGGAAATTTAAATCGGTCGACCGACCGGTCAAGAATCGACAGAAAATCGGTGATCCAAATCAAATCTTAACACCAAATTCAGATAACCAACATACATAAATATGAAATGCAAGAATTACGAAAATGTTACCCGAACCGGTCGACAGGTCGGTCGACCCGACCAAATCGATGACGAAAAATCAGAGAATCAAAGGGGATGACAAACCTTTTCGGACTTGATTCTTGAACAACAAAGAAGGCAAATGCTTGAAATCAAGAACACAACAAAGATATATATATTGAATCCTTTTTTTTTTAAAATCCTCCGAAAAAATCCTTCCAAAATGAAGAACAACATGGGGTATTTATAGGTACTCAAACCCAACGTCCCAACCCCTCATACCCCCCCTTAAACGAATTCAAATTTCAAAATAAAGGGGGAACAAAAATCTGATTTTTGGGGCGTGTTCTAAGGGCAAGCGTTAGCGGTGTCGGGGTAGGGTGGTGGCGGTGGTGAAGTAGCGGGGGGTAGAGTCTTGGCGGCGACGAGGCGGGGTGTAGGGTGCTGGCGCCTTGGGGAGTAGGGTTTAGGTTTTCGATTTTGGTTTTTGTTTGGGGGGAGACGATTTGGGGAATTAAAAGGGAAGGAAATGGGTCGGAGTAGGTTGGGTCGGGTCGGGTGAGTGGGCCGACGGGAGTTGGGTCAGGCGAAATGGGGGATTTAATTGGGGAGTTTTGGGCTTGTGGTGTTGGGTTTAATTGTTTTGGGTTTGGGTATAAGGGAATTTAATTGGGGGTTTTGGGTGAGTCAGGTTGGGTTTAATTGTTTTGGGTTTGGGTATAAGGAATTTAATTGGGGGTTTAGAATTTGAGTCAGGTTGGGTTTAATTGTTTTGGGTTTGGGTATAAGGGAATTTAATTGGGGGGTTTTGGGCTGGTCAGGTTGGGTTTAATTATTTTGGGTTTGGGTATAAGGGAATTTAATTTGGGGTTGGGCTTGGGCGAAAAAATGGGTTTTAATTTAGATTGGGTAGAAATTGTATTGGGTTAGGAAATAAAAAATGGGTTAGGAATTGAAAAATATAAAAGGGGTTTAATATTAAAAGATATTATATATATATATATATATTTTGTAAAAGATGTGAATTATTTAAAATAACATAACAATGTGATAATAAAATATAATATTTAAGAAATGTTTAATGCTTAATAAAAATGGAAATGCAATGCAATTGAGAATAAAATAACCTAGAATTTTTGGATAAAACTTATGATTATGATAAAAATGCAAATGATAGTAAAAATGCGAATAGTAATAATAATAAGAGAATAATAATATATATGTACGCATGTATGTATGTAGATTAAAATTGTTTTTCAAAGTGTCAAAATGTTAAAAATTACGAATAAAATCATAAAAGATGGGACAAAATTGGGTGTCAACAGATGCCCTCTTTGGGCGGAGACGATGAAAGAGTTTTCGGCCAAAGAAGTTGACTGAGTAGCCAATTTTGTGCGACCATCAGGATCGCATAGTAAGAAATAGAATCAAGGGGAAGAGAAGTTGCAAAATGATGGTGCACATTCAAGAAACAATGCCCGATGTCGACTTAGGATGACACCGGGTCGCAGATCTGAGAAATTAATGGGAAAGAAGCGGATCGGCGTCAAGTAGGTCGTTTGACCAAATTGCCTTGGTTCGGCCGTGAGATATAGTTCCACGTTATCTTTGAAAACTCCCGCCGATTCAATTCTGTGGACCGAGCTAAGATAAAAGTTAGTGTATAACTTGATTGCATAAGATATGTATGTGAGAATATGACTTTGTAAGTTGAAATGATGTCGTTGCTTAATGTTGTGCAGATGATGGCGTTGGCGGGCGCCTGTTTACACTTCAAAATAAAGTACCCGCATTAGAAGGTGGGCGCCGGATTAAAATAAAATACCCGCATTATGAGGTGGGCGCCTGGTTTAAAATAAAATACCCGCATTGTGAGGTGGGCGCCTGGTTTAAAATAAAATACCCGCATTATGAGGTGGGCGCCTGACTGAAATTTAAATACCCGCATTAGGAGGTGGGCGCCTGACTGAAATTTAAATACCCGCATTAGGAGGTGGGCGCCTGACTGAAATTTAAATACCCGCATTAGGATGTGGGCGCCTGACTGAAATTTAAATACCCGCATTAGAAGGTGGGCGCCTGATTTAAAACATACCCGCATTAGAAGGTGGGCGCCTGATTTAAAACATACCGCGTTAGAAGGTGGGCGCTGATTTAAAGCGTACCCGCGTTAGAAGGTGGGCGCTGATTTAAAACATACCGCGTTAGAAGGTGGGCGCTGATTCAAAACATACCCGCGTTAGAAGGTGGGCGCTGACTGAAATTTAAATACCGCGATTAGAAGGTGGGCGCTGATTTAAAACATACCGCGTTAGAAGGTGGGCGCTGATTTAAAACATACCCGCGTTAGAAGGTGGGCGCTGATTTAAAACATACCCGATTAGAAGGTGGGCGCTGATTTAACACATACCGCGTTAGAAGGTGGGCGCTGATTTAAAACATACCGCGATTAGAAGGTGGGCGCTGATTTAAAACATACCCGCGTTAGAAGGTGGGCGCTGATTTAAAACATACCCGCGTTAGAAGGTGGGCGCTGATTTAAAACATACCCGATTAGAAGGTGGGCGCTGATTTAAAATATACCCGCATTAGAAGGTGGGCGCTGATTTAAAACATACCGCGTTAGAAGGTGGGCGCTGATTTAAAACATACCGCGTTAGAAGGTGGGCGCTGATTTAAAACATACCCGCGTTAGAAGGTGGGCGCTGATTTAAAACATACCCGCGTTAGAAGGTGGGCGCTGATTTAAAACATACCCGCGTTAGAAGGTGGGCGCGATTTAAAACATACCCGCGTTAGAAGGTGGGCGCTGATTTAAAACATACCCGCGTTAGAAGGTGGGCGCTGATTTAAAACATACCGCGTTAGAAGGTGGGCGCTGATTTAAAACATACCGCGATTAGAAGGTGGGCGCTGATTTAAAACATACCGCGTTAGAAGGTGGGCGCTGATTTAAAACATACCCGCGTTAGAAGGTGGGCGCTGATTTAAAACATACCGCGTTAGAAGGTGGGCGCTGATTTAAAACATACCGCGTTAGAAGGTGGGCGCTGATTTAAAACATACCGCGTTAGAAGGTGGGCGCTGATTTAAAACATACCCGCGTTAGAAGGTGGGCGCTGATTTAAAACATACCGCGTTAGAAGGTGGGCGCTGATTTAAAACATACCCGCATTAGAAGGTGGGCGCCTGATTTAAAACATACCCGCATTAGAAGGTGGGCGCCTGATTTGTGTCGTCGTGTTGACGTAATGTAAAGTGGGGCCCTATTGCCATGCCATGATAGTTAATGTGTGGACATAAGCGATGCAAAAGTTGAGTAGATGAGAATGCGACCCTGTAAGTCGAAATACCGTTCTTCGCGTGGACACAACACTGTTGGGGACATGTAGTTTAGCATGACGTCTTTGTACAATCTCCAAACATGAAAGCGATTCTTGTAGTGAGTTGCGGTGCGGAGGCCCTTGCGAATCTGCTCATAAATGTTGCGACTTCCTGCTTGTTTCGACTGAAGAACACTGTACTCAAATAAATTTATGAGTTTTGGGAGGGAGTTGATTCGCGTTGACTTTGTAGCCGGCCTTGGTATTCGCATGTCACCGCTAACTTCGGACGTAGCCCTCTCTCGCTTCCCAGTCTTGGCCACCGTTAATGAAAACATTCGAAAACAATTTGTAGAAATGCATCTTAAAAATAGAAACATAAAAATTCTATCGAATTTTGATGAAAATGTTTGTTGAAAAATAATTTGCTTATAAGAAATACCTGCATATATATATATATATATATATGTCTGTCGAGCTTGATGACATGCGGTGAAACAAAGCAAACGTCCTATCCAAAATTCTTCCGGTGAAGACTTAGTTTGCCGATGCTTTTCCATGTTTATCGGCGTCCTCTGGCGATGATCCCTTAGAAAATGCCCGGTTTACGATATGTGAGAATGACGATCTTTTGAGCGGACAAGCGAGTCTTGTGTAGATTGCTTGTCCGCCTCTATCGGGGTGGTCGGATGGGTGCATTTTGTCTTTTGTGAGATAAAGGAGAAAATATTTCCTAATGGTGGGACCGAAGCCGATTTAGGCCGCCACGTATCCCCATGAGGGAATCAGTCGTGACGTAGTTCATTACAAGCAAAAGGGGATTGTAAGGATTTTCTAAAATGGGACCGGCCGATGTGGCCGCCTCGTATCCCGCCGAGGGAATCAGGTCATAACGTAGTTCATGTTACAAAGAAATGTGTTTACGGGAAATTTGCAATCTAGGAAGCGGAACCCGACATGGGTTCTTTGCGTATCACTTTGGGAGCGCAATTTTTACAACACAAGAAATGCATTACATAGAAAAATCCTAAATGTAGTATCTTTTCACTTGCATCCGCGTTGATAGCTTTGGCCATACTTCACCGTCCATTTCAGCTAGGATTAACGCTCCTCCAGTCAACACCGGTGAACCATATAAGGCCACTTGCGATTAGGTGCGAATTTTCCTTTAGCTTCATTTTGGTGCGGGAATATTCATTTTAGCACCAATTGCCCGGTTCGAAAATCCTTGGTTTTACTTTCTGTTGAAAGCTTTGGCCATTCTGTTTTGATAAAGTTATGCGTGGCGGTGCGTTCAATCGCTTTTCATCAATCAAAGCATCAATTGTTCGTACCGATTCAGTATCCATTTCGCCGTTATTTCGGCTTCTTGGATAATTCTCAAAGATGGTATTTCCACTTCTGGCGGTAACACGACACATTCCATAGACCAATAGATACGGCGTTGCCCGGTAGAAGTCCTGGCGTAGTGCGATATCCCAAAAGTGCAAAAGGCGGATGCTCATGCCGGTGCTTGTAATTATCAATCATCTTTCGTAGTATTCTTTTGATGTTTTTGTTGGTCGCCCATTTGCTCCGTTCATCCGAGGTCGATGCGGAGTGGAATTGCGGTGAGTGATCTTAAACTTCTCGCATATCTCATTCATCGACATCTTGTTGAGATTAGCCCCATTGTCTGTTATAATCGACTCAGGGATTCCAAATCGACAAATGATGTTATTGCGGACAAAATCAACTACCACTTTCTTTGTTACTGACTTGTGGGACGATGCTTCTACCCACTTTGTGAAAAAGTCAATTGCCACTAGAATAAATCTGTGTCCATTTGATGCGGCCAGGTTCAATAGGGCCAATGACATCCATGCCCCAAGCTGCGAATGGCCAAGGACAGCTCGTCACCTTGAGTGCGTTAGGGGGTACCTTGATTAGGTCGCCATGAATCTGACATCGATGACATCTTTGCACGAAGTGGATGCAATCTGTTTCCATGGTCATCCAAAAGTATCCTGCTCTTAGAATCTTCTTTGCCAAAGTGAAGCCATTCATGTAAGGCCCTTGCGTGCCTCCGTGTATCTCTTCAACTAAAGCGCTTGCCTCTCGAGCATCAACACATCTTAACAAACCGAGATCTGGAGTCCTCAGATAAATGATTTCTCCGTTTAGGAAGAAATGGTTTGCTAACCTCCTAAGTGTCCTCTTTTGTATCTTGGTTATGCATACGGATATTCACCTATCTTGAGATATCTCTTAACGTCGTGGTACGAGGCTTTCCATCCGACTCTTCATCTATATTGAAACAATATGTCGGTGATCCGATAAGCTCACCTTGATGGGATCAATGTAGTTCTTATCTGGATGTTGAATCATGGAGGACAGTGTTGCGGAGCATCGGCGAACTCGTTTTGAGTTCGTGGGATATGCTTGAATTCTATCTTCTTGAATTTTTGCATAATTCTTTCACGCAATGCGGTAAGGAAGTATCTTCCCGTTCTTGGTCGCCCATTCACCTTGCACTGATGAATCAATAAGTCAGAATCACCTATAACCAACAGTTCTTGAATGTTCATATCAACGGCCATTCTAAGTCCGAGTACCACAGGCTTCATATTCCGCCATATTGTTGGTGCATGGAAATCGGAGTTTTGCGAAATTGGGTAGTGTTGACCTGATTCTGAAATCAAAGCTGCTCCAATACCAACCCCTTTGAAGTTTGCGGCTCAGTCGAAGAACATTCTCCAACCCGTACTCTTACGAGATGTCTTCTCCAACAAGCGATACCTCCTCGTCCGGAAAATAAGTTCGGAGAGGCATGTATTCTTCATCCACAGGGTTTTCCAAGATGGTCGGCTAGTGCTTGTCCTTTGATAGCCTTTTGGGTGACATATATGATATCGAACTCACTTAGCAAGATTTGCCACTTTGCTAGCTTTCCGGTGGGCATGGGCTTACGAAAGATGTATTTGGCGGGTCCATCCTTGAGATGAGATAAGTGGTATATGCAGACAGATAATGTCTAAACTTTTGTGCAATCCACGTTAAGGCACAACAAGTGCGTTCCAAAGAAAGTATACCGAGCTTCATACGGTGTGAACTTCTTGCTTAAGTAGTATATGGCACGCTCCTTCTTTCTGTTTCGTCATGTTGTCCCAAAGACGCACCCAAATGCATTTTCTAACACGCAGGCGGATATAACAAAGAACGGCCTTCCGGGTTACGGAGGCACCAAAGCAGTGGGTTAGACAAGTATTCTTTGATTCTATCGAAAGCTTGCGGGCAATCCGATGTCCACTTGGTAGCGGCGTCTTTCTTGATGAGCTTGAATATTGGCTCACATATCACTTTGTTGATTGTGCTATGAACTTTCTTGATGTAGTTGAGGCGACCAAGGAAACTCATTACGTCCTTTCGACTCTTTGGAGGAGGCAAGTCTTGAATAACTTTTACCTTCGAGGGGTCCAATTCAATACCCCTTCTACTTACAATGAAACCTAACGACTTCCCGGCGAGGACACCAAATGCGCACTTTGCGGGATTTAACCAGGTTATACCGCCTCAGTCGGTCAAAAAACTTCTCTAAATCTGTCAAGTGATCTGAAGTCCTTCGCGACTTGATAATAACGTCATCTACGTAGACCTCTATCTCTTTGTGGATCATATCATGAAAAATGGTAGTCATGGCCCTCATGTAGGTGGCACTTTGCATTCTTGAGTCCGAGCGGCATTACTCGATAACGATATACCCCCAAGGTGTAGTGAATCTTGTCTTCTCTGCATCTTCCTCATCCATCAAGATTTGGTGGTAACGGAAAGCAATCAACAAATGATTGTAATTCATGCTTTGCACGGTTGTCAATGAGTATGTGAATATTTGGAAGAGGAAGTCATCCTTCGAATTTGGCCTTGTTGAGATTCCGATAATCCACGCACACTCGTATCTTTCCATCTTTCTTTGGCACAGTACAATGTTGGCCAACCAAGTCGGGTATCTTGTGACCGAATGACCTTTGCGTCGAATTGCTTGGACACCTCTTCCTTGACCCTTAAACTCAAATCAGGCTTGATTTTCCTTGGCTTTTGTTTCAATCGGAGGGTAGGATGGATCGATAGGCAATCTATGCGAAACAATATCCGTGCTCAACCCTGGCATCTCGTCATAAGACCAAGCAAATACGTCGATATATTGTCTCAAAAGATCCGTCAGTTCTTTCCTTTGTGGGGCGTTCGGATGGGCCGATTCTTGTTTCTCTCACATTTTCTGCATCCCCCAAATTTATTGCCTCAGTTTCTTCTAAATTTGGCTTTGGTTTGTTCTCAAAATGTTCCAATTCCTCTGTCAATTCTTCTGGTTGCGAGTCTTCCTCATACTCTTCGAAGTCCTGTTCATTGTTTGGATTTTGTTTGTTTGTTTCATTACATGTCACATATTGCCGACAAATTAGTTTGCATGATGAAAAAAGAAAGGAAAATTATTAAACAAAGCAGATTTTAAAATAGCAAAAGCAATGAAGATTTGTCATTTTAAGCTTTCAAAAGGTGGAGGCAAAATACATTAAACTGCATAAAATGTGGTTCAGGCCTCAATTTAAATCGCATTTTTCATTAAGTACTAATACAATTTGGATAGGCATGATTGGGAAATAACAGATGGGGTGCTCCGCCAGTTTTAGTCAACACGAATCAACTTTTGGGGACATAAATAAGGCAAAATGAATCTCCTGAAAAATGAAGAAAACCAAATCAGTATAAGGTGAGTAATTATTGATTTAAATAATATACACAGAGTGGAAAGCAGTAGAAAATAGCAAGCAAATTGTATATGCGCGTCCTAATATACAAGGGGCCTCTCTTATGCCAGAGGTGGGCCTATCCGCCAGGTATCGGGGATTGCGACAGTTTTGATCCAAGCTGCTAAACTGCAATGCTTTATCGGAAATGAGACAAAATGAATGTACATTTTCCAATTTCAGCATGTCATGATTAGTTTTGGATTAGTCTATCCTTATCACGCTACACATAATATGATGATTGGTCGTTGGGTTGTGAGACCCGTAGACATCTTTGGCGGATTTCTTAATTGTGGAGTCGATACCAAGGATCGACCCACCTAAGGTGTATGCATGCATGACTTAAAATAAAGGGTGGTATAGCTCTATCTTAAATTTTCTAAGATTTGGCTGACTAGACACAAGGTTCCCGAGCGGACTACTCGAGTGAGAAGGCTACGCGGCCACCAGATGGTCCGGTCACTCCGCGCATACGCCAACTCTCCTAAAATTTGGTAGATTGAAAGAAATTTGCGGGTGCGCAAAACACACCTCGCGTGTAGTGTGTGATAGTGTCAATTTTCCGGAGTGGAAGAAATATGAGCGAAATGCCAATTTAAGATAAGCAGTAAAAAATAAGAAAATTAAAGCAGTTATGCATGCAAAAAAAAAATTCACAAAGGAAATAAATCAAAGAATACATCAAACAAAGAGTGAAAGTAAAGCATAATTATAATTAACCTGAATTTTGCTATGGTTTAAGAACCTGATGTTCCCCAGTGGAGTCGCCATGCTGTAGCGCCCTATTTTGACCTGCTCGGGTCAAAGCGGAGCGCGGACGTGTTCGGGGTGATTCCTGGGTAAAGGATTGAGGAGTCGCCACCTAATTATTTTTACGGTGAATTAGGACACCTAAATATTAAACTAAGTGCTGCAGTGTAAACTCCAATTTTAAGGTCTGCGAAACTAGTGAGATTCTAGGTAAGGGTTCTTTATTATCCTAAAGGGAAGGGGTTAGGCATCCTTTAAGATCCGCTAACTTGCGGTTATCCGGTAAAACTCAGATTAATTATTGCTAGAAAAATACATGTTTTACAAGTATAAAAAAGATGTTTGCAAATATGATGCATTTTATACAAGTAAATATGATGCATTTTATACAAGTACGTATTCGGATGACATAAAAGAAAGATACATGTAAAGTTTTTTTTTTTAGAAAACATGCATTTGTGACAATAAATTCTTTATAATGCCAAAGAAGCGAATCTTTCGAAAATCAACAAGTTGCAAAAAATAATAATAAAAAGATAAGCTTATTTGTACAATTAATTGAAGCAAATAAAGATGACAAGAGTTGTTTTTTTAAAAATCTTGAATTCGCGTGACGAGCCTAAAATAAATAAACTAGCGAAGGATTTCTAAGTTTGCGAGCCTACAAATAAATAAGCTAGCGACGGGTTTCAAATCTTAAACTAACCTATGAATAAAACCTAAGTTTGCCTATTCTAAGCATTTCGATAATTACATAAGTGCGATAAACAATATTACAATACAAAGCGAGATAAAAGCTGAATTAAAGAAAGAAATAACAATAAATAAATTCCGAGGAATAATCGCCTTTATTTACTTTAGTCACCCAATTTGTCAAGAACAAACGGTTAGAAACAGTTAAATACAAATAACTTCATATCCGTATTCAAAACAGTGAATGTTTTGATCGCGGAGGGCTCAGACTTAAATTTTGAAAAGAACATTCCAATCACGTCGTGGCTGCAAACATATGACTAATGTAGTTTATTTTGATTGCCTCGCCTACTAAACGTGTCGGTCTCTCGGGTGAAATAGAAAAGATCACTATAATCATGTCGTGGCTGCGAATATATAACTTGCTGGTTATTTTAGTCACCTTGCCTACTAAACATGTTGATCTCGGATAAAAAGGTTTAAGTCTTCATCCTTGCCCAGAAGTTATATTTCCGTCTTTGCAACTGTGTAGGCCTCAAAATCGACGGATATTTTTCATCGGCCATTGTAGTATCGTGTTCAAATCAGTAAAATAAAATCGGAACAGAAACAGCAGCAGCAGCAGTAGCAGTAGCAGAAAAAACAGAGGCAGAAAAGAAAAAAAAAACAATTTCCGAAAATGACGCGGTGTCTAGTTTAAGCGATAAAAGCAAGAGAACGGTAATTTGAATCTTTGAAAGCGATTAATTTGAATCAGGAAAGCAATATTTGAAAGGTGCGGTGTTTATTTTAAAACAGTAAAAACAATAATCTGAATCCGAGCAGTAAACTGAAACAGAAAACAGCGCCCGAACAGACGCGGTATTTGTTCAAAAACAGTAAAACAATGATATCCGTCGCAAGAAATCTAAAACAGTTATACTAAAAAACAGAGAAGCGAAACGAAAGAAAAGCGCGGCCTCGAATTCAATTTCGTCGGCCTTAATGCGATATTAATAAAACAAGAAGCGGTGCCAAAGAAGCGAGCGGTGGCGATTTAAAACATCCGACCCGAGTTAAAATTCGAAATATTCAAATCGGGTCGCTCAGACCGGTCGATGATCTGACCGGATCGATGTTTCAACGGATCGATTTCAACACCCAATTCGGATAACCAATAACAAGAATATGAAATGCAAGAATTACGAAAATGTTACCCAAGGTCGACCGACCGGGTCAATGACCGACCGGATCGGTGTTTCAACCAGGAATCAAATAAATTCATCAATTTGGATGACCAATGATAACAACAAAGAAGAATGTAAGAAAATTGGGAAAATCTAAATCGGTCGACCCGACCGGTCGATGACCGACCGAATCCTGTGTTCAACCCGAAGTTAAATAATTTCATCAATTTCAGATAACCATGATAACAACAGCGGCAATGTAAGAAAATTGGGAAAATCTAAGCCTGTCGACGGGCCGGTCGATGTTGACCCGAATCGTGTTTTCAATCCAAAGTCAAATAATTTCATCAATTCCAGATAACCAATGATAACAAACAGCAACAATGCAAGAAATTTGGAAATTTAAATCGGGTCGACTGACCGGTCAAGAATCTGACCAAAATCGGTGATCCAAATCAAATCTTAACACCAAATTCGGATAACCAACATACATAAATATGAAATGCAAGAATTACGAAAATGTTACGAGCAAGATCGGTCGACCAAGATCGACGATGGTCGACGACCAAATCGATGTGACGAAAAATCAGAGAATCAAAGGGGATGACAAACCTTTTCGGACTTGATTCTTGAACAACAAAGAAGGCAAATGCTTGAAATCAAGAACACAACAAAGATATATATATTGAATCCTTTTTTTTTTAAAATCCTCCGAAAAAATCCTTCCAAAATGAAGAACAACATGGGGTATTTATAGGTACTCAAACCCAACGTCCCAACCCCTCATACCCCCCTTAAACGAATTCAAATTTCAAAATAAAGGGGGAACAAAAATCTGATTTTTGGGGCGTGTTCTTGGGGCAAGCGTTCGGCGGTGTCAGGGTAGGGTGGTGGCAGTGGTGAAGTGACGGGGGTAGGGGTGCGGCGGCGAAGCAGGGAGTGTAGGGTGCGGCGCCTGGGGGGGGGTAGGGTTTTAGGTTTTCTGATTTTGGTTTTTGTTTGGGGGGGGACGATTTGGGGAATTAAAGGGGAAGGAAATGGGTCGGGTAGGTTGGGTCGGGTCGGGTGAGTGGTAAGCGGGAGTTGGGTGAGGCGAAATGGGGATTTAATTGGGGAGTTTTGGGCTTGTGGTGTTGGGTTTAATTGTTTTGGGTTTGGGTATAAGGGAATTTAATTGGGGGTTTGAAATTTGTCAGGTTGGGTTTAATTGTTTTGGGTTTGGGTATAAGGGAATTTAATTGGGGGTTTAAATTTAGTCAGGTTGGGTTTAATTGTTTTGGGTTTGGGTATAAGGGAATTTAATTGGGGGGGGGGGGGTTTTGGGCTGGTCCGGTTGGGTTTAATTGTTTTGGGTTTGGGTATAAGGGAATTTAATTTGGGGTTGGGCTTGGACGAAAAAATGGGTTTTAATTTAGGCTGGGTAGAAATTGTATTGGGTTAGGAAATAAAAATGGGTTAGGAATTGAAAAATATAAAAAGGGGTTTAATATTAAAAGATATTATATATATATATATATATATAGTTTGTAAAAGATGTGAATTATTTAAAATAACATAACAATGTGATAATAAAATATAATATTTGCGAAATGTTTAATGCTTAATAAAAAATGGAAATGCAATGCAATTGAGAATAAAATAACCTAGAATTTTTTGGATAAAACTTATGATTATGATAAAAATGCAAATGATAGTAAAAAATGCGAATAGTAATAATAATAAGAGAATAATAATATATGTGTACGCATGTATGTATGTAGATTAAAATTGTTTTTCAAAGTGTCAAAAATGTTAAAAATTACGAATAAAATCATAAAAGATAGGGACAAAATTGGGTGTCAACACTCATCTCAAGCATTTGTTTTACAAACTCGTTGAATCGAGCAAGATTTTCTGCATCCTCCACTTCATTACTCCTATCAACATGCAAGTATATGCGATCATACAAGTGATATAGTGATTTTAAAAGTCGGATGTCAAACCCACATGTACTTGTAATTAACCGTCAACTATATCAAACTAATTCTAATTAGCTAAACAAAAGATGGAATTCGAGGGTTTAATTATAAACTATCTAAAAATCATCAAATTTGGCACCGGTGGCTTGAAAGGGCGGAAGTAACCGTTTGAATTGCAACGGACGACCACTACTGACCCCTTTATTAATCTAATATTTTCTTTAAGTCTTATTTTTTGTTCATATCAGTCAGATGACAGGAATTGGAGAAAGTAGTCGCAACATCGGAGACAACACAAACAATCTTGGGCTGGATCGTTTGCCGATAGGAACCACAAGACCCAAAGACCCGGTGCCAAATTTGATGATTTTTAGATAATATCCTCGCTTTAATGAAATTTGCACACAAGTCAATCCTACTTATTCACGCCAAATTTGATGATTTTTAGATAAGATCAATAACCTCCTAGAGTTTTATGAAAAAAAAGTAAGTATAAACATAAGAATATATTTGCTTGTAAGAGGTGATTCTTTCCTCACTGGTGGGAATCAGGACTTCAATCGATTCCCAACCGTATTCGACCTTCATTGTTGGTAAATTATCGGCAATAATTCGTGTTTTGTAGTCATTGGCGGGGGAATCTCTGCCGTCGGGTAAAACCTTTGAAACTATTTTTTCTCAAAGGTCATGAGTAAAATTCTATGTCTTTGGCAAGTAGGAAGAAGCCACAGGGTTTAGGCTGGAGGGAGCCCCACCTTGGGGGTTGGTTTTCTTTTTGCTCGAAGAGACATTGCTACTAGTTGTAGGGTTGATCATGCTTGTTATGAAAATAGTAAGATAATAATCAGAGGTTCAACAAAAAATGTCTTTGCGCAAATAAGAGGTGAATGGCCTTACCCTCAATTTGGTGGAGTATTTATAAGGAAATAAATGGTGATGCCGCTTGAAGGAAGTATGTGGTGAACGGCAATCGGTGGCAGCACGTGCGTGTCAGGGCAGAAGTGATTGGATGTCACACTTTATCATTACTTTGCAGTCTTCCGTTAATCGAGGGAAGTCAAAAAGTTGTTGTCGTTTCTTCAAGATGACGATTGGAGTAATGAAATATATGGATGGTATTCTTCAAAGTTTCCTGCCAGAACATAGAGTGTAAATTAGTTGTTATTTCAAATCCACTTTCCTGTTGCACAAAACTCACACCCGGAAAGTGCGAGGACTATCCGTATAGGGCAAAATTCGTATAAGACAGCTGTCGAATTATAGTGCGACACATAGCGATTTTAATAGTAGCATTCAATCAGTACCGGATGCAACACGTGCATGTTTGGCACCGATGGCTCAAAAGGGTGGAAGTAACAGTTTGAATTGCAAGGGACATTCGTTATTAAAATCGGGCATACTTCTTCCAATGGAGCTTTAATGAGATTTATTAAGATATTGATTATCCAATTATTACAACATTCATTCTCCTGTATTAATGAGAGCATATTTCGTGGGTTGTGTACCTGTATAGCTCATGTATAAATAGGACACATTATTCTATTGTAAAGATCATCAAATTCTAGTTATTACAATACAATTACTCATATTCTCTCGATTTATACGCTTGCATACAAGTTATCATACGTCTTCCAATGGAGCTTTAATGACATTTATTAAAATATTAATTATCTAATTATTATAATATTTATTATGTTGTATTAATTAAAACATATTTCATGGGTTGTGTACCGTGTAGCTCATGTATAAATAGGACACACTGTTCCATTATAAAGATCATCAAATTTTAGTTATTACAATACAATTACTCATATTTTTCTCAATTTCTGTGCTTGTATATAAGTTATCATATCTTTGCTCAGAGACCATCACAAGGCTTAGGCTAATTATTACCTTACTTTGTCTTATTATTACTTATTTTTGGTATAATTCATCTAGAATTCTTATCTAATGTGTCACTTGAGATCCACGTGTCCTTAATGTGTCACTTGAGATCCACGTGTTCTTGACCACGTATATAAATTCAATTGTACTATTTTACGGATAAACATACAGATACTTAAGTAACACACCATATTTGGTATCATTTTTTGCTATGTATGAAATTCAACACACCCAATGCAATATTTGGTTTGAAATTTAAATCTGCATAACTAATACATGTATAATTCATAAAGAAGTCTATATATTATTTTATATAAGATAGAAGATGAAATAATTAATACATGAATAACTAAATCATGCTTAATTAATTCCCGAATGAAATAATACATCAATTTCCTGTTAACTAATACTTCCTTTAAAAATTATTTTTCTCTTCCTTCTCTTTAGTTTCTCTCTCTAGGTATAGTGAGGTGCGCTTCACTGTACACCCCTGCAGGCCATGGCCAAGGCCAGGGGAAGACCAAGGAAAAACAAAGGAGACAAGCATGCATCGGGATTCAGGAGAGGTTCGTATAGCCTATTTCTCTTATTTTTGAAACTCCCATTTTGTGGATTAGTATGCTAATGTGTTCAGTTTATCCATGGGTTGTCTCGTCTTCATGCTGATAAAAAGGGCAGCACGGTGCACTAAGCTCCCTTATGTGCGGAGTCCGGTGAAGGGCCGGATCATAAGAGTCTATTATACGCAATCTTAACTCACATTTATGCAAGAGCTGTTTCGCTTGAACCCATAACCTCTTGGTCACATTTGACTTACCAGTTACTTTATCATCTTCATGCTGATAATTTATGGAATTTCTTTTTTTGGGTTGTGGGATTAAGTCAAATGTTGATGGTTTCTTTTTATATTCAACTTAGTGTTGAATGGTATATATGAGTAGTTTTGGTTGCGACGGTAGGGTAAACTTGGGTTTTTGGACTAGTCAGACACGGACAGTGGCTTTTTCTATTTTAAATCTTTTACTTCTTTCCCAGCTTCAAATGTTGAGAAATGGAGGGAATAGAAGAGAAAATCAGAACATTTCTCTTGCCTAGTTTGGTTTTAATCTACGAGGTGATGATGGAAAGTTTAGGAAGAAAACACAGGGAGACTAATAAAAAAAAGGAAGAAAACACAGGGAGGAGATGTCATTTTCTCTTGATAAGCGAGAGGAGAAAGCATTTTTGTTTCACTTTCTCTTATTTTCTCACTGTTCCAAAGCAAGTGAACTTTTTTTTTCTGATAAGGTAAAGTTTTGTTCCAAGCAAGTGAAATGAAAAGTAATTCTCTTATTTTTCTCATCATTTCCCAGATATTTTCTCTTCTTAACCCTTAGCCTCCTTACTTCTCCAAAAATCTTGATGTGGTGAATTTAATTGGAGATAAGGTATGAAATGAACATTCTAAACGAACTATTCTTTCCTTTCATGCTTGGACCACATGTCAACAAACAGAAAGTGTTTGTTCTTGGATTTTAACCTTTATTGGAAAATTGGAGATCATATTTATTAACTAGGAACTAGTACCTGAGAGTCAAATTATTGGTAATTTAAATTAGGATCAAATTCCTTTCATTTCAAAAAAATTCCTTCCTAGTAGATTGAAAGCAATTAGACTAGAGACATTTTCCTCTCTTTATCCATCCTCACATGTTCTTCATAATATATGCAGGGAGTGCCACCACTTGATGTGCCAGAGTTGTTGGAATATTAGTTAGACATTCACTCCCATTTCTGGTTGAAGGAGGGTCCTCACTGATTGAAGGTGAGTCGTTTTTTCGATTGTTATACTGATTGAAGGTGAGTCGTTTTTTCGATTGTTATACTGATTGAAGGTGAAATTATGAATGATGAGCTAGATTTAAGAATTGCAGTGTCCTTCAGAGTACTGGTCACTGTTATGAAGGTGGATTTTGGGGAGATTCAACCAAGTAGAACCTATCAGGTGATAAAAGGCATGTAGCTATAGTCACAACTGCTAAGATTCCTTAGATGACAGGAAGTGCTGTAAATCTTCTATCCCGAGCAGCTTACGCCAAATCAGAAAAGAAGAATGTTAAGTTTCTGGTTCCATATGCAATTGGCTCGAGGAGTGAATTGGTTTCAAGACTGATTCAAGTTCATTTTACCCTGAAAAGGTAGTCCCTGATTAATTAGCTAAATAGATTATAATATAAGACAGGCGAAGATGTTGAGATGGATGTGGTTATTTGATACATGATTTTTTCCCTTCCAGTTCCCCAAAGAAAGGCGGAGTATAATACCAGCTGGAGACACTTCTCAGTTTATCCAGTCAAGGGATGCCGATATTGCAATTTTAGAGGAGCCAGAACATCTCAATTGGTACCACCATGGTAAACGTTGGAGTGATAACTTTAATCACGTTGTTGGCATCGTCCGCACAAATTATTTGGAATATGTCAAGAGGGAAAAGAATGGGTCTCTTCAAGCTTCTCTTGTGAAACACATTAACAATTGGGCCACAAGAGCATATTGTGACAAGGTATGTTTAGTTTATGGACTAAATTCTCCACCGTAAAAGGGTGAAAGAGGAAAACTGTTGGTTACATGCATTAAGCATTGGAAGATGCTTTTAACTCTGCATTTTGAAGCACCATGTCCTCTTATAAATTTTCAATCACCCTGCTTATTTTATGTTGGTCCTAATCACCTTTCTGCTGCTAAACAGTATTCACCCAAGTTTCTTATCTGCAATGTTCATGGTGTCAATCCAAAGTTTCTGAAAATAGGAGAAAAAGCAGCTTCAAATAGACAAAGCAGCCAGCAAATTTCCTTTAAAGGAGCATATTTCTTAGGCAAAATTATCTGGGCGAAGGGAAATTGGTACTTGATACATCTGTTAACAAAGCACAAAACTGACCGCGATGGGTTTAATTTGGATGTATAGAGGTAGAGACGATGCAGATGATTCTCTTCATGGGTAAGAATCCTACTGTAGAACTTTTTATTAATGAAGAATGTAGAAGTTGTTATGCATAATAGGCACACATTTTTACTGCATCTTTTTCCATTTTGGTGCGATGATCTAGAAAGCATCATTAAGGAATTTTAATGGAATTGGCAATACTAACGTTCTGTTCCCCCGTGGCAAAATGATTTTAGAATTACTGTTAATGCATCAATGACTAAGATGGTAGAGATTATCCATATGATCAGCCAGGTTAACCTGAAAAGTAATTGAGCACATTCCTACCTGAATTATGTGATGTAGAGTATGAGACAGATATACTCACCCGGGGGATTTCAATTAATTCTTTTAAAGGGCAGAAGTTTAGTAGGTGGTAGAGCGTTGTCTAGTTTCCCTTATCAGTACTATTATTATTATTCTCCTATTATCTTTTATTATTACTTGTTCCTTTGCTTCGGTTATCATATTATTTTTTGTTGCTACTGTTCTTTTCTCCATTACTTTCAACATAGCTTCTTCTCTACTGAGGTCTGTCAGAAACAATCTCTCTGCCTTCACAAGGTAGGGGTAAGGCTGTGTACACACCACTCTGGCCTGACCTCACTCGTAGGATTACACTGTGTATCTTGTTGTTTTAAAGGGTAAATACCTCATGAATCACTTTACTTGTATAAAGTAAGATGAATGGCCTTAGTCTTTTCTATTTTTGGTGTAAACAGGATATTGTTAGTGATGGGACCTAGTGGATCTGATAGGCAACTGTTAATGTTTTAGATCTTCAGCTACTGGCTGATCCCTTCGTTTGTTCCTTTGGCTCCTCTTGGAGCTTGTAACTACAGCTCTCAGCAACTTTGATGCTGATCTTTTGTTATTTCAATACAAGTTATTACCTTTCTCAAAAAAATCAAGTCTTAAACTTTTTCTCCTCGACATCTTCTATAAATACTGAATGCAATTTTTTTTCTTGTGAATTTTCATCGACATGGTACTTCCAATTGCTAGATCTTAAGCTTGATCAACGATATTGAGTGCAGACCCTTTGCTGCCTTTGTTTGATGCTAGTAGTTGTTTTTCTTACCATATCCTTGTTCCCTGTTCGATTCTTTACAGTCCAACTTTTTAATGTATATAGTTTTGGTTGCAGTGTTGCTCTATGTACTGCCATGGCCGGGGCTCTTGCAATGGGGAATATTGGACCACCCATCGAATGAATTTTTCCAGGTATTCCCCCAACCTGCTTGACTTACACGACGCCTGAAGACTTTGTAGCAAAATCTAAAGAGGTTCGTGGGAAGCTGCTACACGGAGGTTCATGGAATATTCTGACCTCTTTAAGGTTTTGACTAGTGAAACAAGACTGACGTCAGAAGGGCATGTGGATATTAGTTTCCATGCCAAACCTGGATTAATCTAGTAATGCTAGGCTGCTAATGTTACAAATATAAGAAGACAGCTCATGTGTGTTGGCTAATTAAATGTATTGATATATGCTAAATGTCTTGTTTAATTGTTCCATTGTCAAACTTTTCTTAAGGATATAATAAACTATTTACAAGTATAATATGACATGTTCCTTTAAGTCTAGCAAAACAATTGCAGGCTTGAATCTTCATTGTGGCACGACACATGCATTTATATATGGATTTTGAAAAGGTCCAACAAAGAAACAAAAGAATCACCAACAAAAGATTACATTTAATTAAACCCCAATGTGTATAAGATAACCAAGCAATTAAGACAAGGGTAAAAAGAAAAAAAGCAGTCTCCTTCAGCTCCATTTCTACTTGAGCAAAAATATAATTACAAAGAGAACTCCAAACATTAACAAAATGAAGAAAAAAAGATGATCCGACGCACCAAGTTCTCGTGTTGATGTAGGACTGGGGAAGGCGGCACCCTAAGAGGTGTTAAGTAGGTAGCTTACCCCGACGCAAGCATCTGTAGCTAATTTCTTGGCTCGAACGCGTTACCTATACAAACATTTGACTAATTCTCATTTCTTCCATGGTTGAATGGAAAGAACCACCACCAAGATAATAATCAGCAAAATAATAATGGCAATACAAGTCCACTTTCTTGAACTTTTCTGGTGCTTTCTTGCTACCTCAAGTTGCTGAGCCCCACCTCGCACAAATGAATTGGCTCTGTTGACTTGACTTTCAATATCATCCAATTGAACTCCTTGACTTTCCACTAAAACTGCCATGTCCAAGAAAACTTGGTGCAATTCTTTCAGATTTCTCTCTAATTCCTTCACAGCTTCATGCCTTTCTTGAATTTCCATAACTGTGTCCATTACTTGTCCTCTTCCTTGCTCCTGTATTGCTTTCTGCAAGAATGTCTCACTTTGGCCAGTAGATATCAGATTATCCAGTGTACCTTCATCTGGATTTTCTCCGGTCACCGTGTAGTACCTGTTGGAAAATAATTTAAACTTTTAGACGAGCTAAATTATATATTTCAATATAGTTTTAAGAATAGTCAGAGGTCCTGATTCAAGTTTCATCGATATTCGATACTCATTATCAAAAGGATTTTTCTTGTGTTTGGGTCATAGAAGGAATCAGAACCGCACGTGAGAGACATGTTCACGAAAAAATATAATTAAATAATCAAAATTGTGTTATCTCTAACAGTTTCAGCTTTTAGATGAGATAACTACATAGTTCAACGTAAATAAAAAGCTTTTAGATGAAATAACCACATATTCGACGTAAACAAAGTAGGTAAAGGTCCGGATTTCAAATTTTACTACCAACCATTATCAAATTTGGGTCATAAAAATTTCGATACTCTATTTGACTTTCATCTAATATTAATCCCGCCGTTAGAAAAAAAAAAGTCTTGTATTTGCCCTTTAATCCCCAATGGAGCTTCAACCTGAGGTGATTTTGAACCATAATCTAAAATTGAGGACCTTTTTCTCGAAGAATTTGCACACAAGTCAACCCTACTTATTCACGCTAGAGCTTCACTAATGACAAGAACCAATACAAAACGATTTTTCTCAAAATTTGGATAAGTGGACTCTATTCATTTCATGCTGGGCTTCGTGGATCTTCGTTAATAACAAGGGCAAATATTACGGCATGACTGAATCAAAAGTCAAACAGAAGGCAAAATTGCTAATTTCAAATAAAAATAGACCTTGTGGTCTGACCCTTCCCAGATCTCACGCATCGCGGGAGTTTAGTGCACCAGATTGTCCTTTATACGGACAAATTTAAACCTTTTCATATAGTTTAACATGAGGGTGTGGGCATAGCTTACCCCTATCTTTGTGGGTTCGTTGTTTCCGATAGACCCTCCAGTCAAGAAAAATGATATAGTTTAATTAAATAATTAAAAATATGCAAACAGTTTATTGAGCAGTACCTTCTCTGAACAGTTTCTCTATATTCAGATGCCATTCTTTGCCTTAGTTCATTGAACTGATTCATAGATACTTGAAGTTTTTTCCTCAATCCATTCACAACAGATGTTCTTGTTCTATCTGATGAACTACCAGGTCCACAACCAGGAATACTTCTATTAGCTGCATTAGATCTATCTAATGCCTCTAATCTAACTTTAATAAACTTTGCTTTCTTCAAAGCTATTGAAACATCATTGTCCATCTTTGTTCTAAGATCTTTAACAGTTTTAGCATTGTGCAAAGTCTTGCTTTGTTCATGAGAATTGTGGAGTTGAGAGTGAAGGTTTTCAAGATCTTTAAGTTCATCTTTAATAGTTTCTACATCTTCAAAGAACTTGTCAAGATTGACATGACCACCAGTTTGTCTCATTTGTATACCAGGGGATTCTTGATTTGGTGATTGATGATCTTCATTTCTGAAACGAGAGAAAGAGCCTGAGAATAGATCATTCATCTTGATGAATAACTAGTTAAATTCTTGAGCAAAAAGGGTCTCAAGAATTTGATTGATCTGGTTTTTGAAGGAATAAATGAATTGGGTTTTCTTGGCTAGGTGGTGGGGAGGAAGGGGGTGGGTTGGTTAGGTTGAATTAACTAGTTCTGGAATGGCAGGCTGGAGAGAAGGCTTGTCAAACGGGTTGTCTGCTTCAACAACTATGGTGACAAGTTGGAAGGAAAAATAAGATTTTAAAAGTCAATTCATATTAATGTATTAGTCTTCACTCTTAAATATATAAGTATACAGAGACCCGTTCGTGGTGGCGAAATGGTGAGTAATCCTCCATTTTTAATTAGATATTCTATATTCGAGAGTTGTGTATAGAACTTTTCTTTATTTAAAGCGCTCTGAAAAGCTGACACCGAGTGAGAAATTAAAAAATAAATATATGAAGACTAAAGGTTATAATAAAGTGGTGAATGTTCCTCCATCTTTAACCAGATGTCTCAGATTCAAGTCTAACCAAAACAATAAATATATAAAGACTAAAGATTATTATAGGGTGGTGAGTACTCTTCTATCCTTAACCAGATTCTCGGATCCAAGTCTTGGATATGTAAACGTCTTTAATGGGAAATGCTTTACCTTCTAAAGTAGTCTTTTCGGCGCGAATTCAAATTAATCAGTCCAAAACGGATAAGGTGTTACACCGGGAGTAAAACTAAAAAAATAAATATATAGAGAGGGGGGAGGTATGCGTAGGTTTCGAATCAAGAATGAATAGGAAGGAAAGGGTCAAAAGTATGGTTAAGAACTTAATATTGACTGGGTCTAACAGGGGGTGGGGTTTATACGTCAAAGAATTTTCACTACAGAGATAATGTTCTGATCTGAGAGGCTGTTTGGCTCACGTATTAATTATGGATGGATGGATTATAATGCAAAAAATTGTTTATGGAACGAATAATATGGAAAAAATGTATCCCCTCAAATTGACATTTTTATTTGTGAACCCTTTATTGTTTGTTCTAGATCATTTTTTAAAGGCTAGAAAGATAGTAAACGAAGCCTATTGTCGCGGCCCCATAGTGTCATCTAGTTGGTGTTCATAAAACAAAACAAGTAGGATTATTCTCAATGAAAAAATAGACGGGGGAGAGGGAGTTGGTTGTAATTGAGACACGTATTTTGTAACAAAGTTATCATTGGAGATTTAGGCAACAAAACATGTTCAGGATTAGATTAGTGAGGTGGAATTTACTCAAAATTTAGACATATTTAGCCAGGGCTAGGAATAAATTATCGAAAACTAAATTACTGAACCGAACCGGGAATTTCGATAATTTGATATTCGATACAGTATTCGAAAGTAAAATTTTAGAACTACGGTATTCGGATTCGGATGCGATATGAAATATTAGTCCCAAACAGTATTTAGGATATCCCGAATACCGAATTATGCTCAGAAAATCTGCTCTGTGTGAACTAGTGTTGGATAGTAAGCACTTCGAGACTGACTTCTAAGAATTATTGAATGACAAGTCTTCTCTATACCCTCTGAAATTATGAATTTCTCTCCATACTCTACCCAGGCAAGAAAATATTTTACGTTCACCTCATTTATGGAGTTAGCCTTAAAAAACTAGATGGCATACAGTACCCAATTAATTTCATTACTAATATACGTATGGACAAATGTTAATCACCGTAACTCTAACTTATGTTTATTAAGCTAGTTTGGAACTATTATCATTTTGTTTGTGTCTGATTTAATTTAAAATTACAATAGTATCAAGAGATACTTACTCTCTTCACGAACTAAATGATAATTTATTATTAATAGTCGCTTTCTTAAATGGTAAATCCTTAATATCATACCAAAATTACCGAACCGAAGTTTGATTTACCGAATCAAACCAACTTTTTCGGTTCGGTATTTGATTTTTTTTTCCAATTAGCTTTACTGAATTACTGAACCCAAATATTAAAAATACTGAACCAAATACCAAACGTCTACCCCTATATTTGGCAAGTAGAGCCAAGTTCAGCATTTGAGACTAGTAGTGTACAATCTAATATACATACACACACAAAGCAGGGGAGGGAATTTTTTTGCATCTTAGTGTTTTAAGTTTAACCATTGTATATTCCATGAGAAGAAGCTTAAATTGGTTTGATGAACAAATAAAAGAAACACAAGGTTATGAAGAATAATCTCTAAGAACCCTGAATGAATTATTGGCAAGTCAAAAAAAAGATTCACAAATTAGAGAAAGAATGTTTCCGAAAGTGCATTATGTGAAGGTAACCATGAAATGATATATAGAAGTAGTGAATTGCATTGCGCACATATTTTACAAAATTACAAACTTATGTCCAAAATATCATTGACACTTCACTTCCATCCAAGTACAAATCCAGTCTCAAACACACCAGATACTAAATCATACTTCAACTCAGTTTTACAAACCAACACCATACACAACATCACAAACCCGATAGTTTGGACCTTCATTAACTTATTTGGATTTAGGATATATTTCCAACTATTGCTATAATTAAAGTTGCTTTAAGGTTTTAGCCCCTCGTAACATCCATGTAGCTAGCTGGATAGCTAATGGAATGATATATAGAGGCAACCTTAATGGGGATAAGTCAAGGATGAACTGCCTGTCGATAGCCAAGGATGATCTGCCTATTCTAGCAACCAAATATCGCGGTAGGAACAGAGTCCATAGACCTCCATTTGGTTCTAGTAAAGACGAGAAGTTATCAAATTTTGAGGTTGCAGCAGCAAATTTGCTGCAGAACCCCACTTACTGGCCATGAGAATATCATGACCAGTATTCATCGTATCAAGAAATGCCTCAACAGAGGGCCTAGCATTGTGAACTGGATAAGTATCGAGATTTCGCCTGGAGTACAAGCTAGTGACCTCTGATGAATCATAGGACATTTTGCTAGCTGTTTCCTTTGGGGAGTACTTAAAATTGCATACATCAGACTGAAGAACTTCAGAATTCTGTGATCCGGTGGGATGACATTTCCTGTTGCTAGTCTTGGTTGTACCATTTGTATCATTGTTGGTACATCCATTCGTCTTCCTCGTGTTCAAGAAGTGGCCCCACCTCCCCTAGGTCGACGCATGCATGTAGGTGGCGTGAGAGGTGCAAGAATGGCTGTAACCATTAAATCGGGGCAAAAATGAAGCAACAAAAATGAGAACATGAAAGGAAATTTAGATACTAGAAAACAGTTGGCTGGAATTAATCTCTTCGTCTAAGTGAAACACATTTTAGTTACATGCTTTTATTCTTCTTCTAGTAGCTAGTATCTAAATTTAGTATCATATCATTTCTAAAGAAAGAGAACGCTAAAATTTATTCTCTTATATATAGAGTGCACATTGCTAACATGAAAACGCTAGTTGTTAGCATAATAACTACATGAATCAAAGCCATCTGTAACTATTTAGTAAAAACAAGAATTTACCTTGCGTGGTTTAAGCAATTTATTCTCTATTTCCTTTGAGCGGGATTTTCTACGCCTTAGTATCCCATGATACTGCTTGGCATTGACAAATATTGGGCACTTCATCAGATGTCAAATTCAATGGTAGCATAATCCGGCCCTTCAAAATTGTGAGAATAGGAAGTCCATTATGAGTATATATAGTGTGTATCATTTTGTTAAAAAGTTCTAAGACAATACTTCTAATGAATAATACAGGTCAGAGTATAGGAAACTTCCTCACAAAAGAGATGATTAAACAATAACTACATGTTATCGTCCATAATAATTAAAATTAATAACTTAAAAGATAAAGTAGGTTTACCCTACTGCAACAAGTTAAAATACAGTAGTAGTGTAAACTGTTTTTTTTCCTCTAGCAAATATAATCTATACAAGTTAAATCCAAAATAATTTACCAGGGACTGAGCAAAACCTAGCTCAAAGTGGCCTTGATAGTCCATATTATATGATTGCATAGAATCATAATTCTGAACATCTGAAAGCTTTTCTGCCTTATATGAAGACTTCGAATCACCTGATTGAGAGTCTGCATAAATGTTAATAAGAGTTTAATAAAAGTGCCATATAAAAATATAACTCCAATTGGTTAATTAAACTAAAGCTGAAATTAGTATGATAGCAGTGACAAAATGAAAAATTAAGAAGAGTGAAATTGAGATTCTATAGCTCAAGAGAAGCTAAAAATACAGAAGCAGCAATTATAATTCTCCCGCTTACATCTAATTCGGTTATTATCTCGTCCACCAACTGACTCTCGGAGATTTCTCGATTATCAAAAAGATCTGCTTTTGATCTTCAACTATTCTCTAAGAGAAATTTCAGTTTGAACTTATTTTAGTGAGAATGTAAACACAATTTGAGGCTTAAATAGCTTAATAAAATTATATTCCAACCATTCCCTTCAAATCTCTTCTTGATCTTCCTTTCTACTGATCAGTTCCAATTTACTATATATTTAAAGGTTCTGATCACAATAGAGTCTGAACTTTCCATATCATATGTCCTTATTCTTTCAAATCTCTAAAACTTAAACAAAGGACAACAAGATCAACTTTCATAGCACATGTCCTTATTCTTTAGCATATATAGAGCTCGTACATAGCAAATGAATTTGCAGAATCGGTCATTAAATTTTACTTATATGTAAATTATCAGCGGAAATAAATATTTGGCACTTTAATTACAGCACCCGCCCAAAAATAATATTCTCCTTTTGGAATAATATTCTCGGTGTATATTAGCAATAAAAGCGGAACACTAATACACGGTTAATCAACAACGATGAAAAGAGCAATAATGACATGAAGATTTTTACGTGGAAATCCTTCTGAATAAGGAAAAAATTACAGGCTGAGAGGAGCAATTGATATCACTATAGTAAGGAATTTTACATTTGTAGATCTGAGTAAAATATTAAAAAGACAACTACACACTCAAAAGAAATAACCCTCTTTTGATTTTTCTCACCTCACTACAATATGGCTCACCCTCTCTAGTTTTCCTCACGGACTATTTCTTGTCTGTAATGCCTCTCTTTTTCTCTCTGTGTCTTGGTGTATTTTAAACTGATTGAGGGCTCACTATTTATAGGGATGAAGATGGTAAACTTCAAGTTTTTTTTTAAAATTCCTTATTCAGATTATTACTTTTTTCTTTGCCAATTCTTCAAAAATGATGTGCCAATCTGTTGGATATAAAGCAGTACGGGAAGTAAATAAATATTACAAATGCTTCGAAAGGATAAACAACAAAGATTACAACAAGAAGTTGTCAATCTTTAATCTTGTACTAGAACTTCAAATCTGGATCTTGTATTCAGAAATACAAAAACATGAACTGCTACACTTGTGGCTTGTAGAACCGCTGAGAATCCGAAACGGTTAGAGTCCTTTGAGTTTCAAGTTCACACTTGAAACACTTAGCAACTAATTAGATAATCACAACACCACCGGCTGAGTCGAGAGATGACTCTCTGTCTTTAAGACAAGATTGCCCCGTATATATGCTTTTACGTTAGCGGGCAATAGTCTTCCAAGATAAAACAACAACTAATCAACACTACAAAGCAAATAGGTTGATTCTGACGAAGAAAACAAACACGAAACAACTTGTTGAAGAATGAAAAGAAGAACTCTTTTTGGACTGTTCTTGTTCAAGACTTGTGTCTTCTCTTTCTTTTCTCTTCTACCCTCAAAGTTAGAATACCATTTTCTCTTTATAGTGTTTAGGAGGAGAGGTATTAAGAGGTTGTTTAAGAGGTATATGGCCAGATTCAGATGGTTAAAACTGTTGACTTTCCGGTTGCTGTCAGCATTCCAGAAACTCCAGAGACCAAATTGTAGGGTCCAAAAAATAATATCAGAAGTAGTTCGCCGCCCGTTGGGGCGGGTGGGCTAGCCTTGAACCCAAGCAGACATAGGTCCTCCCTCCTTCAAACACATGGGTTACCCCTTGGGGTCCCAAACCCTTATCCAATTTTGAGGCTTATAAAAAGAACAATTCTTCTTTTTCCCACCGATATGGTAGATTTGTCTCACACCATATTTTCATGCTCAAACACTTTACTTAGTGGACCAATATCTCTTTCATTTCTTAACGAAATTTGACGATCCTTGACCCTACGGTCATCTACTCACTTAGTAGATTATGCACATGTGAAGAACCAAAGACTCCAACATGCGGAACCCGAGTATTTTAAGTCATTAAAGATGGGTGGACGCAACCCCCATCAAAGGCAAATTTCCAACACAATCTTCAAAGATGGTGTCTGCAAAAGAAAATGACTGCAGACCACTTTCACACCATTTTTCAAATCAAAAGAACATGTTTTCTTAAATCATGAGTATGGGCTGGAACCTCACATAAACTTGTTAGAAACCAAAACCATGACAATGAACATTACTATGCATGTATTTACCATAGAGAACCAAAATAGTCTAAATACTAAAAAGAATTTAAGTTTTATGCACTAATGATATAAATATACAATCAAATCACCTCTAAAGTAATTACATTTAAATTCTATGATAGACATTAACTGATAATTTTAAGCTATACTGATCACGTAGAAAATCTTTACACTATTAAAGTATATATAAAAACTTAAATCTTGTAACAAAATAATTACCAGAGGAAATAATGAATTCAGTAGTGTCCCCCTTTGTGGCAGTAAGATGATTTCCAAAAGGCTCAACATAAGCCACTGACTGAGGCACAAGGCTGCCCCACCACCTGTAATTTCTTTGCTATACTCTAAAACAAATTCCTGTAATTCAACAACAAACAGTAATTGTGAATTAAATTAAGGGAACATTTTTCACACTTAACTTCACCAACCTTATCTGTACAAAAATAAAATGATTTAATTAATTAACCAGCTATTCTTAAACGGTGGTTGAGCCTCATAAAGTGAAGGGTGGTCAGTTAAAGCCCTTAATTAGAAAATTATACTGTGTTCACAGATCAAAAATTATTTTTTTGTACATATATATATATATTAAATTTTGAACATTCTTAACGAGATTTCTATCATTGCCACTACAGTCTTCTAGCATAATTTTAAATCTTAATGTTCAACAAAAAAACTAGAGGAAAGGCAATCACAATTTAGAGAGAAAGAAAAAAAAAAGAGAATGAATTTCTTAGAGAGAAAACAAAAAAGAAATAATAAAGATATATATATATAAATTAAAAGGAACATATTAACGAAATTTAAATAAAATTACCAGTCACCACAAAAAATTCTAAGAATCATGAACATAACTGAAGGAAGTTCATTCCATAAGTTTATTTCATTCCCAAATTTACAATATATACAACTCTAACAATTAAGACTTGGCTATCTCTAAGAATATACTAATTAATGTAATTGATCTAACCAATTAAAATTCTATGACACTAATTTATAATCATCCTAATATATGATGACAATATTCATGATTGATGGGATTGGAGATAATTATGAGATTGACCCATATTTAGCTTAACAGTCCCTCGCAGTCTTAGCGGGAGGTTTTCGTATGCTGAAACTGTCCCTAAAATCATCAAATAGTACGCGCGAAAGACCTTTGGTAAAAATGCCGGCAATCTGATAACGGGACGATACATGGAGAACACGGACTTGTCCACATGTAACCTTTTCTCGGACAAATAATATATCCATTTCTATGTGTTCTGTGCGTTGATGTTGGACAGGATTACTGGATAAGTATATCGCACTCACATTATCATAATAAACCACATTTGCCTTTTCAATGGGACAATGAAGCTCTAAAAAGATATTACGGAGCCAACATGATTCAGCAACCACATTGGCGACCCCTCGGTATTCTGCTTCAATGCTCGACCGAGACATTGTTAGTTGTCGTTTGGATGATCATGAGATAAGGTTATCTCCCAAAAATACACAATAACCAGAGACTCGAAATGGAGGACTTATACATATGCAGTCCAAAATGAAGAGTACCTTTGACATACTGCAGAATTCGCTTGAGAGCCTCCATATGTTCTTCTTTCGAATCATGCATATGTAAACATACTTGCTCAACTATATAGGAGATATCAGGTCTCGTGAAAGTGAGGTACTGCAAGGCTGCGGTAGTGTGTTGGATCACTGTATGGGGTCCCTGTAGCGTTGCTTAATTTGGCCTTTGTATCAACAGGTGTGTGTGACGGTTTTCATGAGGACATACCAGCTTTTTCAATGATCTCATCGGCGTATTTCTTTTGACTAAGAAACAGACCACCTGCATATTGGGTTACAACAATTCCCAAAATATAATTTAATGGACTCAAATCCTTCATCGCAAATTCTGTTGCTAAGAGGAACATAATAGACTGACGAAGTGATGTAGATGAGGTCGTGAGAATGATGTCATATACATATAGGAGGATATATGCCATATCGCTCCCCTTATTGTAAATGAACAAGGACTGACCGAACTTGCTGTGTGAGAACCCCGTGTGGATACAAACCCTGCAAACCTGTTATAGCATGTCCGTGGAGCCTGTTTTAAACCATATAAGGATTTTTTCAACATGCAAACATAATCCGGATGTGTAGAGTCTCGAAAATCCAACGGCTGGTGTATGTAAACTATCTCCTATAAATTGTCATGTAAGAATGCAATTTTGACATCCAATTGATGAATGGACCATGATTTTGACAGTGCCAAGCTAAGAACCGTCCTGACAGTTGCTGGCTTAACCACCGAACTGAATATTTCACCACAATCCATGCCAACCTGCTGAGACCTGTCATCACCAACAAGACGAGCTTTGTATCTCGCAAATGAGCCATCAGAATTCTTTTTATGATAAAAAAAAACCACATAGACCGAATAATGTTCACATTAGATGGACGGGGCATTAACTCCCACATCTTATTTTTAATAAGAGCATCAATTTCGTCTAACATGACATCTTTTCAATTCGGGTCTGATAGGGATGCTTTGAGATTTTTTGGTAGAGGTGATGGTTGGACCGAAGATGTTAGGTTAAAATGTCGTTTGGCCAGAAGATCCCGTGCATGGCATGGGTTTCAATGATCCGAGATTGGGCTAACCCCATTGTCTGGGGATTAGGGGTTTCGGCCAATGTAATGGGTCGAGAGGGGATGTAGTTTTGGGCAAAAAATAAAGAAGATAGGCATATGGGTTCGCAGCAAGCGGAGGCGTTGACGGTGACGAAAGGAAGATCGGTGGAACGTGGCTCGAGTGAGAGTCAGAACCATGGTACATCGAAGTCAAGAAGTAAGAAGCAACTCAAGTGCTACAACTGTGGCAAGAACGGGCACTTCAAGAAGGATTGCAGGAAGAGACAGAAAATTGGAGAACATGAGTCATCAAATACTAATGGGAATGTGGCGAGTACCCCGGATGATGGTGAAGTTCTATACGGCGAGGCTAGAACAATAGTTGGAGGCAGAAATCAGTTCAATGATGTCTGGTTACTAGACTCAGGAGCATCGTGGCATATGACATCTCGGAGAGAATGGTTCCACAAATATGAACCAATCTCAGGAGGTTCTGTGCACATGGGGAATGATTATGCTTTGGAGATTGCCGGTATTGGTACTATCAAGATAAAGATGTTTGACGGTACAGTTCGCACTATTCGGGAGATACGACACATGAAGGGCCTAAAGAAGAATCTATTGTCCTTGGGGCAAATAGATAATATCGGTTGTAAAACGCATATCGAGAATGGGATCTTGAAGATTGTTAAAGGTGCACTTGTGGTTATGAAAGCAGAAAAGATCGCGGTAAACTTATTCATGCTTAAAGGAAAGCTGCTTCCAGGGCTCAAATTGGTAAATTTACCTTTCTGTGAGCATTGTTTTACAAGTAAGCAGAGTAGATTAAAGTTTAGTAGATCTGATGCTAGGAGTAAGCACATACTAGACATGATTCATTCTGATGTTTGGGAGTCACCAAAACTGTCCCTAGGAGGTGCAAAGTATTTTGTCTTTTATTGATGATTTCTCCAGGAGATGTTGGGTGTTTCCATCAAAAGGAAGTCAAATGTGTTTCCGGTGTTCAAAGACTTCAAGGCGCATGTAGAACTTGAATCTGGAAAGAAGATCAAGTGCTTGAGGACAGATAATGAAAGAGAGTACACAGACGGGGAGTTTCTTGCACTTTGCAGGCGAGAAGGTATCAAAAGACAGTTCACGGTCACATATACGCCTCAGTAAAATGGTGTGGCGGAACGGATGAACAGAACTCTTGCGGAAAAGATGTGAGCTATGTTGAGGACTGCGGATCAATCCAACTCTTTCTAGACAGAAGCAGCCAAAGCCGCTTGTTATATGGTAAATCGATCTCCTTCAACGGCTATTGATTTGAAGACACCGATGGAGATGTGGACGAGGAAGCCCTCTGATTACTCTGGTATGCATTCATTTGGATGTACTGTGTATGTGATGTACAACACCCAAGAAAGAACGAAGTTGGAGCCGAAATCCAGAAGGTGTATCTTCTTGGGCTATGCTGATGGTGTTAAGGGGTATCGGTTGTGGGATCCCACTACCCGCAAGCTTATCGTCAACAGGGATGTGATCTTTGCGGAAGATCAACTACAACAAAAGGATGAAGGAGGTAGCACATCGAATGTAAGCTCGGAGACTACAACAATTCACGCCGAAATTCTAGTTTCTTCTGAAGCTACACTAGAGCACGAGGTACAAGAACATGTCGAGTCTGAGGCAGAAGAAGTTCGTCGGTCAACTCGTGCGAGAAGGCCGCCAGCTTGGCACTCGGAGTATGTTACGGAGAGCAATGTTGCACATTGTCTTCGAACGGATGATGCAGAGCCCTCAACTTTTCATAAAGCTACAAGTAGCTCAGATGCATCTTTGTGGATTACAACAATGCTGGGGAAAATTGAAGCTCTACACAAAAACAAGACTTGGGAGCCGGTACCATTACCACATGGAAGAAAGGCCATTGGTAACAAATGAATCTACAAGATCAAGTGGGATAGCAACGATCAAGTGGAACGGTATCGTGCAAGATTAGTGGTGAAAGGATTTGCTCAGAAAGAAGGTGTTGATTTCAATGAGATATTTTCTCCGGTGGTTCGACTCACGACAGTCAGGGTTGTTCTGGCGATGTGTGCTACATTTGACTTACATCTGGAGTAGTTGGATGTGAAAACTGTGTTTCTTCATGGAGAGCTTGAAAAGGAGATCTACATGCTCCAACCAGAAGGTTTTGCTGAAACAAGCAAGGAGAACATGGTTTGCAGGTTGAACAAATCTTTGTACGGTCTCAAACAGGCACTGAGGTGTTGGTACAAGAGATTTGACTCCTTCATTATGAGCCTTGGATACAACAGACTTGGTTCAGACCATTGTGTGTACTACAAGAGGTTTGATGGTAATAATTTTATTATCTTACTGTTGTATGTGGATGACATGTTGGTAGCAGGTCTCAACAAAGATCGAATCCAAGAATTGAAGGCACAGTTGGCTAGGGAGTTTGACATGAAGGACTTGGGACCAGCAAACAAGATTCTAGGGATGCAAATTCACCGAGACAAAGATAGCAGAAAGGTTGGCTTTCCTAGAAGAACTACTTTAACAAGATCTTGCGACGCTTCAACATGCAAGATTGTAAGCCAATTTCTACCCCACTTCCTACTAATTTCAAATTATCCTCAAATATGTGTCCTAGCAATGAAGCAGAGATGATGGAGATGTCTCGAGTACCGTATGCATCGGCAGTGGGAAGTTTAATGTTTGCCATGATATGCACAAGACCAGACATTGCACAAGCAGTGGGAGCGGTTAGTCGATTTATGGCGAATCCTGGTGGAGAGCATTGGAGTACTGTGAAGAGGATTCTAAGATACATCAAAGGAACCTCAAATGATGCATTATGTTACGGAGGATCAAAATTTACTGTTAGAGGCTACGTAGATTCAGATTTCGCAGGCGATCTCGATAAAAGTAAATCCACTACGGGTTTGTGTTTACTCTTGCAGGAAGAGCTGTAAGCTGGGCGTCGAAGTTACAGACTGTTGTGGCTCTATCAACAACAGAAGAAGAATATATGGTGGCTACACAAACTTGCAAGAAAGTTGTTTGGATTCAAAGGTTACTGGAGGAGCTCGGGCACAAACAAGAGAAGATGGTTCTGTTTTGTGACAGTCAGAGTGCCTTGCACATTGCAAGGAATCCGGCCTTTCATTCAAGGAAAAAACACATACGGGTCCAGTACAACTTCGTTCGAGAAGCAGTGTAGGAAGGGAGCGTGGACATGCAAAAGATCCACACCGATGAGAACATAGCAGACGCTATGACGAAGCCAATTAATGTTAACAAGTTTGAATGGTGTCGATCCTCCTGTGGAGCAAACATGGCATCGGCGAGTAAGGAAGGATGGAGGGATTACCAAAGGCGACTTCAAGTGGGAGAATGTTAAGGGTGAAGTCCCTTATGTGAGAAATATGGAAAATGTGCAAAATATGAGCCAACCCTTCTACACTTTGAATTCAAAAAATGAGGGTGTGAAGACAAACAAGGTGTGCTACCAAAATTAGGTACCCTAACTTGTGTTCTTTTGAAGCCTATAAATAGGCCTTGTGTTTGCACTTGCAATTCATTCCATTCTAATTCATTCCAAAACCTCCCTAGAATCTCCTAATATTCTTAAGAGAGAAAAACATAGGTTTCTCCTTAGATATTGGTTTAGAGAGATTGAGTGTTCTCCTAGTTACAAGAGAGATAGGTAATTGTTGTTATCTCCTTACATTAGAGAGAAGTATTGTAATCACGTTATCTTAGTGAAATCCTCCTACACTTGCCCTGTGGTTTTCCCCTAATTTGTTTGGGGTTTTCCACGTAAATCTTGTGTCTAAAGTTTATTTCCGCATTTTCTCAACTTTCACTTTAGTAGTGAGGTTGTTTCGACCCTGAAATTTTTCCTAATAGTGGTATCAAAGCAAGGTTGTAAACAATACTGTTCGCAAGTACAATTCACATGTGAATAGTGGGAGCCGATTCAAGTGACAAAACCGAACGTTATTTACAATGGCGACAACAAAGTTCGATGTTGAGAAGTTCAATGGGAGTAATTTCTCATTTAAGCATGAAATTACTTAAGCACTTGACGAAGTAGGAACATTGTTTCCTGCAAAGTGCAAGAAACTCTCCGTCTGTGTACTCCCTTCCATTATTTGTCCTCAAGCACTTGATCTTCTTTCCAGATTCAAGTTCTATCTGCTCATTGAAGTCTTTGAACACTGAAAACACATCTGAGCTACTTGTAGCTTCATAAAAAGTTGAGGGCACTCCATCCTACGTTCGAAGACAATGTGCAACATTGCTCTCCGTAACATACTCCGAGTGCCAAGCTGGCGGCCTACTCTCACGAGTTGACCAACGAACTTCTTCTGCCACAGACTCGACTTGTTCTTGTACCTCGTGCTCTGGTGTAGCTTCAAAAGAAACTGGAATTTCAGGTTTCGTGTTATTCACCACCGAAATTGTTGTAGTCTCCGAGCTTACATTCGATGTGCTACCTCCTTCATCCTTTTGTTGTAGTTGATCTTCCGCAAAGATCACATCCCTGCTGACGATAAGCTTGCGCGTAGTGGGATCCCACAATCGATACCCATTAACACCATCAGTATAGCCCAAAAAGATACACCTTCTGGATTTCGGCTCCAACTTCGTTCTTTCTTGGGTGTTGTACATCACGTACACAGGACATCCAAATGAATGCATACCAAAGTAATCAAAGGGCTTCCCCGTCCACATCTCCATCTGTGTCTTCAAATCAATATCCGTTGAAGGAGACCGATTTACCACATAACAAGCGGCTTTGGCTGCTTCTGCCTAAAAAGAGTTGGACTGACCCGCAGTCCTCAACATAGCTCTCATCTTTTTCGTAAAAGTTATGTTCATCCGTTCCGCCACTCCATTTTTCTGAGGCGTATATGTGACCGTGAACTGTCTTTTGACACATTCTCGCCTGCAAAGTGCAAGAAACTCCCCATCTGTGTACTCCCTTCATTATCTGTCCTCAAGCACTTGATCTTCTTTCCAGATTCAAGTTCTACCTGTGCCTTGAAGTCTTTGAACACCGGAAACACATCTGATTTCCTTTTGATTGGAAACACCCAACATCTCCGGGAGAAATCATCAATAAAAGACACAAAATACTTTGCACCTCCTAGGGACAGTTCTGGTGACTCCCAAACATCAGAATGAATCAAGTCTAGTATGTGCTTACTCCTAGCATCAAATCTACTAAACTTTAATCTACTCTGCTTACTTGTAACACAATGCTCACAGAAAGGTAAATTTACCGATTTGAGTCTTGGAAGCAGCTTTCGGTTGGAGAGAATCTTCAAACCTCATTCTGACATATGGCCAAGTTTGAGATGCCACATCATCATCGGCTTTTATCCTTTGCTAGTTGACACAACACATGTGTTGGCTTCCTGCAGTGTTTCCCCTTTAAGCATGAATAAGTTTACTGCGATCTTTTCTGCCTTCATAACCACAAGTGCACCTTTAACAATCTTCAAGATCCCATTCTCGATATGCGTTTTACAACCGATATTATCTATTTGCCCTAAGGACAATAGATTCTTCTTTAGGCCTTTAACGTGTCGTACCTCCTGAATAGTGCGAACCGTACCGTCAAACATCTTTATTTTGATAGTACCAATACCAGCAATCTCCAAAGCATGATCATCCCCCATGTGCACAGAACCTCCTGAGATTGGTTCATATTTGTGGAATCATTCTCTCTGAGATGTCATATGCCACGATGATCCTGAGTCTAGTAACAAGACATCATTGAACTAATTTCTACCTCCAACCATTGTTGTAGCCTCACCGTATAGAACTTCACCATCATCCGAGGTACTCGCCACATTCCCATAAGTATTTGATGACTTAGGGTCTCCACTCTTCTGTCTCTTCCTGCAATCCTTCTTGAAGTGCCCTTTCTTGCCACAGTTGTAGCACTTGAATTGCTTCTTACTTCTTGACTTCGATCTACCATGGTTCTGACTCTCACTCGAGCCACGTTCCACCGATCTTCCTCTCATCACCGTCACCGTCAACGCCTCCGCTTGCTGCGAACCCATATGGCTATCTTCTTTATTTTTGCGCCTGGTTTCTTCTTCCAAAATAGCGACTGCAATCTCATCGAAGACAAGATACTCCATAAGAGTGTTATTCGTCAAGTTGATGATGAGTTGATCGTACGAGTCCGGTAGACTTTGAAGTAGAAGTTCCGCACGTTCAGTCGTCTCTATTTTGTAACCTATAGATGTCAGTTGCGAATATAGAGTATTCAAGGTATTGATATGGTCGGTTACCGATGAGGATTCCGCCATCCGAAGAGTGTACAATCTTCTCTTTAAGAAGATCTTGTTGTGTAGTGACTTGGCCTCGTACAACCTGCACAACGTATCCCAAATTTCTTTTGTCGTCTTCTTCTCCTCCACGCTGGACAAAACACCATCGGCTAGTGCTAGGTGCAGGTCGGCAATTGCAATGCCATCCATCTCGTTCCACCTGGCATCATCCGTTATCTCAGCGGGTCTATCTCCAATTGCTGCTAAACCATTGTCCTTCCTCAGTATTGCCTTCATCTTCATCCTCCATAACGAGAAATTACTCTCGTTGAACTTCTCAACATCAAACTTTGTTGTCGCCATTGTAAACAATGTTCCACTCCGTCACTTGAACCAGCTCCCATTATTCACACGCGAATAGTACCCGCGAACAGTACCGTTTACAACCTTGCTCTGATACCACTGTTAGAAAAAATTATGGGATCGAAGCAACCTCACTTTAGTGAAAGTTGAAAAAATGCGGAAATAAACTTTAGACACAAGATTTACGTGAAAAACCCCAAACAAATTAGGGGAAAAACCACGGGGCAAGTGTAGGAGGATTTCACTAAGATAACGGGATTACAATACTTCTCTCTAATGTACAAGGAGATAACAACCATTAACTATCTCTCTTGTAACTAGGAGAACACTCAATCTCTCTAGACCAATATCTAAGGAGAAACCTATGTTTTTTTCTCTTAAAAATACTAGGAGATTCTAGGGAGCTTTTGGAATGAATTAGAATGGAATGAATTGGAAGTGCAAACCTAAGGCCTATTTATAAGTTTCAAAATAACACAAATTAGGCTACCTAAATTAGCACACCAAGTTTGATAGCACACCTTGTTTGTCTTCACACCCTCCTTTGTTGAATTCAAAGTCTAGAAGGGTTGACTTATATTTTGCACATTTTCCATATCTCCCACATAAGGGACTTCACCCTTCACATCTTCAAGTATTCAATCGAGATTTTAAGCATCGCTATCTTATACTCCCTCCTTTCCAAAATAAATGGCACTGCTGCTACTTGGGGAATCAAACAGTTTCTTTATTATTACAATGGATTAAACACCTCTAATATTCTTAACTATAATGATCTATAATAAAGAAACTGTTTGATTCCCCAAAAGAAGTCGGAAAATAGATTCCAAATTCATACCAAACTTAGATACATTGACTCTTGTACTCTGAAACTCAATAAAATTTCGGGGATTCACAGAGTATTACAATTGCTTTCATATGACACTCTAAAAGTTTCAAGCATTTTAACTACACTAATTTAAACGTATCTCCTCCTACTTAGAACATGAGCCATCACCAACTATTCTTTGTTGGTCAAAGTAGGTTATCCAATTCACGGTTTCGAGAGAACCCAAATTACACTCAATTTTTTTCCTTTCAGTTTCCTGTATAGCCACAAAATCAACAACAAAAATCACAGAAAATAAACGCATGCCAAAAGAACTAAAATACTTCTCAATGTTTCAAAAATATACAGCCCAACATAAAACATTACGCCATGTAACCCAATATACTATACTATACAACATTATACCCGGAGGAAAGCATTATACATAATGTATCAACCTTGTATAAAAGTGTATATTGATAATGCATAAAAGGTATTTATACACAAAGATGGGCTAAACCAGGTAAAAAACACAAAATATGGGCTACGCGGCGTCAATATTTTCTCCCAGTAGACATAGAGCGTAATTTGCTTAATTTGTAGATGAAAAGGGGCTAAAAGCATAAACTTCATTTATATATATATATATATATATGCTAAGGAAGTAGAATATACCTGCCGGAGAGAAAGAATGATCGGCGGCGGTTTGAGTGTTCTGCATGAAACCGCCGCCGGCGAACGCCGCGTTGCCGTCGAATTGGCTGGTCCCACCACCGTACATCCTTCTGTCTGTGTTGGGTTCCCGCCTTTTTAACTCTCATCTAGGAAGCTTTTCGCTCTTAGCACTAGTAAGTTGTAATATATACGAAAACTACTATTTGGCCCTTAAAGAACCAATATCCATATTGTCTAAATTTAAGTGTTATATCTGATATTTAGGCTATTATTCGTCTAATTTTTAACTATCCCCATCTCATTTTATGAGATATACTTTTAATTTGTGAAAACTTTTTAATCTTATCATTCTTATTTACACTTAATAAAATGACTTGTCGGCAAGGGCGTATATAGCATTGAAGGCGGGGTTCAATTAAACCCCTAATTTTTTATGTGGAGGATAATTTTATGTGTAAAAAATTATTAAAATTATAATAAATAATAGACATAAGCTCGTAACTTTTAAAATACAACGGGTTCAACTAAGAATTCGAAAGGTTGAACTCATAAAATTTAAATCCCGAATCCGCTTCTACCTACCGAAAACCACTTCACCTAAAAAAAATTACTTTTTATGAGAAGAGAGAAGTACGAAGGAACAATTAAAACTTACCATCCTTCACTTGTTAGGAACCCACATTTTCATATTTTCTATGAGAGAGAAAAATACAAAGGAACATGGAAAACTCTTTCCACCGTTCAGGACTATACAATCACATAAACTAGGTCGGGTATGGATCTTTTAAGTAAGGGTGGTCAGTGGGCCGGGCTCGGGACTGTCGGACCGAGTTTGACGGGATCAGGTCGGGGCGGGACAGAGGAAGGGGCGGGATCGGGTCGGGATCCGGGGCGGTTCTTTTTTTTTCCCACTTAATTTAAAAATAACATATATATAAAAAACTCAATAATTAAACAAGACAAGATAGTGTAATAAAAACATCACAATGTTATTTTTGTGCCTCTTATATTATTTAATAGACATATAATTTTTTTTGTAATAAAAATACAATCGTCAAAATTGCAACTTTGTGGTGTTGTTCAAAAGTTGCAAATTACATAGTAAAATTGCAATTAAAAAAACTACATTCTAAAAAAACATGTTCTAGATTCTTGATAATTTCATGCGGTTCTTCGGTTGGAATTGATATTTGTTGGTCAAAATGCTCCACGTCGCTTCCACCACCTTCGGATAAGATTTCGTTGTAGTTTTCGTCTTCTTCTTTGTTGATCTCCGGTTGACCGCACCTTCTCCGCTCTGCTCATATTCAATCTCTGAATAATACTACAATCTCCAAGTTGTCTCCGGCTAATGAGTGTTTGTGCTCTCCTATTTGATATCTGCCGGCAGATAAAACGCTTTCAGACGCCGTTGATGACGCTTGAATGTTCAAAACATCTCGGGTCATCATTAAAAGTGTCGGAAAGGTCTTCTCATTCCCCCCCTCCAGTATTTCAACAAGTCTTCATGTCCTTCTTCATTGAGAACTGTTTGGTACGGTACAAAACCATGCAAAACAAAAATATCAAACTCGCTAATTTGGTTAGTAGCGGTACGGCCGCATATTCTATTTCTGAGGCTTTCAATACTAGCCGCAGAAACAACATGTCTTTTGTGAGGTTGTGTTGAAGAAGAAGAAGATGGTATGGAAGCCGATATGTTACTAGCACTTTCTTGTTGGTAAAACCTATACACTTTTTTGCATTCGTCTTCTATACTAGACAACACTTCTTCTTTAGTTTGTTCAATAGGTGGTGGGTCATTTGGATTTTTGGGACTTGGAGGTGGTAGTACTTCTATACAATCGTAAATAGTTTCAATAAGTGATTTAGTACCGTCTATTTTAATAGTTGGATTTAATACAGCACCAATAATATAAATAGTGGGAATAGAAATAAAATATTTTTTTATTTTGATAAATATTTTTTAATAGCTGCCTTATAAGCTGGTTTTTCCATATATTCACTAAGTAATAAAAATATTAGAGCTATATAAAACAACATAGTTGAAATAGTAGGATAATATATACCGGAAAATTCTTTTGTTGCTTGAAAAAATTTCTCTAAAAATACAATAAGTTCAGAAATTTTTCCCCAATCACTATCTACAACCATATCAACTGGATTTTGATTATGAGAGTTAAAAAATAAAGTTATAGGTTTTCTATAGTCATAAGCAACAAGTAGTTGCTCGTATAAAGAATTTCACCTAATGGGTACTTCTTCTGAAATTTTTCTATAAGGTAGTTGGCAATCGTGACAAGTTTTTTTATATTCTTTTCTTCGTTGTATTTTATTATTTTTAAAAATAAAGTTTATAGCAAATTGTATTTTACTAAGAATGTCTTCAAAAAGTGATAGACCATCCTTTACAATTAAGTTATATATATGGCATGCACATTTTATATGAAAATGATCTGGAAAAGATAGAGTTAAACTATTTTTTTAAATTGTAATAGCGTAATTGTTAGAAGAAGCGTTATCTAATGTAATAGTCATAATTTTATCAGTTATTTCGTAATAATCGCACATTTGATAAATATTTTCTGCAATAAAAGTACCAGTGTGCCTATCATCTATATATCTATACGCTAAGATACGTTTTTGCATAGACCATTTATAATCTATCCAATGACAGATTATCGTTAAATAATCACGGTTGTTAGTACTACAGCCTATATCAGAAGTGATAGTCACTTTTCCATTAAAATGATATAATGAATAACGTAAATATTGTTGATATTCATGTGCGAATTTAAATACATATCTCTTAACAATTGATCTAGAAAAATCGTTAAAAGCAGGATTATACATATCTCTAATGTAATGAATAAAATCGGGAGATGAAGGAAATGAAAAAGGCAACCCCTCCACAGCAACTAATTTTGCTATTGCTTCCCTATCTCTATGTTTATCGTATTTAGGGCCTACAATTCCCCCCGTCATAGGGTTAATTTGACCATGTACTTGTTTCGGGACAGTATGTGAACCTTGTCCCGATGGAGCGGACGTTTGCGCACCCGGTTTTGAAGCCTCGTATTGGGCATACCTAGCTATATGAGACCTTGATACGTGTCTCATTAAACCCCCCGTCCCACCTTGACCTTTTCCAATTTTAAATTTTAAAACATCTTTATAAATTTTACATCTAGCTACTTGATTCTCTACGTCCCTATAAAAAATGTTCATGCAACTAATTTTAATGTTCGTTTTGCTGGACCTTGTCTCATATTAGGGGCAATAGGAGGCATTTTAGTTGAAGGTGCACTAGTGGGTGTGTTGTCATCTACATTAGTGGGTGTATCATCTAGATCATCGTCTAAATTAAAGTCTTCTTGAGTTCCAGAAAATAACTCCTCGTCTAAATCTAATAGTATTGTAGGAAAATGTTCAGCATCAATAAAATCATCATGTGTAGGAATAAGATTATGTCTAGAAATAGAACCCTTTCTCTTGTTGCCCCTACTAGAAGAAGCATAACCCCTACCCGTAAGCATACGTTTAAATCATTCCATTATAAATTTATAATTATACTAATAAATAATTAAAGTAAATGAAATTAAATGCGCTAAATAAAATAAACAGACAATAATAATTTAATAAAGGAACAAATGTACCAAACGCCGACGTGTAATTGAGAGGTTGAAAATTGAAACTTTGCTCGATGGAAGATCCTCAAGCTAGTTGCCAACTTCACTCCCAAATGAATAAATAAAATTGAATATTTAGTAGACAATGTAGACTTATAGAGAGATAGATTGAGAGATTGTAGGAAGATTTGTGAGAAAGATGAAGGAAAAATGAAGTATTTATAGTTGAAAAATTGGGTTAAAGTGTAAATATAATAACTCATGGGTTAAAAATAAATATTAAGGGGGTAGGGGGGTTGGGGGAGGGGGGAGGCCAAAAATAGTCGTTTCATAACGACCAAAATGTAAAATGGTCGTTGATACAACAGTTATTTTTGCAAAATGGGGGTTTCGGGCGGGACCGGGGTGGGATCGGGTCGAGCCGGGACGAGACCATGTCCCGTCCCAGTTCGAGTCCCGATACAACAATTTTTTTTTAAATAGTCGGGTTCGGGGCGGTGACGGGACGGGATCGGGCCGACCCGGCCCAATGGCCAGCCTTACTTTTAAGTGGTGGGTTGGTTTTTTTACTTAAAGGATGCCACGTGTCTAGCATGTTAAAATGAGTGGCATATTTAAAACGTTGATGGACGGCAAAAATACAAATAGGAAAAAGGTAAGGTATAACGGGATAGTATTAAATAATAAATATCATACTACTAAATAAAATCATACTCATGTCTCACGGTTTGACACATTTGGAACTTGTGATTTTACTTTCTCCATTTTGAGTTTAACAGTTTGATTCATGTTCTTGAACTAAATAGAAAAACTATCTAGAGGAATGCCATGCTACTCGAGATTAGTCAAAATGATAAATCCACTGAGATTAACAAATTGTTATGAAATTAACCAGTACAAACCAAAGTTCAGTATCTATTACCGGCAACAAGAAAATACAATCAACCAAACAAAAAAAAAAAAGAACTACTTGCATACAAGTAAATAAATACAAAGCCATCAAGATATTCAGGGAACACTCAGAAATAGAGTAAGAGAAGCCACTATAAAATACAACTCTACATACAAACATAAGAAATCAATCAGAAGAATTTGTTGTATTGATCTGTGAGAGAACCCCTGAGATTGGAATATAGGCCATAAAGAGAGTACTGGCGAAGATTCTTCACTTCAAACCACGAATTGAAAACGGATTCATGCTTATCAGTGCCAGAAAACGTAAGTTGTATCCCGAGGCTACAATCAACACCGCCACCTCGATTCTTGCAGTTATTAGTCCTGATAGCACAGTCCTGACCGTTGAGGCACACAAAGTTAGAGTTGCCTGAGCAAGACGAGCATCCATCTCTCTTCCAATACAAGTTTTCCAGCCTACCCTTTTTGAATTCATGTACCTATGGATCAACAAGAACACCATACTCTCGTTAGATACCAAAAATCAACCGATGTGACACCAAGATCTTGTCGACATCAATTTCACTTACCAGAGTAAAACTTGTTACAGTGAATGTACTATTAGCAACGAAAGCAGGCAAAGACCTAGCAGCATATTTCCGACCAGCAAATGCAACCATGTAGCCTCCATAAGAATCCTGTAGTACAGTAGAAGAAACATCGGAGGTCAATCGATGCATATGAATATAGAAATATGGGAAAATAGCAGCTTTGGTCCTTGAGTTATTGCTTAGTTCCTTTATTAGTCCTTGTGATATTAGACTTAGCACATTCATCCTTCAATTACGCGAAGTGTGTGATTGCGCTCCAACTACTAATGGAAGTTCAGAAAAGACACAATCTGTTAATTTCAAGAAGGGCAGGACATACTAATTCAGCACCAAAATACTAAAAAAAGAAACCTGATTCTCTATTTTATCTTGAGGATTTTTCATAGCACGGTCTTTCAAGTTACCTCTTTAAGTTTGCCCTCTTCCATGATTTTGTAGTGCCAATGATGAAAATCAGCCTAATGCCTAAACCTGATGGAGTGGAGGGTGTGCAGCTAAAGGTAAAAAAAAATGGCTTTGGTGAACAAGTCAAATTCGTTCCCGATAGATGAGTGTCTGAGTCCCTTCCATGGTGGGTTGAAAGAATAAAATATGGTTCTTGATGAAAATGGAGAGTGGATTCTAACACCGCCTTTAGATGATCAGGACTTTCCTTTCCTTGATTTCACTAGAATGGGTTGCATACTCAACTATTTATTTTACTTGATACTTCTTTTCAACAATTAAAAAGATGATTTGCAGAATCAAATTGAAACAAACAAGAGCAACTCAGCAGTAAATAAACCACTCCCCTTCTTCCAATACCCCCCCCCCCCTCCTCCCCCACAAAATAAACAGAGAAGAAAAAGCGGGAAACAGAAGAGGGTTCTCAAGGATGCAGCAAAAAGAAGAGGGGCTAGGTGGTTGAGATAAACAATCTTAGCATAAACACTTTATGAAATTATTAAAAGAACTTTCAAAATGATCTGCAGATCATGAGCTATTAAGTGTAACAGACTCTCATATTTGAAGACAACTTCTGTGCTATAAGAGGGCATCAACAATGGAAAAAATAAAAAGCTTAGGCACGTTTTCTAAGATGATAGTCAAATAATAGCCATATTGCAAGTATGTAAAGCTTTGGAAACGTAGTCTAAAGTCTTTACAACATTGGCAGACCCTTCAGTTTCTACAAGTTACAGTTTGGAAGCCTGTGAAAATAGTTAAGAAACCTTTAGTACCATTTGCTCTATTTCCTAAGGTCAGTTACTTAGATTTTTAAATATATAAATGATACCAATTCTTTACTGTAAATGTTTTACTACTAATTTTTATTAAAAGTTAGCAATAGGTCGCATACAATTGCTTTCAATAATTGTATAAATGATCGCAACTGTTCTCTTGATGACGCTGTATTACTAATTTAAGTCGAAATTTACCTATAATTTGCATACAGTTGCTACCTACGACTCCTAAAACAAAATTCACAACTGCTTTAAGTCATAGACATCTGGCAGACAGGACCAACAATAGAAAATTAGTTGTAGGAGGCAAACATCAGATTAAAAACAAAACAAGCATTCATCAACACATACACTATAGGAAAATTCAGATAGTCACAAATGACGGGATATTGTAACAAATAGAATTCATCACTATAAGAATATTAATCAAGTTCAACAGTTCTAGTTCTAGAATTAAGAACCAACGGATACTCAGCCAAAAAGAAATATATGGAAAACAGGTGCTTAGGAAATAATTGTCTTCCACTAGCTTAAAGTGAATGGGATGAAAACGAACCGCATTACGTTCTTCATACATACTAAGTACTCCCTCTGTCCCAATTTATGTAACATTCTTGAAAAATATGGGATCACTTCTTACAGACTCGTTGAGAATGATTTTGATCTAGTTCATGGCCTATTAGAAGTAGAAGGTTGTAAAGAAATGGATCTTGGGCCTAACTCAACTCCAAAAGCTAGCTCAAGAGGTGAGGATTGCCCAAGCTATATTATAGAGACCACCCATACTTAAAGGGCCGATGTGGGACTCTTTGCAAAGGCGGTAGGATCTAAAACAAATACCGATCAAACTAAAGGCATTAAACATAACAGACTTTTTGTTCTCGGAGATAATTGCATATTGATCAAGTTATTGATATAAGGAGAAGGAGAGTGAATAATGTATACTTTTTGATCTGTCCCAAAACAACTTACACTATTCTATATTTATAAACAACTTAACTTTAAACTTCTCATTTAGCCACCAAATTGTCTATAACTTTCTACCTTCACAATACATAATCAAGAACAATTACAGCCCTTTTCATTCTCCCTTAGCCCCCCCCCCCCCCAACCAGAACAAACCCATTTCAAATCTAACCCCAATTCACCCTATCTCATTTTCCCCCAAGTAATCAATAAAAACCTCAAATTTCAGCCTTATACAAACAACTGACATTATTCAATATTTAAAAATAATTTAACTTTAAATTTTCACTTATCTATGATGAAAGTTGTAAGTTGTGTTCGGGGGGAGTTATTGTCTATCGTTGGCCTCTATGGTAGAATCAGTCGGGGGACCTGAGAGGCGGTAGTTTACCCTGAAGCGGATGTCAGCGGTCCGAGTACGCAAGAAATCATACAAAAATGATCGAATCTTCGGACGCCCCGAAAAAGATATGAGGTGCTCGGAAATGGTCGAACTAGTTAAATAGGAGGATCACTATGACTATAGCCCTTGGTAAGTTTACCAAAGACGAAAATGATTTATTTGATATTATGGATGACTGGTTACGGAGGGACCGTTTCGTTTTTGTAGGCTGGTCCGGTCTATTGCTCTTTCCTTGTGTCTATTTTGCTGTAAGGGGTTGGTTCACAGGTACAAAACGAACTTGCAAAATGAATCTGTTTATCATAAAGAGATTCGTCGTTCCTGACCCTGCTTCACCTTAATTGTTATTTGAACAAGTAAAAGTTTTGTTTTGGTCCGAGTGGGGATAGCATTTCTCTTCTACATGTCCATGGAGTTTTGAAAAATTCAAACATCTCAGAGATAGATAGAGAGGTAGGAATTTCTCGAACGAACCGCACTCCTTCGTATACGTCAGGAGTCCATTGATGAGAAGGGGCTGGGGAAACCCTTGAAAAAATAGGATGAATTGAAATATAGCTGCTACACCAAAACTAGGTGCAAAGAACCAACCAGCCTGACCTAGTGGATAAATCAGAAATACAGAAACAAAAACAGCAATTGTTGTCTATGGTATGTTTCAAACCATAAAGTTTCAAAAGCCATTTTTTCCTTAATCTACCGTGCCTAGTCAAACATCCTCACATAAATTGAGACAGACGGACTAGTACCTTTTTCTACGAAGACAATGTCCAAAATACTGTGGCTATAACTTTATAGCTTCACAAGACATAATCAACAATAACAGATCCAATGTAATCCTACAAGTGGGGTCTGGCGAGGGTGGTGTATACGCAGCCTTAACCCTACCTTGTGAAGGTAGAGATGTTGTTTCCTATAGACCCTCGGCTCAAATAATGCATATCAAAAATCAAGTATGCAAAGCAAATACAATAGTGAAGAAGCCATACTAAAAACAATGGAGAAGAAAACAGTAGCAACAACAAATAATATGAGTATTGAAGCAAAGGACACAACAAGTAATACTAAAATGAAGAATAAGATGGTAGGAGAGTAATAATCAAGGGTCAAAATCAAGAACAATTACAACCCTTTTCATTCCCCCTCTCCCAACCAACCAACCAAACCCCCCCCCCCCCCAAACCTAAAACCAGAACAATGTCCAAAAAACTGTGGCTGTAACTTTCTACCTTCACAATACTAATCAAGAGTCATAATCAAGGGTGTGTTTGGCATGGCAGAAAACATTTTCCATAATATGTTTACCAAACAAGTTCCTTGAAAATGAGCAAAATGACTTCCTAATAGGAGTCGGGAAAACAAGTTCTGTAAGTCACATTTCAACTTCATTGTTTCCTCACCACCCACACAACACCCCCAACCCCACCCCACCACATTTTCTAGGAAAACATTTTCCTTTCATACCAAACACACCCCAAGAATCAAAACAACAGAAACAACATACACAGTTTAATCCTACAAGTGGGGTCGGGAGAGGGTAGGATGTAAGCAGACTTTACCTATACCTTTGCCGAGTAGAGAGGTTGTTTGTGATACACTCTCGGCTCAAAAGGACACCCCAAGAGTCAAAATCAAGAAAAATTACAACCCTTTTCATTCCCCCCCTCACCCCAAACCAAACCTAAAACCAAAGCAAACCCATTTCTGATCTAACCCCAATTCACCATATTTCCCCAAATAATCAACAAAAACATCAACGTTCACCCTTACACAAACAATTAACAATACAACAACAACATATCCAGTGTAATCCCACAAAATGGGGTCTGAGGAGGAGGGTGAGATGTAAGCGGAGAGGCTGTTTTCTATAGTCCCTCGAGCTCAAAAGGAAACAATTAACAAATACAGATCAAAACAACAAAACAGTAAGTAGAGTTAAAACCATACAGGAAAGAAGTTGGAAGTATTAATTGTAAGTAGAGAGATCTCATCCACTTTAGGTCTGAACACAGCAAGTTGAGAATTCCCACTCGAAAGCGATAACCTCTTATCACAAGGAGATAACTGAACCGACCCATTTTGGAAAAACGAAGTTCTTGAAGCAAATACTATTCCAAAACTAAACCCATCTGATTTCTGCACCTTTGCATCAGCACAAGGTGAATACACGTGGTTCGTATCGCTACGTGATTGTGATATGAGGGTTAGAGATGAGATTAGTAGACAGATTAGTAGTAATGGTGGAGTTTGAATCGCCATTGTTGTTGTTTGAGAATAAGTGGAAAAGAGAAGACACAACAATATACACATTACAATAACATGTCGACTTTTATGTTCAAAAATATGCATTGTCAAAATATAATCATTATATTATATTCCCTCCCGATCAAAAATAGCGTCACACTTGGTCATTTACATAAAAAAGCTGCAACCTGATCCACTAAGTCTCCGCTATGCGCGAGATTCGGAAAGGGTACACTTAGTCATTTGCATACACTTTAAGAAAATATTAAGTTCTAAATAAAAATAGGTAATTTAACTAAAATATTTCTAAACTAGATAACTAATCAACCTAATTACAATATGAAATATAATTCTACCTAAAATAGGAGATCTAATTACAATAGAAATACAATTCTACCTAAATTAAGAGATATATAATTAATGAAAGAATATTTGGGAAATATTCTATTACACTCTTGTAGTGGAAGCGGCAGGTTCACGAACACTGAGACTGGCTCAAAAATCATCAAATAGTATGCGCGAAAGTCCTTTGGTGAAGATGTCGGCAATATGATATTTTGAAGGAACATGAAGGACACGAACTTGACCACAAGCCACTTTTTCGCGAATGAAATGAATGTCCATCTCAATGTGTTTAGTGCACTGATGTTGGACGAGATTGTCGGAAAGATATATCGCACTAATATTATCGCAGTAGACTAGTGTTGCCTTTTGAATCGGGCAGTGAAGCTCAAGTAGAAGGTTACAAATCCAACAAGACTTAGAGACGACGTTAGCGACACCTATGTACTCTGCTTCGGCACTGGATCGGGATAGTGTAGGTTACCCTTTGGAAGACCAAGATAATATGTTATCTCCGAGGAAAACGTAGTAACCAGACGTGGAGCATCGAGTGTCAAGACATCTACCCCAGTCAGCATAAGAATAAGCAGTGAGACCAGTGAGCGAGGACCTGTATAGATGTAATCCGAAGTGAAGTGTACCTTGGACGTATCGTAAAATACGTTTGAGGGCATGTATGTGTGCTTCCGTCGGATTGTGCATGTGTAGGCAGATTTGTTGCACGACATAGGATATGTCAGGTCTCGTGAATGTGAGGTACTGCAGGGCCCCAACGAGGCTACAATAGTGAGTCGGGTCTAAATATGGGGGGGCCGGAATCAGCGTTGAGTTTGGAATTGGTGTCTACTAGCATGTGGGATGGTTTGCAAGATGTCATGCCTGCACAGTCAAAGATCTCTTCGGCGTACTTCTTCTGACATAGAAATAGGCCGCCAGAATGTCAAGTGACAGAGATTCCCAAGAAATAACTTAGGGGCCTAGATCTTTCATAGCAAACTCAGAGGAAATGAGAGACATAATGAACCGACGGAGAGCATCAGATGATGTGGTGATGATGATGTCATCAACATATAGTAATAGGTAAGCCATGTCTGTACCTTTGTTGTAGATGAACAAAGAATGATCAGATCTGCTGTGTGAAAAGCCGATAGAGGAGACATAATCGACGAACTGCTGGTACCATACTCGAGGAGCCTGTTTCAGTCCATAGAGTGATTTCTGCAACAGACACACATAATTCGGATGAATAGGATCCCTGAAACCCATAGGCTGATGCATATATATCATTTTATAAAGATCCTCATGTAAGAAGGCATTCTTGAAATCAAGCTGATGAATTGGCCAAGACTTGGATAGATCAATGTTGAGGATGATCCGGATGGTTGTGGGCTTCTGTGGGTCCTTGGGCCGGCGGTTCTGGTTGCCGGAGTTGGAGGCCTGCCGTCGGCGGAGGGCCCAACGGTGGTGGTGAGGGCGCCATCGGCAATGCTGGCCTGAGTGGTGTTGTGCTTGATTTTCTGGGTTTCCTTAAGAATAAGCTTCGAACGGGCCTCATAAAATAGAGGTAACGGCGTGCATTGCCGAAGGATGGTGGCAATGTCGTCATAGGATTCGTTCAAGCCTGCAATACGTTGCATGATCAATCGATGATTAGTGACTGGTGCGCCGACGTTGGAGAGTTGGTCGACAAACATCTTTAGTTCTTGAAAATATGTAGACACATTTGGGAAATTGTCCTAATGAACGTCCTTGAACTGATTTTCAAGGTATAACGCTCGTTGAGTTTTGTTGTCGTGGAAAATACTTTTCAAACATTCCCACGTTTGACGGGCAGTGGCATCGGTCTCAATGATGGTATGCAACAGATCATTAGAGATTGTGTCGTATATCCACCGGAGGATGACTGCATCCAAACGAGATCAGAGTGCACCATCAGAAGTCGAAGCCGAGGGTAGGTTTGTGGACTTTGGTGTATGAGGGATGACGTGGTTGATAACTTTGTAAACACGATAATGGATCTTAAAAAGCTCTGTCCACGAGGAGTATTGACCATTTTCCATCTCAAGGGTGATAGGGATGAAGTTTTTGATGTTTACTGTAAGTGCAGGATGGAATTTGGTTTTGTCAGTCATAGAAGATGAAATTTAGGAGGAAGGGAGAGAGAATGACTGAAAAATACTAGGGTTCTGTGGGGGTGGCAGCCGAGAGCTATGGTCGGTGGCGGTTGAGGTATTTTTAGGCTATCGATACGATAAAGGAATATGTTCCTTGATTGTATTCATCAATAATGTACAATGTATATACTAGTACAAGAATATCTAAACTAGATAACTAATCAACCTAATTACAATAGGAAATATAATTCTATCTAAAATAGGAGACCTAATTACAATAGGAATACAATTCTACATAAATTAAGAGATATACTGAAAGAATATTTGGGAAATATTTTATTACTTAACTTTAATCAAATCATTAGTGTTTATGTACTTGACGGGAAACAAATCATTATTGTTTTACCCTTAAATAGTTTACTGACTGTTTACTTTTTGTTGTATGTTTTGCAGATTCACAGTGATGGTAAGACTTGAGGTGATTTTTCACTATGGTGGAGAGTGGATTAAACTTCTAAAGCTGGTCTATTCAATTATATTTCAGCACACATGGGAAGGGTATGACTCCGACCTTCTATGTTTTTAGACTTGGTAGATTAGTTTAAGAAGTTGGGTTTCTATGGGGTTCAACAACTTGTAGTGACTGGTTCCTGGGAAATATTATGAGATGGAAGGGGATACAGGGAATAGGACAATGTTGCATCTTGTTAGTGATGAGTTTTATGTGATTAATTTATTTGTTGTAGATGAACACGAATTAGGGTTAGAGGTGACTAGCATTGTACACCATCCTGAGTCTTATTCTATTAATGTTGAGGCTGACACAAATTGTGATAATGGACCTGAAGCTAATGACTCTTCTTCTGATGATAATGAATTTGATCTTGAAGAATTATAGCTCATTAGACTTCAAAAGAAAAGGGTTAGTACAGAAGAAAAGTGACAAATCTAGGGTTAGCTACAAGTGTGTTGAGGGATGTTCCTTTAAGTGTGTCATCTCTAAAGGTAAGAAAGGACTTGGGCTTTAGTTAAAAAATTAGATACTGATCACACTTGTTACCCAACCTTTGAATGCGAAAGAGCATATTCTAGTACAATAGCTTTCTACTTCCAAAGCGAGCTACTGAATGACCTAAAAGTGAAGGTTAAAGAGATGAGGGTAGAATTTAAAGCAGCCTTAAATGTTAATGTTAGTCAGCAAAAGTGTAAGAGGGCCAAGAGGATGATATTGAAAGAACTTGATGGTAGTTATAATGATGAGTACAATAAGTTAGAGGGATACACTAATGAATTGAGGAAGAGCAATCCTGGAAGTGATATTGTAATCAATCTATCTAGGGATGCACTTGAAAAAGGGATAAGAAAATTTCTAAGGATGTATATTTGTTTTGATGCAATGAAAAATGAGTTTTGGAGTGGGCTGAGACCTTTCATAGGCTTAGATGACACATGCTTGAAAGGAAAAGCCAAAAGGCAACTGTTGGTGGCTGTTGGTCAGGATTCCATGAATCATTTTTATCCATTTACTTGGATGGTAGTGGATAAAGAAAACAAAATCACTTGAAATTGATTTATGGGATTACTCAAGATGTCTTTGAACCTGAAGCAAGGCAAGGAATCATCTTCATGTATGATATGCAAAAATTAAACCTTTATTGTTTACTATTTGTTTTATTGTGAGATGTTGTAATTAGTTTTTAGTTTTCTAATTGTTTGCTTGCAGGGGTTAATTGATGCAATTAAGACCACTTTTACAGAAGCAAATTATAGGTATTGTGCTAAACATATAGAGTACAATTGGTTGAAGAGATGCGGTGGTTCTGAAGCATTGAAGAAAAAGATGTGGCATTGTGCATGGAGCTCTTACCATGAAAAGTTATGTGACCATTTGAAGGCTATAGGTGAGATTGATCAACCTGTTGTTGAGAACTTGTTAACATACCCAATTGTGACTTGGGTTAGAGCCTACTTTGACACCATTTTCAAGAATCAGAGTGTGGAGAACATCACAAAGTTATTTAATAGCTGGATTTTGGAGGCAAGGCACAAGCCAATTATCATAATGCTTGAAGATATCATGCTAAAGGTAACACTTGTCTATTTTAGCTTGTCTATTTAGTTTTAACACATAAAACTAACACTTTAATATTGTGTAGGTAATGGACATGTTGGTAGCCAATGAAAGTGAGGTGCACAAATAGGCTACTAACTACAGTCCTACAGCAGTAGAGATTTACAAAGACTTTTAGGTTATTGCTGAAAATTGTAAAGTTCATTTCAATGGTGATGTTGGGTATGAAGTGTCTGAGGGAATTGACACACATGTTATGGACCTAACCTTGAAGAAATGCACATGTAGAGCATGGAACCTTAGTGGAATCCCATGTCCTCATGCTATTAGAGCATACAAGCATGTAAAAAAGAAGCTATTGATGAGGGAGCCATTCACCCCTATTACATACTTATCTCTCTATTCACATAAACTCCAATCAGTTAGAGGACCAACATTCTGGAAACATGAACCGGAACATGATATGGAACCACCAAAAGAGGGAAGATGGCTGCTAGACCTAAAATTAAGAGAGCAAGGGTAAGGAATGAAAACTTAAAGAGGGAAGGTGAATGATCTGCTTCAAGGAAAGGAAAGCCTCAGACACGTTCTACATGCCATCAAATTGGACACAATGCAAGGGGATGTGCTAAGGTAAAATATTAAACACTTGATATTTCAGCTATATACTCCTACTCCTCTTGCTTATTTTAATTCATTTTTTGTAGTCCAAATTTTGTAGTCCCTATACATAACTTGAAAGTTAATAGATTTAAGAAAATAAACATGCCAATACATAGAGTCTCCTGATAAAAACTATAGCATTTCAGTATATTGCTTTCACTAACCAAAACAGTTGCATATCTGTTAAAAGAAGGGGAAAGAGTTCAGAGAACCTAAAAATCCATCAAACTTATTTTTCTCTTTTTATCCGGTGAACTTCATACTTAATTTTTTTCTTTTTATGCACATATAGTTAATGTTGAATTCCTCTTCATGGTTTACTTCTTTATATGTTAAATATCCTTGTTATATGTTATATGTTGAATTATATGTCTGCTTGTCAGGCTTATTAATTTTGATGTTGTATCAAAACAGAGTTCAGTGGTAATAGAAGTACTTTTGTGTTGTTTGCAATAGCAAGATTGGAAAATTAAAATTAAAGGAGTGATGACTCATGAGTCATGACTAGTTGACATTGGTTACTGGATGATGGTTCTACTAGTTAATAGCCTGAGGAAGAGATTCTGCACACTGATCATCTTGTTTCTTATGTTTACAAGAATTTTAATTAACTACTTTAATCTTGTGTTGTGGTAGCAAGCTAAAGGGAAACAAGCTGCTGCAAATTCAAGGTTGGTGGATGAGACAAGTGAAGGTGAAGCTGGTGCACAGTGTCAACCACCTGTGCCAACTTTGAAGAGGTTTAAGAGCAGCTGACTTTGATTTCCCAAGTAGCTTCCCCTCTGATGATCCAGACCCATCACTAAGGCCAAGGTCATTTTTTGAAGCTAATACCAGGATACTTGATAGGAAGAAGCAACCATTACCTATACCAACAAGAAGAATCTTATATGTGGGTGATTCTACTGGTATGAGTTAGTCAATCAACCTACCATATCAACCACCAAAGCTGACTTGGCAAAACAAGACTGTAGTTACAGGGAATCAACTGAGGGTGAGAGCAGAGAAGATGAAGACAAGGGATGGGAATGGAAAGTCCCAAATCTGATGAAGATTTGTATTTTGTGAAGGATATATTTACTCATGTAACAGTACAATTAGCAACTTTGATTTCTCTTTTCTTTTGGTGAATATTTAGTTGGGTGGTATTCTAAAGTCCCTATTTATGTGAATCTAACACCCAAGTGTTGGTGTTTCTATTTTGTTGAAAGTCTGAACCCAATGTGACATCCTAATGGAAAGTTGTTTTAGTTTCTTTGACTGTGAATCTATCCAGATTTAGTGCATTTTGTATCAGTTTTGGTGCATAAATTTGAAGTTCTTGATGGTTATGTTTAGTGTCTTTGTTTTGGTGCATATCCTCTTATTTATGCTTGTTGTTTATAGTACAATATGAAGTTGAGGTATCTGCAGTGGTTAATGAACCAATAAGCTTGTCCCAGATACATGTTGCTGTAATTTGTAATTGCATGTATTATGTGTACAATCATTAGTTGTCTTCACGAATTCTGTAATTTTGTTCGGTTCATATTCCTTCTGTTTACTCTTTGTGCTTTCTGTTCTAATTTAGCTATCTTGTAACAAAAACATACAGTATTCAAGTGTATTTAACTTGAATCTTTGTGCCTTGATACATGAAGTTGTAGTGGAATGCAAGATGCTTTGTCAGGAAGCATCATGTAAAGCAATTGAAACTATCAAAGCGCCTCTATAATTCTTGGAGACGTTAATGAACTCTGAATTAATTCACTAGTTTCAAGTTTAGTTGGCTGGTCACAAGTAGTTGCTCGTATAAAGAATTCCACCTAGTGGCTATTTCTTCGAGAATTTTTCTATAAGAAAGTCCGCAATCGTGACAAATTTTTTTATATTCTTTTTTTCGTTGTATTCTATTGCTTTTAAAAATAAAATTTATAACAAATTATATTTTATTAAGAATATTTTCTGAAATAAAAGTATCAGTGTGCCTATCATCTATATATCTATACGCTAAAATACGTTTTTGCATAGACCATTTATAATCTATCCAATGACATGTTACCGTTAAATAATCATGGCCGTTAGTACTACGGTCTATATCAGACGTGATAGATACTTTAAGAGAAAAATGATATAAGGAATAACGTAAATACTATTGATATTCATGCGCAAATTTAAATACATCTCTCCTAACAGTTGATCTAGGAAAATCGTTAAATGCAGGATTATACATATCTCTAATGTAATGAATAAAATCAGGAGAGTAAGGAAATGGAAAAGTCAAACCCTCCACAACAACTAATTTTGCTATTGCTTCCCTATCTCTATGTTTATCGTATTTAGGGCCTACAATTCCCCCACCATAGGGTTAATTTGATCATGTACTTGGTTCGGAACAGTATGTGAACCTTGTCCCGACTGAGACGGCATTGACACACCCGATTTTTCAGCCAGATGTTGGTTCCACCTAGCTTGGTGAAAGTTTTGTACGTGTCTTAATAAACCTCCCATCCCACCCTTACCTTTTTCCATTTTAAATTTAAAAATATTTCTACAAATTAGACATCTAACTACTTGATTCTCTTCGTCCCTATCAAAATATTTCCACGCATCCGATTTTAGTTTTCATTTTGTTAGGCCTTGCCTCATACTAGGGGGAATATGAGGCGTTCCAGTTGGAGGAAGATCCGAGAGGTTGAAAATTGAAACTTTGCTCGAAGGAAGATCCTCAAGCTAGTTGCCAACTTCACTCCCAAGTGAATAAATAAAATTAAATATTTAGTAGACAATGTAGACTTGTAAAGAGATAGATTGAGATATTAGAGAGATTTTAGAAAGATTTGTGAGAAAGATGAAGAGAAAATGAGGTATTTATAGTTGAAAAATTGGGTTAAAGTGTAAATATAATAACTTAAGAGTTAAAAATAAATATTAAGAGGGTAGGGGGGTTAGAGTGGGGGGGGGGGGAGGAGGCCAAAAATATCAGATACAACGACCAAAATATAAAATGGTCGTTGGTGCAACGGCTGGACAAGGGGCGGGTCAGGGCTGTCGGGATTGTGGCGGGACGGGCCCGGGCGGGACGAGCCCAGGTCCCATCCCGGTTCGAGTCCCGGTACTGATTTTTTTATAGCGGGGTCGGGATCAGGTCGACCCGCCCCGTTGACAACCCTTAGCTGTTGCTGGTTGTTACCGTTTCTTGGGGTTTAGAAGATTCTTTGACTTGGTCTTAGAGGCGTCCAACTATGTATGGGTCTCAGTCGTTCTTTGGAATTATGACTCGGCTAGGCTACAGTAATAGCCGATGAAGCTTTTCTAGCCGAGGGCTAGGACTAATGGATTAAGCTACGAGTCAGTTCGGTTATCGACTTAGAATTATGTTGCCTGCTCATTTTGAGGTTTCCACCTTCGGCTGTAACTAGATTCGACTAAACACTTAAAAGTATTTTTGAGTGTTAACAATTGCCCCTACATTAACTCGAGTGCGGCTATTGAGTTGATGTATTAACAAATAGCCGACGTTTCGTGTGGCAGCCGCATGTGTCATTTCAATCACTTTTTCCCTAAATGCATGCAATGCTGATTTTCTCTGAAAAGTTTCTTCCTTTCAACCGAGGCGTCTCGGCTTCCACAAATAAATGCCGACGCATTTCAACCGCATGTTTGAAAGAAAATAGTCAGAATACGTGCCAACCATATCTAAAAAAAGATATTTAAGGAGAGACACCCCCCAAAGGGTTCTCACTTAATCTTCAGTCGTTCCCAAATTCATTTCCTCCTCCAAAGAAACCCTATTTTCTTAATCAGAAATCCGTGTCTTTATCTTCCTCTCTATCTCAGGGATCAGATAATGCCAATTTGGATGTTGATAACCTAACCCCTACCTTTGCCTTCATCGATGAACAGTTGGTTCTTGCTCCCTACTGTACATCTGAACAGGGCGACCTCCTTCTTTCTCGGTATCTTAGCCCGGAAAACTATGACCTTCCTATTACCTGTGATTGGTTCACCAGCGATCGATGTCCAACTAGCCTGCGTACCTGGCCGACCAAGGTTGCCAACTACTCTGATTGGTTGGAATGAATGAAGTCGGCCAGAGAGGCCGAATGGATACGCATGGGTCGTTATGACGCCATTGCGCTATCGGAGTTTGACCTCTCCTGTGACATTGGTCTCATATATGCCTTCCTTGGTTATTGGTCAACTACTGCCAACGCCTTTATTTTCCCTTGGGGGATGATGACCCCCACACTGCTTGACATGACGGCTGTACTTGGCCTTCCGATACTGGGAGCCGAAGCGCATGTCTTATGCGATATAGATGTTGTTGATTTGGGTATCAAGGTCTCAAAGAGTTCTTCCGGCTATGACCACTTCATGGCCAACAACAGTTGAGTATCGCCTCTTCCAGTCGATGATGCCGAGCATCATGCTTTCCTGCTTTATTGGTTCAACCGATATTTTGTCTGCACAGAGTCTTGTGCAGTTGTGAAGGAACTGGAAATTTATGCGGCGTTAGCCATTTCGGGAGAAGATGTCAATTGGGCATCTCTCTTACTGACTTATCTTTATATGGCTCTTGGCGATGCCCATGCAAGGTTAAGGGACTCCAAAAATCTGGATACCTTAGCCGGTCCCCTGTGGTTCCTTTAGTTGTGGATCACCTATATTTTCAGGAGTTTTTTCCTGATGGTTTCGATGACTGTCGTTTTCCATTAAACCCACTAGTGCTAGCCGATACTCTTCGGAAAACCCCCCTCGTGCCCCAGGACGCTTTTGCTGCGGTCTTCACCCTGCGTGGTCTGTCTCGAGACCATTACACATATTGACAACTGATCTTTGAAAGACGGGCCACCCCCGATTGGGTCTGTCAAGTAGCCGATGACAACTTTACATTCTCCCAGAGGAGAACTATGGCCCTTACATAAGGGCGTATTCTTACGACTAGGGATCTGTTGGGTGGTTTGAAGCCAACTTCTAAGAACAATAAATTGACTACGAAGCCCTATCGGCCAAAATTTGTGGCAAGGCAATTCGGCCTCACTTAGCACGTACCATGGCCTCACCGCATTATTGTCAGTTCAACCCAACGTTCCATTCTTGATGCAAAACAGGCAAAGGAAATAGCCGATCACAATCTTGATAGGCTCGCCCTATTTGACTGGCAGCCGTTTCCCCCGAGATCAAATACCACTATTGCTTTTGATGACTGGTGAAATACAGCCAATGAGATATTTTTCCAATCTCCTTTAGATGTCTACTGTGATTGGCTGGTCTTGTCAAAAAAGAAAAAGACCCAATAAACCCCTAAACCGCGGATGAAAGAGGCCCATCTGAAAGCTTCTCCTCCTAAATCGGCTAGGACTGCTGCCTCAAGATCTTCCGTCAGATTGCGGAAAACGAAGAGAAAAGGTAAACTTTTCTACATATGAGTTTACCAGATTATTCTTGTGAATTTTCGGCTAACATCTTTTATGCGTCTTTCAGAAACTCAATCACCCCAGCGTTTGTCAATTTGGAGACCACTTCCAACAACGGATGTCCATCACCCAAGAAATCTGTTCCCAAGCAGCCCAGACGAAGCGGATGGGTTGTCATCCTAGATCGCAGTGAGGAAGGCCCTCATAGAACCAGAGTTCATGTTTCAGCCGAGGAATAGGAGGAAATTGAGGTATATCCATTGTCTAGCTCAAATACCTCCGTATTGTCTATCTTTCAGTATTCATGTTTTCTGTTTGCCCTTCACGGACCACAACTCATAAGACGCAGACGGTCGCAGACAGCGTTCGGTGCCCCTCTCATATTGGATCATCCTCCTTGACTCATGCTCTCACGCATCCGCGGGATCCGTTATCGGTTGTTCCCAAGGCAAAAATCTCACCTATCGAGGCAGTCGAAGAATTTTATGTTGATGCAGCCGTAGAGGTATATCATTTCTCTTGTGCTTGGTCCTTCACTGTCTCCAAACCCTTGCCTCTATGCTGAACCTGTCCTTTCTGTACAGGAGATGGTTGTACGCACATGCATGAATATAGAACAGTTCTGTCCATATGGAATATTGACAGTCTTCTTGATCAAGAATTATAGGGATAGAGTTCTTGATGTTTGTAACGGCGAAAGCCGGGTGAAAAGAAGACGATGATCGTTGAGAGGAGTTGTCAAAAGTGCCAATGGAGGAACCGAAATTTGTGGGGGAAGACATGGTGGTCGCCGGTGTGCCGTCGACCGAAGGAAAAAAATTGAGAGAGGGGTGGGTGGGTGGGTCGGCGGCTGTTTTTGAGAGAGGGAGGAGAGTAGGGATTAGGTTTAGGCTCTTCATACCATGTATGATAGAATAATTTTCCTTAAGAATTTCTTTTATTATTCACAATATATATAGTTGTACAAAGGTTGATTCCTAATACAGTACGAATCCTAACTTATCTTAAATGGTTGATTCCTAATACAATAAGAATCCTAAGTTACCTTAAATATACATCTATCATAATTACAAAATATACGGTGAATATTCAGAGAATATTCGCTAATAGATTCATATCACCTCAAAAAGTCTTTACAAAATTGAACGTGAACGACCCAATAACGAGTTGATTACTATCATCTTTACCTGCGTCACATTAAGTTAAAGTACTTAATCTACACTGAGATAGACTTCCATAAAGCAAGGTATCATTATACATGACCTGAAACCAGCAAAGTTGGGACAAACTCTTTCTAAAGTAGAACTCACTTATTACATAATTTGCAGAGCATAATGTGAACAACTTAACTATATATCTGCAACTGCTTTTGATTCTGCGATTAAACTAATACTGAAGCCAAAGGTTATGCAAGACAATTCTTGATTGCTTCCGTCCGCCATTCTCATCGTAAGAGTATATGAACCCTGTATGTATGTATAAAGACACTCTCTGTTGAGCTCGCAAAATAACATTTTCTTCCAATTCACACAATTGAATGAAGCACAAGCAAATGATATCGCAAAATGGGAAAGACGACTTACCGGAGGAGTCATTCCGGGCAAGGCTTGAGAGTGAGTAATCACAAAATCACCAGACACAGGGCAAGATGTCTCTTTACAAATGTCATGGCTCTCTTGGTGGACGTGAAGGAATAGGTACTTCACGTCAATCACTAACTTTCCCCCACTGATATTCTCATCTGCAACAGAAAAAAACGAAAAATGCCCAACCGCAAATTAAACTAAAGAACACATGTACTCCCTTCAAAGATAACATAACTGTATTCGCTCCACTCCTCCCTTAACCAACTTTGTTTGGTGATGCACCACTTCAATATTAATCCCAAACAAGCCAGACACATTTTTGGCTAGTACCAATTATTTACAATCTTATGAAGTAGGCAATCACAATAACCTCAACAATCAATAAGTTAATCAACTTTAACTTCTTAAGGATTAAAGATCACGAGTTCACCGCATCAAGGTTTAACTTAAGCTGAAAGACAGAATAGACAAAAACCATTATCACGCAAATTAAATTACCTGTAGTTGCAGCAATACTGAAAGTGGTCTCTTTACCTCCTTTAACAGGATAAGGTGTTATATCTACTCTACTCACCTTAACTGCATAATTGCCCTTCTTATCTGCATTTTTAAACCAAAAAAAGTCCAGCTGTTAGAATCATGATTATCGTAATACAATTTGTGCATGTGTCTTCCCGTGGATAATCTAGAGTAGCATTTAGAAGAATCCATCGGCCGAACATTAAAATTATGAGCAATTTAAGATAAGGTGCAGACTATGGTACATGGGGCAATGAAAATATATTGCAGGATAAAAAAAAGAATGAACAGTTAGTACAAGGACATTTACTGCGATTATGCCTCGCACTAACTATTGGATAGTGTAAAAGTGTATTAATTTTTCTTAGGGAGTCTTTCTCATTAATACAACTATATATAGTGTGTACAATGTGGAATCCTAATACAATAAGGATACTATATCTACCATAATTATACAACACTAAATATTTTACAAAATATATGGAGTATATTTTTGAGAATATAGTTAATACACCCCCTCAGTCGGAGGAGAGGAGCCCGGACACTAAGACTGAATCTGAAGTGTCAAGGAAAAGCTGTCTAGGAAGACCTTTCGTAAAGATATCCGCATACTGATTTGCGAGGAAGGTACATGCAACACCTTAACATGACCGAGAGCAACCTTCTCGCGAACAAAATGTATATTCATCTCAATGTGCTTTGTTCGCTGATGTTGAACCAGATTATAAGATAAATATATGGCGGATATGTTATCGCATTAAATCAAAGACGCCTTACGCAGGGGACACTGAAGCTCCAAAAGAAGGTTTCAGAGCCAGCAGATCTCAACAACAACATTTGCAACGCCTCTATACACTGCTTCTGCACTACAACAGGATAGGGTGGCTTGCCCCTTGACAGACCAAGAAATCTAAGAACACGCAGTAGCCGGAGGTGGAGCGTCGCGTTTCCGGACAGCCTGCCCAATCAGCATCCGTATATGATAACAACTTGTTCAGTGCGAAGGGATATAAATGCAATTCATAATCAAGTATGCCCTTAACTTAATGAATGATACACTTAAGGATAGTAAAATGAGGCTCCCAGGGGGCATGCATAAATAAGCATACCTGCTGAAACTGTAGTGCTCTAGTGCTCCTGCAAGACTCCTGTAAAGTGTGGGATCAGACACTGAATTACCATTAACATCACTTAGCTTTGATTTAGAGTCAACTGGAGTGGACATTATCTTGTAGTTGCTATTTTAGCCATGTATACTATCTCCTCTGCATATTTGCGCTGACACAAGAACATAGAATCTGCAGATCTAGTCACTGATATCCCCAAAAAATAACTCAATTTTTCCAAGTCAGTCATAGCAAATTCAATTTTAAGTAATGTAATGATCTCATTTTTCAACAACTCGGAGGAGGCAGTAAGCATACTGGCATCCACATATAGCAATAAATAAGTGATGTTGCTACCTCGATGAAAAATAAAGAGAGAATTATCACACTTGCTACATACAAACTCAATCCGCATAATGTACTGTGCAAAGCGATCATACCACGCTCTAGGCGCCTGTTTCAAACCATAAAGTGACTTACGAAGGCGGCAAACACTGAGGGGCGGCTGGATGTACAAATCCATGCGGTGTACATCCAGGCGGCGGGTGTATGTAAACAGTTTCTTTCAAATCACCATCACCATGTAGAAACGCATTCTTCACATCAAGCTGATGAATAGGCCAACGCTTACCCATATCAATACTTAGAACTGTGCGAATGGTAGCCGATTTAACAACCGGACTGAATGTATCCCCACAATCAACACCCTCCTGCTGATTAGTGCCATTAGTCACAAGTCTCGCCTTATATCTCTCTAAATCACCATTGCCTCTGTATTTGTGACAAAAAAGCCACATGCATCGGATCACATTCACCCCCTCCGGTCAAGGAACAAAATCCCAAGTGTGCTATTTTATTAAAACATTAAACTCCTCACATTTGGCCACATTCCAATTTAGATCTAGTTTTGGGTTTTGGAGAATTGAGGATATGGTTTGTGTGGATAGGTTAAATTGGACTTTAGATTTAAAAATTCCGTGTTGGGCACGGGTTTCCATGGGTGTCGGGTCTGGGTCACGATATGGGTTTGGGTCCTGGTTTTGGTTTGGTGTTTGAATCGGGTTTTGGTTTGGTTCGTCGAGTTGTTAACCGGGTACGACGACAGAGTGGTTAATATATGGATTTTGACATTGGGTTGGATGGTGGCACTAATCTGGGTAGATCGATACGGGTAGTGGTAGATGATGTAGGGTATGGTGTTGGTGGTGGGTTGGGACCGGAGAGAAGGTTGGGTGGTGTAATTATGTTAGTACAATTTGAGTTTCTGGTGGCGGGTATAGTTGTTGTGTTGGTTTGGGATTGTGGCTTGGGGTGGCGACACAGTGGTAGGGACGATGACCGATAGTGATACCGAGACGTTGGGCCGATTGCCAGTCATAGTGGCAATCGACGACGTTTGTGACGGAGAACAGGTTGGTGATAGGGACGTAGAGATGCGGTCAGTGGTGGCAGCGGTAGGTGGCATAGATGTGGTCGGTGGTGGAAGCGGTAGGTGGCAGAGATGGGTTTACGATGGTGGACTGACACAGTTCACTGGAGATGACGGGGGAGATGTCGGACTCGTCAAGGAAGGTATAGTCCATTTTTTGGAATTTTTGGAAGTCCAAAAAAGGGAATGTGATCTTGTCAAACGTGACGTGACGGGAGACGTGAATTTGATGAGTGGACAAGTCATAGCACAAATAGTCTCTATGATTGGACGAAAAACCTACGAAGACGCACAGAGTGGTTCAGAGTGCTAATTTATGAGGGGCGCTGGAGGCAAGATTTGGTTAGCAGAGGTAGCCAAAAATTTGAAGGTGATCATAGGAAGGGATCCGACGATATAATATTTCGGTTGGGGTCATGTTATGAAGAGTGCTAGTTGGTAAAATATTAAGGACGTATTCTACCATTTTGACTACATAAACCCAAAATGAGAGAGGGATAGAGGCATGAAACAGGAAGGTATAAACCATGATTCGTTCTGCTTTGCCATTCTGAGGAGAGGTGTGAGGACATGAAAATTGAAAAACCATGCCATTATTTTTGCAAAACTTATGAAACGTGAAATTATTAAATTCACGGTCATTATCACATTGAAAAGATTTTATGACTTACAAATTGCGTTTTGATAAAAGTACAAAATTCAAGAAATTTGGCAGACTTCCGACTTGAACTTTAGTGGGTAAATCCAAATAAAATGAGAGTAATCATCTAATAAGACTAATATTGAGATCTAGTAATGAGAGATGTCCATAAATCAGCATGAACAATGTCAAAAGGAGCAAACGTAACACTAAGATGCGATTTAAAAGGAAGGCGAACATGTTTGCCTAATTGATAAGAAACGCAGTTTTGGGCAAGTTTCCCATTATTACAATGAATAAAATTATTGTCTCAAAGAAAATTAAAAACATGAGCTCGGGGTATCCAAGCCAAGTTGACGGAGAGATGGCAGCGAGGGAGGTGTGTAAGCGGAGACTGGCAACGGAAGAGGATGGGAAATGATAGAGGTCCCCTATGCTATTGCATCTCATAAGAGGTGTCCCTGTACGTAGATCTTTCACAATAAAACCAAATGGATCAAAATTAATAGACACAAAATTATTACGAGTAAATTTTCGAACATGAATTAAATTCTTAATGATGTTTAGGGCATACAGGACGTTATTTAGGGAGAAGGGTGGGTGAGGTGGTTGAGTGTAGGTATTACCATATCTGAATTGGAATGCGATGACCATTGCCAACAGTAATAAATTGAGGAGACTTTAATCGAAATAATTATGAGAGATTACCTGCAGACCGGGTGAGATGAGATGTGGCTCCCAAATCCATGTACCAATTTTCATCGGGCAGCTGCATATTCAAGGAGCTGAACGCCTGACCCAAATCAGTGGGGGCCAGGCCGTGGAATGTAGTTGCTGGGTCTGGACGAAGTAGACCTGATTTTGTACTGTAGCGTTGTGACCCGGAGCTGGGCCCAAGAGACTTGGCTGCTGGTATACTGGGCCTGGGGTTGTTGCTGATAATAGACTTGACTGCATATTTAATGATGTTCTAGTTGTGTTCGTCCTGTTTAGCGCGTCGTGTTTCTTTCAAAAATAATTGTGACCGAGCGTTGTTGAAACTGGGTAATGGACCAGCTTGTTGTATCATCATGTCTAGAGTATCATACTCACCTTTCGGAAGACCTGCGACTAGTTGGAGAACCATCTTTGTTTCGGAAACAGGCGTTCCCACGTTTGATAATTGGCCTGCCACTAGTTTCAATTGTTTGCAATATTCTGACATGTTAGAGAATTTTTCAAGACGTGTTATTAAACTGTTCTTCCAAATAGACAGCACGAGTGTGCTTGTTGTCCTGAAAGATTTCTTCTAACCGAATCCATAACTCGCGAGCAGAGGCGTCGTTTTTCATGATAGTGAGGAGCAAGTCCTAAGAAATAGTGCCATAGATCCACTGTTTGACAACGGTGTCAAGGCGGCGCCATGTTGTGTCATCAACCTCAATGGGGCGAAGGAAGGAGTCGTCAATGTGATCCAACACGTTATAGACACGTGCATGGATACGGAAAAGTTCAACCCATGGAGAGTACTTATCGTTTTCTTGAGCAAGAACCACATGGATGAAGTTCTTGATGTTGGTTACAGTGAGTGCTGGATGAATAGGGGGTGAAAAAGATGATGTGGGTGTGGTATGGGTGACGACGGAGGAGGTTGAGGCTGTTGTGGGAGTTATGGGAGGAGTCATTATAGTGAATTATTTTTAGGGAAGGAAGAAAAAGGAATTAGAAAATTTGTTCTCGAGGCAGCCGTTGGTTTTGAATAAATCGAGGGTGGCTGAAGTAGGAACAAGAAATCAATTTTTTTTGTTCTTGGGAACAGGAGGTAAGAACGAAAAGTCAAAAAGTTATTTTAGGGAACAGAGATGCAGTCGCAGAAAGTTGTTCTTGGGAATAGGAAGTGAGAACGCGAAATCAGAAATCTGTTCTTTGTAACAGAGATGCAGCTGCCGGTTTTGATGAAAGATAAGGTTTAGATTTTGGCTCTTGATACCATGTAAGAGTGTATTAATTTTCCTTAGGAAGTCTTTTCTCATTAATACAACTATATACATTGTGTACAATGTGAAATCCTAATACAATAAGAATCATATATTTTCCATAATTATACAACACTAAATATTAGAAAATATATGAAATATATTTAGAGAATATACGTTAATAGGATCAAATTTGTTCCCATTTTGCCTTTGGTTATTTTCTCACATCATATACTTGATCTAATTACATCATTTAATATTACAGAAACATAACTACACGACAACCATAAACTTACAAAATATTAAGAACATACATACCTATGGGGAAAAAACTAAAACAACCTGAAATATAAAATTTCAGAAACCTATTCACTTTAGTTTAATTAATTAAGAAAAAAAGATACTCCTAATTAGATATACTTTAAACATCTACTTTGTTTCTGGTAGAACCCCTGCTCCTACTAATCCAAACTCGCATCGCGTGGGAGGCATTCAAGGGAGAACTGCCATGGTGCTCGAACCGCTAATAATTACTAATCTAAGGTAATTTCGGTGGTTCTAACATCTACTAATTTAAGGTAATTTTGAATAACTTTTGAGTTCGAAACTTAAGGTAATTTTGAATAACTTTTGAGTTCGAAACTAAAATACCATTATGTTAGTAAATTAAGGATATATCCGAGTATAAAATAAAGCGATCTACATTTTCATGCACATTTGTATCAAGCTTCCAACTTTAGTTGAGGATATAGTTCAACACAGTACAAGAATAATTCTCCATTCGTTACCCAAGAAAAAAAAAGGTTAAAAAGAATGATATTAGTATAGTAAATTTGGAGAAACAATTATTACTTCGACTAATATTTTCTTAAATGTTATTTAAATAGTGCTACTTTTATCCATAAGAAATTCCTACTTTTTATGTATTTATAAAGTTTATTCGGAAAGAAATAAGATATCATCATTTCACCAATGAAAATTATATGAGTACACTCTTGCACTCCGACCTCTCCCAAAAGAAATACTAAAAAGTTCGAATTTCCTAATGATATATAATCATACTCCTTTGTTCCTGATTATGTGACAGACTTCCTTTTTAGTTCGTTCCAAAAAGAATAACACACTTTCCGTTTGAAAATAATTATCTCTACACTAAGATAATTTCCTTCTTAATTTGTTCTAAAAGAAATTAATTTCTAAATTTGAAGATAATTAACTCTAACTACCTCTAGTGAGAAACTTTTATCACCACAAAAATGTTACTCCCTCTGTCCCAATTTGTCCCAATTTATGTGTGAGGGTTCGAATTTCGAGATTGACATAGAAACTTTAAAGTTTTAAAAATAAAATTTATATATTTTAAAACTATTAGTATAAATCACAATAATTAACAACTTAAATTTTTTTAAAAGCATATAAAGAAATTCCGGCCAACAAAATTTAGACTATTGAAATTCCAATTGTGCCATGTAAATTCGAACAGAGGGAGTACTAGACAAATCAAGTACTAAAACATGTGTTAGATCACAAGTTTCAAAAAGTCTTCAATCATTTCATTTTTTAAACTCCGTATTAATTCAAATTAATTATAACACATAAATTAAAACAGAAAGAGTAGTAAAATTCTACAAATTTTGCATTTTAAACATAGGAATCAAGCAATTTAATAGATGGAAAAGAACTAACTGCAATAGTCGAAGTCGGTGGATTTAGCTGATGCCAATGGAAGAAGAATAACACACATTGAGAAGAGGATAACAACAATGAAGAGTTTCATTGAAACTGCCGCCATTGATTGATCACAAAAGAGAATTATTTGAGAAATGATGTGAAAATTAACAGTGAAGATATGGAAAATTTATTAGGCTTTGGGAATTGGGGTACGTGGCAATGTAAGTAACATGTACGTCGACACGTAAGCAATAGGAAACCGACATTTTTTCTTATTAGTTGCCGATGCCAACTCATTAATGCTTGGGATATTTCTTTTTCATTTAGTAGAAAAAAGAAATTGCACAATAACACCTTCTCTTTGGTTAAACCAAGAGGTGTATCCATAAAGTTAAAGAGAGTTATTTTTTTGGTATGATTATAAATTTATCTCTAATTGAATTGATTAAGTGAGCGTTTGGATATGAGAATTTTGAAATTTGAAAAAAAAAGTTTAAGTATTTATTTTCAAGTTGAAAATTGTATTTAATATTAAAGTTGTGTTTGGATATGAATACAATTTGAAGTTGTTTTTGAATTCTTTTGAGTGAAAATAACTTTTGGAGTTTTTCGAATTATGAAATATTTTAAAATTTCAGAAAATTATAACAATTTTATGTTCAAACAGTTTTTCTGAATAAAATTTCATAAACAATGTGAAAACTGTAGAATTGTATTAATCTCTCTTGAGAGCCTTTCTCATTAATACAAAATATATATAGGTGTACAATGTAGAATCCCTATACAACATGATCCTAGTTCTACCATAATTACATAACACTAAATATGGTAAATATAATTACAATGTACACACGTGCTAATACACCCCCTCAGTTGGAGCGGGAGGAGGCCGGACGCTAAGACTGGATCTAAAATCGAGGAATAGCTGTCTAGGAAGGTCCTTGGTGAATATATCTGCATACTGATATGAAGAAGACACATGTAATACCCTGACATGACCGAGAGCAACTTTCTCACGAACAAAGTGGATGTCCATCTCAATGTGCTTGGTTCGCTGATGCTGAACCGTATTATGAGACAGATATATGGCGGATATATTATCATAATAAATCAAAGAAGCCTTACGAAATAGACACTGAAGCTCCAAAACAAGGTTTCGGATCCAACAGATCTCAGCAACAACATTAGCAACAACATTAGCAACGTCTATGTGTTCTGCTTCTGTATGCGAACGGGATAATGTGGGTTGCCTCTTGGCGGACCAAGAAATAAGATTATCTCCTAAAAATACACAGTAGTCTGAGGTGGAGCGTCGCGTGTCCGGATAACCTGCCCAATCAACATCCGTATATGACAACAACCTATTCGGTGCGGAGGGGTATGTATACAAACCATAATCAAGTGTGCCATTAACATATCGAATGATACGTTTGAGGGCAGTAAAGTGAGGCTCCCTAGGGGCATGCATAAATAAGCATACCTGCTGAACAACATAAGCAATATCAGGTCTGGTGAAAGTGAGGTACTGTAGTGCACCTGCAAGACTCCTATAAAGAGTGGGATCGGACACTGGATCACCATCCAAAGCACTAAGCTTTGATCTAAAGTCAACATGAGTAGCCATGATCTTGCAATTCGCCATTTTAGCCTTGTATACAATCTCCTCTGTATACTTATATTGACAAAGAAACATAGTATCTGTAGATCTAGTCACGAAAATCCCCAAAAAATAGCTCAACGTCCCCAAGTCAGTCATAGCAAATTATGTCTTGAGCAGTGTAATGATCTCATTTTTCAACAACTCAGAGGATGTAGTAAGCACAATATCATCAACATACAATAATAAATACGCAATGCTGCTACCTCTATGAAAAATAAATAGAAAATTATCACACTTGCTGCACACAAACCCAATCTACATGATATACTGAGCAAAACGATTATACCACGCTCTAGGGGTCTGTTTCAAGCGATAGAGTGACTTGCGGAGACGACATACATACTGAGGGGCTGCTGGATGGACAAAACCATGCGGCTGATGCATATAAACTGTTTCCTTCAAATTCCTATGTAAAAACACATTTTTACATCAAGCTGATGAATAGGCCAGTGCTTACCCATATCAATACTCAGAACTGCACGAATGGTGGTCGGTTTGACAACCTGACTAAATATTTTACCACAATATATACCCTCGTGCTGATTAGTGCCATTAGACACAAGTGGTGCCTTGTACCTCTGTAGGTCACCATTGTCTCTGTATTTGTGGCGAAAAAGCCACATGCATATGATCACATTAATCTCCTCCGGCCTAGGAACCACATCCAAGTGTGCTGTTGCGTTAAAGCATTAAACTCCTCACACATAGCCGCATTTCAGTGAGGGTCTAATTTAGCTAATTTTGGATTTTTGGGAATATGTGACACAGTTTGGGCGGACAAGTTGAACTGAACTTTGGGTTTGAAAATACCGTGTTGGGCACGGGTTTCCATAAGGTGGGTAGGGGCAGGGACATTTTTGGTATTTGGTGGCAGTGTCTGGTTTTGAGAATTGGGCGACGGATCTGGATGACTGTCGGACCTGGGTGTGACGACGGGTTGGGGGGTCTGGATGGTGGAATCAGGGCCTGACAGTGGTGGCGATGTTGGCGTCGATCTGGATAGGTCGATGTGGGTTAGGTGAGGAGCGGTGGGGTACGAGGTCGGTGGTGTAGAGGTGATGTGTTGCAGTTGTGGTTGTGTAGTGGCGGAGTGGGTTCCGAGAATTAGGGGGTTGGGTTGTCGGGGTTGCTTTTTTATGGTGATTCGATGGGCTGAGGGTCATCGGTTGTAGGTTGGGTATGGGTTCTGGAACGGGTGTGTGTCAGCGGCACGAGAGACGGTGGTAGATAGGATCGATGGGAGGACTGTCTGATAGCCTGAGAAGCTGGAGGGACTGCGTGGTAGTTTTTGGTGGTGAAAGTGAGGGGCCCGACACGGTGTGGTAGTCTTGAGAACGCTGCCGGAGGTGGCGATGACGGTGTGGCAAAGTCGTGATCGACGATGGCGGTGGAGCGGTGATTTTCAAGGGCGACGGGTGATTAGGTGCGATCGCCACGAACAGTGGTAGCATGTCGGAGTGCCTGTTGGACAAGCGGTGATGGGTCCGAATCTTCGAAGAATTGGTAATCAGTGACTCAAATTTTTTTGATGTTGTCAAACGGAAAGACATATTCGACAAAGGCGACGTGGCGAGAAATTATAATTTTGTCGGTGGAGAGCTCAAAGCACAAGTACCCCCTATGGTTTGACGGGAAACGTAGGAAGGCGCACGGAGTAGACCGGGGTGCTAATTTGTGAGGTGCCATGGATGTCATATTTGGGTAACACAGACAATCAAAAATTCTAAGGTGGTCATAGGTAGGGATCCGATGGTAGAGAATTTCGGTGAGTGTCCTATATTGAATCGCACAGGTAGGTAAAATGTTGAGAATGTTTTCTGCCATTTTTAATGCATATACCCAAAAATTAGGGGGGATAGACGCATAAAAATGAGGGTATGAATCATATTATTAATAGTTCGGAGAATTCTTTCGGCTTTTTCATTTTGAGGGGAGGTATGACGGCATGAGAAATGAAAAATCATGTTGTTAGCCGCACAAAATTTATGAAAGAATGAATTATTAAACTCACGACCATTATCACATTTAAATGATTTTATGTCTTTTTCAAATTGCGTTTAACCAGTTGACGAAACTCAACAAATTTGGAGAACACTTGAGATTTGAGTTTGAGTGGATAGACCCAAAGAAAGTGAGAGAAATCGTCCAAAAACACCAGATAGTATTTGTGGCCTAAGTTGTTGGTTATGAGAAATGTCCATAAATCAGTGTGAATAATATCAAAGGGAGAGAAAGTAGTACTCATAGAAGTCGCAAATGGTAGTCTAACATGCTTCCCTAACTGACACGATGAACAACTATGAGTGAGATTCCCTTTGTTGCATTTGATTAAATTTTGATTTCTAAGAGAACAAAAAATGTGAGAACCCGGATGACCAAGTCTACTATGCCACATAGAGGGAGATATGGTTGTTAAAATGGTGGGAGGATGACACTAGCAGTGGATGTGGGTAGGAGCGTATATATGTCCCTCTCACTATTGTATCTCGTAAGGAGTTTCCCGGTACGGAGGTCCGTTACGAAAAATCCAAAAGGGTCAAAATTAATTGAGACACAATTATCGGTGACAAATTTTCTGACAGAAATTAGATTTTTGATGATGTTTGGGGCATAAAGGACGTTGTTAAGAGAGAAGTGTGGATGCGGTGGTGGGGTAAGGGTGTGGCCAAATCCTTGAATTGGAATACGGTGACCACTACCGACCATAATAGATTGTGGAGTTGGTAACTGGCGCAATTGAGGAAGATTACCTGAATTGTTGGTGAGATGAGACGCGACGCCCGTATCCATATACTACACATTATCAAGCTGTTGGAGGGTCAAGGAAGCCATTTATTTGTTCTCGACAAACTTTTGATTATTTTCGAGTAATGAAAGAAGGCTGTTTCCCGGGAAACACAAGGAGAATAGAGGGGACAAGCCTGTTGGTTTGCAGAGAAAGGGAGGGGGGCTGCAGACATGCCTGTTGGTTTGCAAAGAAAGGGAGGGGGCTACAGACAGGCGGACATGCCTGTTGGTTCTGCGCAGAGAAAATAAAATTTATGTTTTGAGGTTTAGGTTTCTGATATTATGTAAAATTATATTAATCTCTCTTGGGAGCCTTTCTCATTAATACAAAATATATATAGGTGTACAATGTAGAATTTCTAAACAACAAGGATCCTAGTTCTACTATAATTACATAACACTAAATATGATAAATATAATTACGATGTACACACGTGCTAATAAAAACTACCATGACCAAACGAACACAAAAAGTCCTTTCCTAGAAAAACTATATCATAATCTGGATTCGGCTTTCATCCGTGCAGGTTGATTGTATGTGTAAGATGCATTGTGCGACCAAAGGTAAATAACATACTATCACAAATTGATGTTGTAAAATTTCTCAAATTATTATAATTTGTATAACTTAAGATACATTTATGTGTATCCGTTCTTTCTAGTGGTGCCCTTCAATACTGTGTTTCAAAATTGCCTAGACATTGAAAGAAGCCGTAATGATCAAAGCAATTAATTGATCGATAGAGATTTTATACTTGGACTATATAGTTGAAAGAAGAGAAAAGTCTTAGAAGCTGAATATCGAATTGGACGAGAAATTAATTTTTTTGGGTGTCCACCCTTCGATATACGTATTGCAATGACCAAAGCAATTAATTGATCGATCGAAATTTTGTATGTAGATTATATAGTTGAAAGAAAAGAAAAGTCTTAGAAGTTGAATCTGAAATTGGATGAGAAACTAGTTTTTTGATTGACCACTCCTTCGATATTCGTATTGTAATGACCAAAGCAATTAATTAGTCGATCGAGATTTTGTACTTAGATTATATAGTTGAAAGAAAAGAAAAGCCTTAGTTTATTAATCTGGAATTGGATGAGAAACTAATTTTTTGTTGTTCACCCGTTTTTTCGATATTCTTATTAGGACCCTTCGCCTAATTCGTTTGTTGTTCACCCATTTTTTCGATATTCTTATTAGGACCCCTCACCTAATTCGAATTCATATCGAGTAAAATCAATTAAAAGAGAAAGCACATCCTACCTGATCAATTATCTTAGTAAATCTTTAATTAAGAGTAAAAGAAGTTTATGTATTTCATCACAACGTAACCTTTCATAGTCCTAATTAATTGTTCTTCTTCTCATAATGCTTTAAGAAATAATCTCAGTATAATTAATGTCAACATAACTAATACCAACATTACTTATACACCCTATTTAGATCTGTCCAAACGACGGGTCGGGTCGGGTGATTTTTTTTCCTGCTTGCCCGATCCTGACCCTATTTTTTTTAAAAAAATTTGACCCTGGCCCTGACCCTTCGGGGACCCTACGGGTCACAGGTCAGCCCTGACCCGTCGGAATTTTTTGGCGGGCCAGGGTCGGGTCGGGTCGAGGAATTTTTCTTTTTAAAAAAATTGAATTTTCAAAACTGAAATTGGCATTCACCCCTACATTACCACAAAATTTTGACGTTGAAATGTATTGTATATCGTGAGATCTTGACTAAAGAAAAAGAAAATTAGACACCGATTTGAGGAAAAACACAAATTGATTGGGAAAATGGAAGTTTTTCTAAAAATTGGCTGCGCCAAACTGCCTTTTGGTTGTTTGACCGATGTTGTCTCGAAAAAATACGCAAAATAAAAAAACTGTTAAAACGGACATCCGAGCACAGAGTTATGACCATTTAAAGTTTCACCAATTTACAACTACTTTCTCTCCCGATATTATGCTTCCGTGATATTAACAGAACGACTAATAATATAAATATATAATTAATAATCAGCTACCGTTTTTATCTTATTTTATGTCGAGCTCAATGTAGATTAGAGCAATACATATATTATAAAAACATGCATTATATCACTTATTAATGGCAAAAATATATATAAGTACAACATAAATATTAATGAAGGAAAAATAATATAAATTATATTTAAAAAATATGCGGGTCGAGGTCGGGTCGGGTCAGACGGGTAAAATACCCTGACCCTGGCCCGACCCTGACCCTGATTGGGTCCCCACTTTTTCGGGTCGAGTGGCTCGCGGGTCAACTATAAGCTGACCCTGATCCTGATTTTTCCGGGTCGGGTCGGGTCCCCGACCCGGTGGACAGGTCTAACCCTATTCATCATTAAGTTTATACACCTTGCCAAACCATCCCTTAGGGTTTTTAGGTAGTTAGGTGCAACTGTAAAGTGTACTGATCATATTTGTTCAGACATAATAAATTCATATGCAACCTTTATGCTGTTCTGCCTGTCTTTTCCCATCAGGTGGTTGGAGTTCATGAGTATTATAGTAATTGGTTATACATCGCTTAGACGACAAATTAAAGTGAGCTTCAGATATATCTATATGTTATGAGATAACAACATATGAAAGTAATAATAACTACAATAAATAACACATAATTTACGTGGAGAACTCTCAAATAGAAGAAAACTCACAGCCATCATCAATTCTTTTTATTTCTTAATAAAAATAATTACATAATACATAATTATTTGAAAAAGCCTTATTTCATCTATCGCAGTGAATTAGGCACACAAACTTAACAGTGTAGCCTCTTTGATGAATCCCCTTTATATTTACTAGCTCTTTACGTAGACTTAAAGACAAAACATAGAAAAAAACAAAATAAATCCATCATGAGAAGATTAGGAGGGACACACCTTTTACAACCCAAAAGGAAGTTAACTGACAACTACTCAACAACAACAAAAAAAACTAGGTGATCATTTGATACACAGATTAGTTATATGAAAATTATAATACAACAATCATTTGTATAGTAATCACTCTTATAGTCTTATTCATGTATCATCAATAAATATTTTCTCATTTGATATTTTATCTTGTATAAATAATACATTGAAATTAACTTGCATACTTAATGCAAAGTATTAGCCATGCGAATTAAAATATCATCAACCAACATTTCATAGGTTAATTATACAGAGATTATTTTATGCGGCCAACCAAATATTGTACTTTAGTTACTTGGAATTTTGCATTGGAGATTATTTTCATTAATTAACACGACTAATCAAACGGTCCCTAATTGTTTTTGAATCCACCTATCATATCTACTTATGCCGAAGATCCATAACGGAAGAAAAATTAGGAGGAAAAAACTTCAAGAAAATTGACTGATCAATGTTTCCTTTTCAAGGACTAATATATTACAACTGTATAAAATTTTTGAGAAAATGGGGTCAATGGAAGAAATAAAAACGTAGAAGTAAAGAATTAATCTACAGCTTACAAAGGGCAATTAGAAAAAGAAGCAAGATCAAGAAATTAGTTTCATTACCACCAAGGGATGTGGTACGATGAATAAATTCCTCCACCCTTAACAAAGGTCTAATATTCGAGCCCAATTGAGAATGACGAAATCTCTGTTAGGAAATGCTTCCCCTTTAATGAACTTTATGCAGTGCAAATCTGAATTAGTCGAGCCAGTGAATTATTGACATGAATTCATCCCAAAGGTCTAGTTGCCAAAGGAACAACTTCAGCCAAAGGAGTAGATTGTGGTGTTGGCAATGGAGATGTTCTACAAACCGGACAACTTGGATTCAACATAAGCCAAGGATCCACACATTTCAAGTGAAACAAATGTTCACAATCGGGCAATAACCTTAGCATATCCTTATTCTTGTAATCAGCTAAACATATTGAACAACAACTGGCTGTTGAGTCCTTGTGATTGACCTTAGCTTCAGAGTACAACAACTTAGGATAACTCGAAAGGGTCGCCTTATCGAGCCCTATATCAACTATATAATGATTTTCTTGGCTATCGTGGAGCGCGTTGCGATTAATTATATGTCTTCTTGGTGGTGGTAACTCCGTCGTGTGATTTCGAGTACAAAAATATGATGTGAGGGTTATTGTTGTAATTAAAAAAAGAATACCTACCGAAACACCGATTCCGTAACCGAATCCTCCGATATTACCCGATCCGAGGAACCCGCCGGTACCGGAACTTGGATCGGAGATGGTGGTGGTGGTGTTCATGATGTTTTAAGAGAATTATGGGAGTGATTTTGGGTTTGGTTGGCCATTGGTATTATATGACCCAAATTAAGGGAATGGTCTAAAGATTATTTGGAAGTCAACGGCCTTGATTGAAGGAAATGAATTTGGACTTGATAGAAAATTAGAAACGAACAAAAAAGAATACGTACTATTTAATAAAGAGAGTAAAAAGAAAGTGGTTTCTTGTGAATATATTATGGATATATATAGTTTTTTTCTCGTTAAGTTTATGCTTGGATGGAAAGTTTTGAGATGTCAACGTCCTCTCTAATCTATCATTTTCTTGTAAGTTTTGTTTCATGTGAGCAACGTCTTTTTCTGCTACGTTTCTTCAACTTTAATTAATAGTAAATTAATCATAAGTTTGCTTATATAGCTAGTTAATAATTTGTTTGACCCCCCTCTCTCTCTCTTCTTAATGAGTACTCTACTAATTGCACGTTCCATGCACCAAAGATTTAGGTGGTCATATATTATAAGATGCCTATTTTTATCTATTTTAATTTACATGACATTAATATAACTTCTTTTTTTCTTTATAATTTGCAGAAGATTCTGGATTAGAACTAGCATATAATGGAGATTAAATAAATAAGAAAAAATATATAAAAATTTAACGAGATTTAGCCAAACTTACGTCTTCGGAAGAAATAGAGAAAGTTTTCTACTATGATCGATGAAATTAGTAAAAGTTAAGTGATTTTTTAATTAAAAAGACTTAGTTTGATGACTTTTCTGCAAAAATACTATAAGTCGATGACTTTATATGTGAAATTAGCCATTAAACGGGCGGGAGACTAATAAATTCATGTAACCTGCTTCACCCTGTGGTTTAAAATCAGTGTTATTGACATCCAAGATCAGTATTATAATTGGTTATAACTTATAACTCACTTGATGTAAGCTTAGCCTCTGTCATCAATCGGCCCCTTAAGAGAGGGCAAGAAGATAAGTAATTAAACAAAACATTAAGAGAAGTTGATGCCATTCAGAAAAATTTTTTGGTCTCTCAATTATTAATTGTTGGCAAGTTTTGCTTTTAGTCTTTGTGATAAATGACTTGATACATAAATCTTTAATTAATTAAAATACATATTTTGTCCCTTTATGTATGAAATATGTTATTTTAGAAATATATTATCCTTAAATATCGAGTACTATCTGTCGCACCCGTTTTTGACCACCCACGGGGGTCAAAGTGGAGCACAACGTGTCGGTGATTCCTGAGTATGATTAAGGAGTCACCACCTAATTATTTTACAGTGAATTAGGACACCTAAATATTAAATAAATGCTGCAGTGTAACTCCAATTTTAAGGTCGGCGAAACTAATGAGATTCTAGGTAAGAGTTCTTTATTATCCTAAAGAGAAGGGGTTAGACATCCTTTAAGATCCGCTAACTTGCGATTATCCGGTCAAACTCAGGTTAATTATTGTATTCAGAAAAATGCATGTTTTAAAATATAAACTTAAAATGATATTGCAAGTATTTAGTAAAAGGATGCATTTTGTATAAGTATGCATTTGTATGATATTAAAGAAAAAGGACATGTAAAGTTTGAAAAAGTTAACAATTTATTTGACTCTCTATCTCTCTTCTTAATGAGTCTACAATTGCACGTTCCATGCACCAAAGATTAAGATGTTTGCATATCATGCCTATTTCATTAATTCATTTTCTTCCAAATTTTGTTGCAACTGAGCAACGTCTTTTTCAACTTTGTCCAATAGTAAATTCATTATGAAGTAAGTTAATAATTTATTGGAATAATGCACTCTTGGTCCCTAGGTTATTATTATTCTCAAGTTTAATTTTTGGTAAAATGTATTTTTTTGATCCCTTCATATAGAAAATATGTTATCTTTGACTACTTATAGAATTATATTACCGTCAAATATGGAGTAATAATACATATTTAACATATCAAATGAGTAATCAAGTGATGTGTCGATTAACAATTATATTGAATTTGTGTGCACAATTAAATTAATTGAAGTTTTACCGTGCTTAGTCAAATATCATAGAAACTAAAATTTAAATTTATGAATGACTGAGGACCAAAAATGCTATTAAACCTAATTTATTTATTTTGTCTCTACCCTCCGTAAGTTTTATGAGTTGCACGTTCCAGACACCCTAGATTTAGTGGACATTAAAATATATATTTTTCTTTTAATTTCTATGTGCAGTAACAAAACCAAAAAGAAATAGGTATCCTATTATTCCTATATATGTTCAATAAGATCGATACCAGCTAGTAGGATATTCTAGGAATTGATAACTATGTAACGATTTTATTCTGTCAAATAATCATAGCACAATTATGATAATCATAAAGGTTGAACACTTTTAAGCACATCTTACTTTGGAAAGACTAAAAGTTATTTACAGTCCTTCACAATATATAATATTATTAGCGAATATTCTCCGAATATTCACAGTATATTTTGTAATTATGATAGATGTATATTTAAGATAATTTAAGATTCTTACTGTATTAGGAATCAACCATTTAAGGTAAGTATACTGTGAATAATTTCTCTTAGGATTTCTTTCATTATTCACAATATATATAGTTGTACAAATGTTGATTCATAATACAATAAGAATCCTAACTTACCTTAAATGATTGATTCCTAATACAGTAAGAATCATAAGTTACCTTAAATATACATCTATCATAATTATAAAATATACTGTGAATATTCGGAGAATATTCGCTAATAAATATGATAGAGGTTGATATTTCCTATATTAAGAAAAGAGAAATATGAGATATTTGTATGAGAAACCAAAACGTTTATGTTCGAAAAGTTAATTAGAATTCCCAATACTTCTCGTACTGTTACTGAGTTAATAAGTACATTTTTGGTTTCATATTACATTTTTTTTTGATAATCCAGGTTTCCAGGCTTGCGCCTGACTACGTCCTGGAGGTAATAGCACCGGTCCTTCAACACTATTACCAGGTAAATCGCGGGATGTGCTCCGGTGGCCAGTTTTCTGGGAGCGTACAACTGATCAATGAGACAAGGTCAAATTCCCCAACATGCAGAGTTTCTTCGTGCTTGCGGGGAATCGAACACATGCTGTCCCATGCCAGAGCGCCCAGGCTTTGCCACTGGACTATGCCCCGGAGGACTTCATATTACATTTTTAAAAGAGGATAAACTCACCCCACACACATATATATATGTAAGGGTTGGGTGGGTGGCCTTCTTCGTCCACCAATAAGTTGAAGGCTTTTGTCACAAGAAGAACAATGAGAACACTATTGGTTCAGTTAAAATCAAGAAGGGACGGAAATTTAGAGAGAAGAAAAATAATGAGAAAATTCTTTCTGTTTTCATTCATCACAATGATCTCTTTATAGAGGTAAGTTCTTCATTTTTCTAGTCTAACAAGGAAATTCTATTATAATAAAATTACCATAATTACAATTCACCAAAAATAAATTATTAGACTTAGAATAGAATTTTACCATAAACCTATAAGGCTTAGATTAGGTTTTCCGATCCGGGTCCGTCAATACCCCCCCCCCCCCCGGTCAAGTTGGAGCATGGAGATGTAGAATGCCCAACTTGCCAAGTAAATATTCATGTTGTGATTTGCCCAAAACTTTTGTAAACACATCGACCAATTGCTCGTTGGTTGAAACATAACTCGGAAGTATTATACCAGATTGGAGTGCGTCCCGGACATAATGACAGTCAACTTTAATATATTTAGTCCGTTCGTGAAACATCAGATTTCGTGCAATATACAGTGCCACTTGACTATCACATTACATTTTCACCGGAGATTTATGTTCAACGCCCAAGCTATGCAGGATTTCCTCAACCATTTTAATTCACAGACCGTCATTGCCATTGAACGGTATTCCTCCTCTGCTGACGAGCGAGAGACAATGTGCTGCATCTTGTTTTTTCATGACACAAGTGAATTTTCGAGGGAGATAAACCATCCTGTAAGTGATTTTTGAGTCAACGGACATCCAAGCCAATCTGAATCACACCACTCATACAATTGGAGATCATAATTCTTTTTTAACATAATGCCTTACCGAGGATTCTTCTTCAAGTATCTTACCACTCATAGAGCAGCTCTCCAATGCGCTTCATTCGGTTGGTGCATGAATTGGGACAGAACATGCACACAATAGGACAACTCCGATCGTGTAAAATTAAGGTATATCAATCTACCGACCAAACGTCTATATGATTTTGGATCTTCCAAATTGGCCCATTTGGTCAGTGCCAAATTGTGATTCTGTTCCATGCGAGTATTAATCGATTTTGCTCCTAGTAGCCCAGACTCAGATATTATATCCAAGGCATATTTTCATTGACAAAGGAATAATCCGGTTGGTCCACGCACAACTTATTTTTCATTGTGGTTCACTTTCATATTTTTCGTGGTCTATATCATGCCAGTTATAGCAGTCAACCCCAGAAAATACTTCATGGGGCCTAAATTCTTCATGTTAAAACAAGCTCGGAGATAGTCTTTGAATTGTGCAATGACACTATGGTCATTTTTTGGGAGATAATCAAGTCATCCATATAAACTAAGACGTTAAGTTGTATATTTCTCAGGTGCATCGTGAAGAGAGAATAATCTGAGTATGACTGTTTGAACCCATATTTCATCAAGACACTTGATAATTTTGCAAACCAGCACTGTGGAGCTTGTTCAACCCATACAAAGATTTTTGGCGTCGACATACTTGCCTCGGACCAGACACACGAAATCCCGGTTGTAATTTCATATAAACTTCTTCTGCTAGTTCACCATGCAAGAAGGTGTTATGAACATCCATCTGATGTAACTCTCAATTTTGAGCGCCCGCTACCGCTAAGAATGTCTGAATGGTCACTACCTTCGCAACTGGAGCAAATGTTCCATTGTAGTCAATATCTTTCTCTTGCTTATTATCGAAGATGACCAACTGAGCTTTATATCGTTCAATTGTGTCGTTCAAGTTGTATTGGTCTTGTACACCCATTTACATGCGAGTGTTTTCTTATCCGGTGACAATATTTCCAATATCCATGTGCCATTCTCCTCTAATGTTTGGATTTCTTGTTGCATGACTTTTCTCCAATATTCTTTTTACATGGCCTCCGAGAAGAATTTTGGTTCAATTTCGGTGGCAATTGGTGCAAGGAAAAATTATCATAGATATATAGTGACCTAAAGGATAAGGCGCACATAAGGGTTGCTGAGGATCATGCGAACTCGTTGATGGACTTTTTTCCGGAATGTTTCAGTAACATAATCACGTAATTGAACCAAGTCATGCTTATGATATTTACCCCGACTCAATTGTTCCTCCGGTGGCTTTTCATTGGCTCGAGTACCTTTCGTCTGTACTTCTTTCACGTTTTCATTATTCGGACTAGCATCTGTCCGGACTAATTCTGGATGATTCGTATGTTCGATATCCGGCATTCAAATTTCTTCTATTCGAGCTTTGTTTGAACCTACATTATCTGTATGTTCTTGTTTGAAAACGTGTTGATTCATTTCTTCCTTTGTTTCATCCGGTATCACTTCTATGTTGTCGACCAAGTTACCTATTTCTATAGCAAAAGTGAACTTAGTCTCATAGAAGTCCACATCTCTTGAGACTAAATATTCATCATTTTCTAAGTCATACAATCTCCAACCTTTCTGTCCGTAGGGGTATCCCAAGAAGAGACACCTATGACTATGACTCTCAAACTTGTCTCTTGTTCTTTCCTTTGTGTGTGCATAGCATAGTGACTCTAGCACCATCAAGTGATCATAATGAGACGCCTCCCCGTATAAAATTTCATAGGGGTTTTTTCTTTCAAAACCGAAGATGGTGTTCTATTGATCAAGTATCCCGCAGTCAAAACAAATTATCCCCAGAATCTGATCGGAAGATGATCATGAAATTTTAATGCTCGCGCCACATTAAGAATATGACGATGTTTTCTTTTAACTCTTCCATTTTGCTGCGGCGTCCCTGTGCAAGAAGTTTGGAAAATAATTCCATGTTCGAAGAAGTAATTCTTCATACATATGAATTCAGTTCCATTATCATTTCTAATAATTTTTACCTTTTTACCAAACTGCCTATCCACCAGTGCGAAGAAATTTTTCAGTATTTAGGATACTTCTTTCTAATCAACTAAAAGAAAAATCCACACGGCTCGCGACCGATATCCACAATGATAAAAAAAATACGAAGCACCATAAGAAAAAGGTGTTTTATACGGCCCCCATAAATCACAATGAATCATATCAAAAATATCGGAAGCTATATTATCACTTGAAGGAAAAACACTTCTTGTTTGTTTTGCCCTTTGTCATACATCACATTATTTATCTAAACTAAAATTATTTTCTTTAAAATCTAACGCCGTAATAGACTTTTTCATTTGTGTAGAAGGATGACCTAACCGTTTGTGTCAAAGATCGAACTAATCAACTGCCTTCGCCTTTATAGCTCGTATCCGCAGCATATTCCAGAAACAGTAAAGTCCACCCCATCTCAGTTTCTCCGGACTACCTGTCACCTAACCAGTATCTCCGGAGTTAATAATCCAGGATGATTTTTCAGTCTTACCATCCATCTTTCCATTCAGATTTATTCCTTGTGAATTCAATATGTGAATAACCATTTTCCAGATTTCTTCGCTCAGATTGTGAGGTCCTATTCCTCATGTGTTCATCCGGTCTATCTCTGTCTGTGTATCTTGACTGCAACAACGTTATCTCGATAGGATCCTGGACCTCCCATCTGCTAATGTTGTTGACCTCGTCCTCTTCTTTCGGATTTTTCATCTCCCTTTTTATTTCCCGACCACCATTTTGGATACCCAATGAGTTGAAAACATCCTTCCATAATGTGTCCTAATCTTTTGCAATGTGTGCAGAATGCACCATCATTTTTCCCTTCACCTTGATCATTGTATGAATTTCTTCTTTGAACTGCAAAGGCCATGATTTCACTCAGTTCCTTCGTTTTTCGTGCTAGTCCTCTCACACGCTCTTCCTATATTAATATCGAATAGACTTTGTTCAATGATGGCAATGGTTCCTGAGCCAATATATTCGATCTCACTATTCCATACATTGCCTCATCCAATCCCATGAGAAAAAGATGCATTTTTTCTTCTTCTCTTTTGGTTTCCAAGATCATCCCCAGATTGCACATGCACTTTCCGCACTTGCAAGTTGGAATCTGTTCATAGTTTGCCAATCCTTCTCACAACTTAGTTAGTGTTTCATAGTAGTCCACTATGGCCCTTCCCTTCTGCTTGCACTCCACAAGTTCTGCCTTCAGTTATTGCATCCGAGGGTCGTTGATAACAACGAATCATTCCCGGATGCTCGTCTATAATTCTTCTGCTTCCTCTTTATGCGAAATCATTGAGCGAAGTATTGGTTTGATGGTGTTGCAAATCCACGACACCAACAAAGAGTTTATAGTCCGACGACTCTTCATCCGGCTTCTTGATCGTACCATCAACAAAATTGAATTTCTTCCTTGCTCTTAGGGTCGTCCTTATGGATCTAGCTCATTCTTTGTAATTCTCTCCCTTCAATTGGGTATACAAATGGTTAATTACAAACTTAATATATACATCATTGACTATGACAACTTGGCTTTTTATAGTGAACATCAATCATAAAATAGAATAAAAATTCCATATGTTCAATTAACTATATACTCTGATCATAGTTATGCATGAATAATTGCAACAGTTGACTAAAGAGTATAATTGCTCTATTGATCAAATAACACATCCAACTTGCTGTAATGCTATTTGATTGGCACGAGTTTAAAAATATAAGAAAAACTTTTGAAATGTATGGTCTAAAATAAATTATAGATATTTGTGTGACTCTAAATCATTCCATTAAAAATAAAATGAGAAGTTCAAAGTTATATTACTACTAAACAAGAAAGATATAATGAAGTGACTAAAAATTAAAGGAGTAGTGTGACATAAATTGAAACAAATGGAGTACTTGAGATTTTTTTTTAGAAAAAACAGATATAGCGTACCATTTTTGACTCTCTATACAGCAAAATGTGTGCATTTTCCGGAACTTCTACGGTGGAAGAATAATAAGAAATACATATGAAGTTTCTTGCATTAAAAAAATTATTTTGTTTTGTGGAATAATTATACCTGAAAGAAATAATCCCCTTGATTATTTTCATTAATTGAATAGGTATATATACAAGTTACAAAATAGAAGAATCCTATTCATATTCTATTCCTAAAATCTTATTACACCATAATTCTAACTCTACAATTATGGTAGTGTATAATCCTAATTTAGGTAACAAATACATTACAATATACTACACATGTATTTTCCAAATATACAATATTCTTATGTCCAATTAATACCAAAACCGAGGCCACCAATATGGGCAGAATCCGTGACTTGAATAAGGCAATATACACCTGTATATTGCCTTATTTAACAATACCATTTTTAGTGGGATTAATTAAATAAAACAAATAGTCTCTCTCTGCAGATCTACTCTGGTTTCTTGTTTAATAATTAAGTTCCATTTCTGATAAATTAAGGTACCTATTTTCTATTGATTGCAACAGGAATACTTTTTATTCTCATCTTTGCTTAATCATGCTGCATCATGCAATCTTTATCCAACAGGAAGATAAAACTTATTTCAATGTGGATCTTATCAATTTCAATATTTAAAAAAGAAGAAGATAAATCTCTATTTATCTAAAACTTGAACTTAGCTCGGAGGTGTGCGCACATCCTCAAAAATAGGTGATAATAATAGAGCAAATTCGTCAGAAAGTACTTCACACATGAATTGTCAAAACACGCTCAGTCAATCGTCAATCGTCAATCGTCAATCGTCAATTGCTCTCCAATCCAAAGCTGATCAAAATAACTATGTGTCACCCCATGACCTTCATCATATCATGTTTACTCGTCCCGGCCTATTTATACCCAGTAACAATCAATTTCTCTAGGCCCAAGTGCCTCTCGACTAATCGTCACTCATACGCTCTTGCTTAGTAATTCGAAACACAATGTCATGAACACTTTTTTGCGCGGATTTCCCTTCAAAGGCATTGATCTTTAATTTTTTCCCCTCAAATTGTTGAGCTTTAATTTTTGATATTCGTTTAAAAAAAGTGAGCGAAAATAGCCCGATTTTCCGGGTTCGAACCTCCGCTCAGTAAAAAATTAAAAAAAATCGCAGACATAGTTTGCCTTATGCCAGAAAGCAAAACCTATCTTGCGATTTTTTTTTTAAATTTTGACTGAGCTGGGGTTCGAACCCAGAACCCAGAGTTTTTAGGTGTGGGATAAAAATTTTAAAAAATTAATTTGATGGACAAAAATTAAAGACTACCCCAAACGGCATTCCTGCGAATTGAATTTGCTTGTCATGAATTCAAATGTCTGAAGAAAAATATGCAATCTGTCATGGGCTTAGATACCAAGCCTTGAGCCCAGTCCTATCGACTGTATATGTTGATAAGCCCAATCTAGTGAGCTCATGGACCTATATGAAAGATTTCTGTAATCCTTCACCCCATTTGATATGTGTGCGAGTCCGTGAGTAGGCACCGAGTTTAAACTTTAAAATACTAATTTGACTATTCAAAATAATAATAATAATAATAATAATAATAAAGTAATAATCGAAAATTAGGTCAATATAAAAGTTTCACAACATAATTTCTGATTTAAAAACTTTAATGATCTTGAATGTTTTTAACATTACAGAAACTGTATACAAATGAAAGTAACATTTTTGAAATATTCCGGATAGAGACTAGAGAGTATATCACATAAACTGCAATAAAGGAAGTATATTTCTTAAAGAATGCTACAGTCTGTTCAAGAGGAATAATTTTAAAGGTCGTGCAAATTGTGAAATCATGACCTTTGAGCTAAAGGAAATAATCAAATGCGAAAATAGACTAATTAAGTAAGGTTAGAATGAACGCGATTTCATTATGTATATATTATTTAAATCATTTTTTAAACCTGAATACATAATTCGAGCTGAAAATATATAACTACTCGTCCGGTCATTATTGGTTAAAGACCTTTACTTGACTATATTTCCCTTCACGTAGACTCTATGTGGGGTTTGTGACTCGTAGGAATGGGTAGTACGGTTACCGATGTCCGAGGTGCGTTAGAAAGGGTTTTGGAAGAAAAATCTAAGTTTGATATTTTTGAAATGGAATAGTTGTTCCAAAGTTAACTTTTGAGTATATGGGTTCGTTTATGAGTTCTGTCGCTTCCGGTAGGTCCGGAACGTCATTTGTGACTTAGTCGAGTTTTTGGTTCGCTTCACGAGATGTTCGAATGTATTTTGAGTCATTATTTACTAAATTGTGGAAATTGAGTGGATTTGTAAAAAAAATGGACCTTAGCATGGTCGTAGGAGAATACCTAATGCTCGAGAAAATTTGTAGCGTCGTTTACACTTGGGTAGCATATATGGTTTGTGTCCAGAAGGTCTCAGGTGAATTTTTAGTGTTTGATGGAAGTTTGAGATTTTTGGCTATAGTTGTTGGTTCTGGTGTGACGCACCAACGGACTTTGGCCGCTTCTGCGGAAGTTGGTCCGCATATGCGAGCCATGGGAAGGTTGGGGATTTCCGCTTCTGCGGTGTTTTATGCGCATGAGCGATCCTCATCTGCGGAGTATCGCTTTTGCAATCATGCGGTACATTAAGTTGGACCGCTTCTGTGAGGACGATTCCGCAGTATCAGACCTACAATAAAAGGCTCATTCCGATTTCACTTTTCATGTCTCATATTTTTGAAACCTAAACTTGGTTGGGAGAGAAAATCTCAGGCTCTTCAATATCTTCATCTTTGGGGTAATGATTCTAACCCATTTCCTTTATCTATTCATTATTCTATCTTAAAATCTAGGTTTATATCTATGTTTGGGGTAGTTTGAACCTAGGGTTATGACTAAGAATAAAAGGCCTAAATTCATGAAAGAGGGGATCAAAATTGAATCTTTATGTTATGATATATCATATATAAGTTGTGTAATGATAGAATGACATATTACTAAGTTTAATTTGTTGTTTAACTCCATGGAATTTGAGGAAAAATTTAGGGTTCTTCCTAATTGGGGGTTTTAGTTAATTATGACAATTGAAGGCCGAAATGTGACTAGTTTCTTATTAAACTTGAGATTATGACTTACTAGATCGCTATCATATTTTAGAACATTAAAGTTTTGATTTTACCCTTATGTGCTAGGGGTCAATTTGGAGGTCGAGTATTCAATTTCTTTGAAAGATTGTACCTTCTTGTATGTATTAGAATACCTTGTTGACGTAGATTCTATAATATTATACTACGAACGATCGTAGGTACTTCGCAAGGGCAAGGCATTGGATGAGGGTTAGTTCGTGGACCATGTTTTACTTTGAGGTAGGCTACAATTTGCTCTTTTAGACTTCGATAGAAACATGTAATTTATATGAATATTGAGGGGTATTGGCCATAATGGGAGTCCCACCTTAGTGGATGTGATGATCACTTGGGTGGGTACTGGTGTTGAACTGTCTTGGGGGATCACCCTTAGGGTTGATTCCGACTGATGTTATATGGGCTTGTCGCCATTGTTGATACTACTTGTGTTGTTGTTGAAATTACTTATCATATATGCCTTCTGATATGAAAGATTGATTATGTGGAATTATGTGCTATTGATAATTCTGAGGCATGTGTTATTCATATCTTGAACTTGATTGCATCTCATACTTCATGACTACTGGCCTTATTACTGTTGCATTACACTCATATTATTTTGATTTGAAATGGAGTGGTATGGAATGTTGTTGGTCCATTGAGGCTGGAAACAAATGTAATGATATTATTATGAGATGGTTTGAAAATGCTGAGATAATGATGATTGATATGGCTCGACAAATAAGTCTGAGGCTTTGGACATACCGATGGATCATTCCGGTTGATTGTGAGCTGTATATGGACTTCGCGGGTCTCCCGTGTCATTACTGTATGGCAAAGTCCGATAGAATATGTATACCGAATTGATTGAAAGCTACCTCACATTCATGCATTTCATCCATTCATATTCATTGTATTCATGCTATCTGTACTTGATTGAAATTACTACTATGATAAGGTGAATTCGCGTTGGTTGTACTTCCATAATTCTTAGTTGACTTAAGTGTTGAACCGTACCTGTAATTGAAGGTGACTTATGTGCTTAATTAGACTGTGTAGATTAGGGATATCTGTGTGTCAACTTGATATTTATGTCTGTTACATGTGTTCTGTCGTTGTTGGCCTATGATGCTTACAGGATTACGTTGTGTACTCATACTACACTTGCTGCATTATTTTTTGATGCAGATACAACGCCGTCGACCAACACTGGACCATGTGGATATGAGTTCGAGTTGGTAGATTCGAGTATTCAGGGTGAGACTGCCCATACTCAGCATGCCTTGGATGCTTCCTTTTACTTCTTGTCCTTACTTTGTTCTTCTGAGACCGTTTCAGACATTTCTCTTTATTATGTATTGGTGGCTCTTGTCCTAACCAAACCAGATCTTGGGAATGTAATAAGTAGATGTTCGGTATTTTGTTACTCCTTTTAAAATATACAACAATATAGTTTAATTATTTATTTCTTTTATTTCCTCTTAAGTTATTGATTATGTTGATTGAATTGGGAAGTGATTCGGTTACCGTTGGGTAAAGTGTAAGCGTGACCACGACACACGGAAGGGGTCTGTGATAAAATAATGAATTCAATTGAATCCTTAAAAATTGTCCAAAGTAAGTTATTCTATCTTTCCTTTTATTATCAGTTTTTGCCTTTTTTTTCCTTTCATAACACACTTTTTGTACCACTTTCACTTTATTAAAACGTTTTCTTCATTAATTGTTCAAGAATAAATTCTTCTTTCTTCAAAGTTTATTTAATACAAAGATGATTCTTTTAGCTAGGGCCATCTCGCGGGATCAACAGATTAAAGTTGCAGCGTGACAGACAAACAAGTAAAACAACAATATTCATTAACATCAGAGCTAGGACTTAAAGTTTATGATTTTGTAATTCTAATTTTTGTATGCTAAAAATTTCTAAATTAATAATTTATACATATTCAATAAATTTCTTAAGACTAATATAAGATTTAAATCAAAGTTACTGAATTCAGCCGGAATGGTAACATACACACTAGCTTCACCTGAGGTTTGTAATGACTTATATCTAGTTGTGGCAGATGGGCCGTTTGGGCTGAAGTTGGGCGGGCCAAAATGAGCTGAATCAATAGATGGTCCAATGCCCAACCTGCCCAAAGCTTACATGGGCTAAGATGGGCAGGTCAAGATGTGCTAAATGATGGGTCATAAGTAAGACTGGCCAACAGGGCGGGTCGGCCCGGTCCCGACCCGACCCTACCCCGCTATCAAAAAAAAATTGGTAACGGGACTCTAACCAGGACGGGACCCGGGTTCGTCCCGCCCGGGCCCATCCCGCCCCAGTCCCGCTACGCCCGACCCGCTTCAATCCTGCCCGATCCCTCCCCCTTGCAAAAAATGGTCGTTGCACAACGACCATTTTATATTTTGGTCGTTGTGCAATGGCCATTTTTGGCCTCCCCCCCCCCCCCAAATCCCACCCGATCCCTCCCCTTGTGTGCTAGGTATAATCCTGCTTATAACGGTTTTCCTAGATCAACCGTTAGGAGAGATGTATTTAAATTTGCGCATGAATATCAACAATATTTACGTTATTCCTTATATCATTTTCTTGGTAAAGTATCTATCACATCTGATATAGGCCGTAGTACTAACGACTATGATTATTTAACGGTAACATGTCATTGGATAGATTATAAATTGTCTATGCAAAAACGTATTTTAGCGTATAGATATATAGATGATAGGCATACTGGTACTTTTATTGCAGAAAATATTTTTCAGTTTGCGATTACTATGGCATAACTGATAAAATTATGACTATTACATTAGATAACACTTCTTCTAATAATTATGCTATTAGAATTTTAAAAGATCTTTTAACTCCATCTTTTCCAAATCATTTTCATATAAAATGTGCATGCCATATTTATAACTTAGTTGTAAAGGTCTATCACTTTTTGAAGACATTCTTAATAATATACAATTTGCTATAAACTTTATTTTTAGAAGTAATAGAATACAGTGAAAAAAAGAATATAAAAAATTTGTCACGATTGTGGACTAGCTTATAGAAAGATTTCTGAAGAAGTAGCGACTATGTGGAATTCTTTATACGAACAACTACTTGTTGTTTATGATTATAGAAGACCTATAACTTTATTTTTTAACGTCCATAATCGAAATCCAACTGATATGGTTGTAGATAACGATTGTGATAAAATTTCAGAACTTATTGTATTTCTAGAGATATTTTTTCAAGCAACAAAAGAATTTTTCGGTATATATTATCCTACTATTTCAACTATGTTGTTTTATATAGCTCTAATATTTTTATTACTTAGTGAATATATGAAAAAATCAGCTTATAAGGCACCTATTTAAAAATGTTTATCAAATTTAAAAAATATTTTATTCCTATTCAACTATTTATATTATTGGTGCTGTATTAAATCCGACTATTAAAATAGACAGTTGTAAAACACTTATTGAAAGTAGACGGTTTGTGAATTGAAATGGTTGAAGGGAATCCTACATAGCTTGGACGTCGAACATAAATCTAAATATGTATGGTGATAGTCAAGCGGCATTATATATTGCATGAAATTCGGTATTCCACGAATGAACTAAACATATTGAAGTTGATTGTCATTATGTTCGGGACGTACTCTAATATGGTATAATACTTCCGAGTTATGTGTCAACCAACGAACAATTGACCGACGTGTTTATAAAGTCTTTGGGGAAATCACAACATGAATATCTGCTTGGCAAGTTGGGCATTCGAGACACTCATGCTTCAACTTGAGGGGGGTATTGAAGATTGGGACCGACCTCGGACCCATGACACCGAATCAAGACACCGATGTCGGACCCAAGCCGTTGGTTTCCTAGTTTAAATATAATAATTTTATGGTAAAATCCTAGTCTAAGTATATTTGACAAATTGTAATTTATTAGAATAAATTTTCCTTGTTAGACTAGGAATATGATGACTTTTGTCTCTACATAAAGAGGTCATTATGATGAATGAAATGAAGAAAAAATTCTCCCAATATTCTTCTCTCTAAAATTCCGTCACTTCTTGAATTTAACATATTAAGATTAGATGGGAGTAAAATATTTAATGGAATTATCGATATCTTGATCTTTCCACCATCTTAACCAAATCCTTTATCTCGTAATTTATACTGTTTGTATCATAGGTACATCGGACGTGTCTCCCATGATCGTTGCCATAGTACTATACCTTTTCCAAAATTCCATTGTCATTCAAGTTTTCAACACCTTTCACCGGTTGACGAGGTTGATTAAAATTCATTTATTCTTAGTTAGAAGCTCCGAGAGGAAAAGTTTTTGGGTAAGAAGTTTTTTTATTTTTAATGAGCCATATGCAACGCGAATCTAAATTAATCGGATCACATAATACAAATTTGAATTAGTCGGGCCTGAATACTGATTATAAGATTAAATAAATAAAAACACCTCTCAACTCTTCCAAGCACACTATCTTGCTTTATGCCTACTTTACCTATCTTCAAAAGGTTTCATAATTCTTTTAATCTAAACCATTGAATCAGAGATCAATATTCATTTCGAAAAGATTACTTGGTAATACCAAAATGTATAAAAAATATGTCCTTGTAATATGCTCAAATTCTGTTCTTTTGAAAAGAAAAGATGCACATTCCATATTCTTATTAAAAACAACATTTTCAATATGTGTGTTTGCCTTTTATTTTACTCTTATCTTATTGAACTTTTTGTTTGTTCTTTTAGCTTTGGAAGCTTTTGGAACAACTCTGCTTTGTTGTCTGTAAATTAAATTAAATTTGTTATGTTCAAGAAAAAGGCCATGTTAGATATCCACCTTGGTGGTCTCATATAGGGGTGGGCAAAAAACCCGGAGAACCGAAAAAATCGAACTGAACCGAAATTCGGTTCGTTTTTTGATTTTTTGAAAAATCGAACCGAATCAGGATTTAGTGATTCAGTTCGGTTTTTAAATTTTGGATATGAACCGAACCGAAAAAACCGAATTAAATATATAATTATTCTTATTTTTTATTTTAGGCTACTACTATCTCTTGAATCATAGCCATTGAAGTCAATCTATGAAGCTTTTATGGAAGTCGAATGCGGCATGAACTTGATTAACATATCACGGAAGCATTGACATAAAATGTAGGGAGAGAAAGTAGTTGTAAATCGGTGAAACTTTAAATGGTCATAACTCTGCGCTCGGATGTCCGTTTTACCCATTATTTTTTTTGGGTATTTTTTCGAGACGGGGCCGGCCCAAACTGTCGCAAGGCAGTTTGGCACAACCAATTTTTACGAAAACATCCGTTTTCCCAATCAATTTGTGTTTTCCCCCAAATCGGTTTCTAATTTTCCTTTTTCTTTAGTAAACATCTCACGATACACAATAGATTTCAACGTCGAAATTTCATGGTAGTGTAGGTGTGAATGTTAATTTCAGTTTTGGAAATTCATTTTTTTAAAATAAAAAATTCATCGACCCGACCCGGTCCACTAGAAAAAACGATATAATCCGATATGTTTTTTTTAAAAAAAAAGTTTTATTCGATTTTTTTTTTAAAAAATCGATTTTTATTCGGTTCATATTTTTCGGATACAAAACCGAACCGAAACTATATACGCCCACCCCTAGTCTCATATCATTAATTTCTCTTGAGATCTGCAACTCTGCTGCTTTAAATTCTTCATTTTCCTTCTTAACTTATGCTCAAAACTACAAAATTCCAACTAGAGTCCTTCAAGAGCTGTTGAGTGAGCTGACACTTTGCTAAATTGTTTAACTTTCAAAGGTTTGTTTTCTCTCTTAATCCTTAAATGCTTATTTATATATACTGCTTAAATGATGACTATGAACTGTATCTCTAGCTAAGAGACTTTTTCCTTATTTGATGGAACTCCTTTCGATAATCTTTAATTTAAACTATTCTGAATAATTGAATTTTGATAATGTGTAGAATAATGACAAAACCTTTGCATGGATATATCTCTTGAGTGATTAAATTTGTTTGTATAAACTTTGATGTTTTGTTATTAGGATTTCTTTTGCCATAGAGTAAAGGCATACAATCCAAAGTTGTTCATCAAACATGTCTGATGGCCTCAATCTATTCAAATTCATGAATAACCTGTCAAAAAATAGTGTAGGAAAATTACTCTCGTAATTTTAGTGTACTTCGAAGTCAAAGAGTCAACTCTCGATCAACTCAAAAGTCAAACATCATGTCAATGGGTTAATTTCCGTGTTAACACTTAACACATATATCATTAGAAAGCTTTAGTAAAATATGATTTACATACATTTGTAGGTATGTTCATATATACAAAACAATTTCATTCAATTATAGATTTGGTTTTTAAGAATTTTACAGGACAATTCCTTTTTTGCTTGGAAATGCAATATGAAGGATAGTGGTAACATCTCTCAGTACAGAAGTAGACTCGACCAGACGCTATCATCTCATGATCTTGTCGATTATGATAAGCTTAAGACCATTGTCAAGAATCAAATCTTAAGCTCATCAGAGTGTGATCTTCGCGGTCAGTCCTAAGTTCAATTTCAGTAATATGTCATCAAACTAATTACTATAAAATCTATAACATCAAACACATAATTTTTTTCTTTATCTTGCAGAATATAGTGAGAATCTAGTGGACAGAAGAACCAAGGAAGTGGCAAACTTCCTAAGCATGTTGAGGAGTGCATCAGTAACTGATTCCGAGACATCAAATGGTGGTTGGAAAGTAGGCTATCTTAACCATACACAAAGATCAGTTTTTTCTTACTCTTGGAACCCTTCCCCACCAATATAATGTTTATGTTTCTCTTAAACTTTACTTAATACGTATATATATTAGATATTGAATCCCCTTGTCTTCCTCGTGTGTTTATTTCTTTATATTTTGAATCTCCTTAGTGAAAATTTTGGCGCTCCGCCAGTATCCGGTGCTCCATTTTTTGGTTTTTTAACCCTCTAAGGGATGGGGAATTTTAGGCTACTAACAATAAGTGATTCTCTAGTTATCTTCTTTATGGCAGGTAAAACAGGACAGTGAGGAGATACGTGTAATGTATCGAGAGGGATCAGAAGGCACGCCCTATCACACCCTCCTAGCTGAAGGCTATGTGGATGGTCCAATAGATGTTTGTAAGCTAAATTAATAGATGTGAAGGATATATCTCTTCTTCATTCTTCGACTGTTGCTTTAGTAGTGGCGAAGCTTAATGTAAGCAAAAAAATCTATTTCAGGTTTATGCATCTCATGGGAGGCAGAACTCTACAAGAAGTGGTGAGAACTATTTCTAACTGCTGCTCACTAATGCACTATTTGAAAGTTTTGTAGGTAGAAATCGTGGTAAAGAGCATCCGAAAGGTTAAACAAAAGAAACGTTGAGTCGAGAGATGACTCTCTGTCTTTAAGATAAAATTGCTCGTATAAATATTTTTACGGTATTGGGCAATAGTCTCCCAAGATAAAACAACAACTAATCAACTGTACAAAGCAAATACAGTTGATTCTAGCGAAGAAAATGAATAAGAACATATTGCTTGTTTGAGTTTCTGATTCTATGTATGTCTTGAATGTAAGAGAAGATTTTGGGTTTGTGTTCCTGTGCTCTGTTTCTTCTCGTCCCTGTTTCGTTCTTTCTCTCCTCTTCAAATTGAACAAAAACATTCAATTTATAAGAGTGCAAAAGGAAGGCAAACTGTCATGTCTGTTGGTGTCTTCAACGTTCTGTTTAGGGATGGCAGTGGGGTGGGTTTGGGGCGGGTTTTGGGATTCCTGTACCCTACCCACCCTCCAAATGTGGCACCCATACCCTACCCATTACCCACTGGGTATATAATTTTCATACCCTTATTTGCCCCTTTCGGGTATTGGGTACCCGAGAGTTATACACTTCCTCTAATAAAACACAAAAATTCTACAAATTTCATAAAATATATTACCAAATAAGTTTCATAATTACCAAATACAATTAAAGTTCTATGAAAAAAATTGTCCAAACACTAATGTCATCTCAAGAACAAAATGCAATTACACCAAACATGTCTTCAAGGTCTTCAAACTTTTAGTGTGCTTCTCCGTAAATCTTTGAAAAACAAAAGAAAAATGATAAAAAAAAAAGAGATTACATAGAAAAAAGTATATCTCAATATAAAGGAAGAATAAACACAACAATAAAGTCATACCTTTGGAACAACAACGCACTACTTTGACCATTGAAAAATCTTCAAAGTATTATCAAAGGATCTACAACATTGGTAAAATTTTAATTGAATTAACCAAATAGAAAAAAATTACACCTTCATTTATTAATAAGTAATATATATAAGATTTCATACCTTCATCATCCACATCTTCATCAACACAAATGGTTGGACATTCAACTAAGTTTGATGTAGTACTAGGAACTTCATCTACAAATAAATCACACAATACTACATAGTTTTGTTCTAAACTATGTAGTTTAGGTGGAGTTATTTATAAAAAAAAACATATATATACTAATAATTTATAATAAGCATCACAAACTAATATAATTTTAATTATTCATGTTAATTGTATGTTAAGGATTATATATTTTTATTATATAGTTTATTACTATTATCTACATTGTTACTAAAATAATTAAATTAAGGTCCTCAATTTATTATCTTTATAATTATAATGATATATATTATCTTTATAATTAAAATTAATTACAATCATATATACATGGGCCGGGTAGGGTAGGGATGGATAGGGTATCCTACCCATCGGATAATGGAGCCTGCACGGGTAGGGTTCAACCATATCCTTACCCGTCCCTAACCCACCCTCAGACAGTCGGGTTAATACCCTGGTCAAAGAGGGTAATTACCTGCGTTGACCGGGTCAGGACCCATGGGTCGGGTCAATTTTGCCATCCCTTTAAACTTCAGGGATCAAAATGTAAATAGTTAACATTTCAGGAACCAAAAAGAAGAGTCTAGGAGCCCAGAACCCAAACAGGTTGTGGTCACGTGGGGCTTAGCCTCAAACCCAAGCTCACCTAGGTACTCTCCCTTCTAAACACATTGGTTACTCTTGGGGTCCCAAACTTTTACTCAAACTTAGAGTTTATATATTGCATAAACTCTCATTCTTTTACCAATGAGGGAGATTAGTCATTTTTTGCCAAAGACCCTCCATCTTTTTATGTCTCAAATACCTTACTTTGTGTACCAATATTTCTTTCATTTCTTAACGAAATTTGTCGATACTTGTCACTAACATTATCTACTCACTTAGTAGATTAGACATGTGCGAATAAACTATGTTTCTGACATGCGGGCCCCACATATTTAAGTCATTAAAGACGAGATAAACTCAATCACACATTAGTAAATTTTCAACAAGTTGTTATGACGAAAGAGCAGATAAGGAGATAAAAGTTACTTTTTCTTCTTTTCTTTTCTCGATTACAAACATATATTTTTTATGCATAAACTCTGAACCTATACGTCCACAATTTATAACAAGACAAACTCAAGGAAATATGTGGAGAGTTTGAAGAATATAAAGGTTGTTTAGTAGTGACCGTGTTTCCATATTAGTTGCAATCTAGATTATAGAGATAGCAGAAAGTTTCATTTCAAGTGATTTGTTTGGTAACAATTGCATTCAAGACTAACAACTGTGCCACTTTCTGATCAGGTGGCCACAAACTACAATTCCAACTTTTAAAATCGCAGCCTGTGAATGCTTGCAAAAGGACAGAACTGGTGAACAGATATGCTTAGTAAGGTTCGTCCTCCTATTGTATTATTCATTGCATTCTGATACTGCTCCAAAATGTGCTAATGTGTATTTAATTATTCGGAAGAAAGGATGAAGCTCTCAAGGCCTTTGTCAGCAAGGGAGGCTGTGGTACATTTATTTGCATTTGAATACTTTCAAGATGGTCTTATAGTAGTGGTTGCCAATTCGGTAAGCACGTTAAAGTCCATGATTCTCGTCAATGTTATTTTATTTTTCTTAACTATCTATACCCCATAATCATATTTGCTCACACGGGCAGTTAATAGCAGGCAATAATTTATGCTGTCTTTTTCCAGATCTCTGACTTAGATAACGTTGATAGAAGTACTCATGGTTATTCCAAAGATGGGATACCCCATGTGCAAGATGTACTACGAGTTGATCTGGTGGGAGGTTTTGCTCTACAGAAAGTAACAAATAATCGGAGCTACTTCAGGTAACATATAGGAGTACTTTTTATATATCCAAATACTAGGGAACCATGGCAAGGTTAAACAAAAGAAACGCTGAGTCGAGAGATGACTCTCTGTCTTTAAGATAAAATTGCTCGTATAAATATTTTTACGGTATTGGGCAATAGTCTCCCAAGATAAAACAACAACTAATCAACTGTACAAAGCAAATACAGTTGATTCTAGCGAAGAAAATGAATAAGAACATATTGCTTGTTTGAGTTTCTGATTCTATGTATGTACTGAACATAAGAGAAGATTTTGGGTTTGTGTTCCTGTGCTCTGTTTCTTCTCGTCCCTGTTTCGTTCTTTCTCTCCTCTTCAAATTGAACAAAAACATTCAATTTATAAGAGTGCAAAAGGAAGGCAAACTGTCATGTCTGTTGGTGTCTTCAACGTTCTGTTTAGGGATGGCAGTGGGGTGGGTTTGGGGCGGGTTTTGGGATTCCTGTACCCTACCCACCCTCCAAATGTGGCACCCATACCCTACCCATTACCCACTGGGTATATAATTTTCATACCCTTATTTGCCCCTTTCGGGTATTGGGTACCCGAGAGTTATACACTTCCTCTAATAAAACACAAAAATTCTACAAATTTCATAAAATATATTACCAAATAAGTTTCATAATTACCAAATACAATTAAAGTTCTATGAAAAAAATTGTCCAAACACTAATGTCATCTCAAGAACAAAATGCAATTACACCAAACATGTCTTCAAGGTCTTCAAACTTTTAGTGTGCTTCTCCGTAAATCTTTGAAAAACAAAAGAAAAATGATAAAAAAAAAGAAGAGATTACATAGAAAAAAGTATATCTCAATATAAAGGAAGAATAAACACAACAATAAAGTCATACCTTTGGAACAACAACGCACTACTTTGACCATTGAAAAATCTTCAAAGTATTATCAAAGGATCTACAACATTGGTAAAAAATTAATTGAATTAACCAAATAGAAAAAAATTACACCTTCATTTATTAATAAGTAATATATATAAGATTTCATACCTTCATCATCCACATCTTCATCAACACAAATGGTTGGACATTCAACTAAGTTTGATGTAGTACTAGGAACTTCATCTACAAATAAATCACACAATACTACATAGTTTTGTTCTAAACTATGTAGTTTAGGTGGAGTTATTTATAAAAAAAAACATATATATACTAATAATTTATAATAAGCATCACAAACTAATATAATTTTAATTATTCATGTTAATTGTATGTTAAGGATTATATATTTTTATTATATAGTTTATTACTATTATCTACATTGATACTAAAATAATTAAATTAAGGTCCTCAATTTATTATCTTTATAATTATAATGATATATATTATCTTTATAATTAAAATTAATTACAATCATATATACATGGGTCGGGTAGGGTAGGGATGGATAGGGTATCCTACCCATCGGATAATGGGTCGGGTACGGGTAGGGTTCAACCATATCCTTACCCGTCCCTAACCCACCCTCAGACAGTCGGGTTAATACCCTGGTCAAAGAGGGTAATTACCTGCGTTGACCGGGTCAGGACCCATGGGTCGGGTCAATTTTGCCATCCCTTTAAACTTCAGGGATCAAAATGCAAATAGTTAACATTTCAGGGACCAAAAAGAAGAGTCTAGGAGCCCAGAACCCAAACAGGTTGTGGTCACGTGGGGCTTAGCCTCAAACCCAAGCTCACCTAGGTACTCTCCCTTCTAAACACATTGGTTACTCTTGGGGTCCCAAACTTTTACTCAAACTTAGAGTTTATATATTGCATAAACTCTCATTCTTTTACCAATGAGGGAGATTAGTCATTTTTTGCCAAAGACCCTCCATCTTTTTATGTCTCAAATACCTTACTTTGTGTACCAATATTTCTTTCATTTCTTAACGAAATTTGTCGATACTTGTCACTAACATTATCTACTCACTTAGTAGATTAGGCATGTGCGAATAAACTATGTTTCTGACATGCGGGACCCACGTATTTAAGTCATTAAAGACGAGATAAACTCAATCACACATTAGTAAATTTTCAACAAGTTGTTATGACGAAAGAGCAGATAAGGAGATAAAAGTTACTTTTTCTTCTTTTCTTTTCTCGATTACAAACATATATTTTTTATGCATAAACTCTGAACCTATACGTCCACAATTTATAACAAGACAAACTCAAGGAAATATGTGGAGAGTTTGAAGAATATAAAGGTTGTTTAGTAGTGACCGTGTTTCCATATTAGGTGCAATCTAGATTATAGAGATAGCAGAAAGTTTCATTTCAACTGATTTGTTTGGTAACAATTGCATTCAAGACTAACAACTGTGCCACTTTCTGATCAGGTGGCCACAAACTACAATTCCAACTTTTAAAATCGCAGCCTGTGAATGCTTGCAAAAGGACAGAACTGGTGAACAGATATGCTTAGTAAGGTTCGTCCTCCTATTGTATTATTCATTGCATTCTGATACTGCTCCAAAATGTGCTAATGTGTATTTAATTATTCGGAAGAAAGGATGAAGCTCTCAAGGCCTTTGTCAGCAAGGGAGGCTGTGGTACATTTATTTGCATTTGAATACTTTCAAGATGGTCTTATAGTAGTGGTTGCCAATTCGGTAAGCACGTTAAAGTCCATGATTCTCGTCAATGTTATTTTATTTTTCTTAACTATCTATACCCCATAATCATATTTGCTCACACGGGCAGTTAATAGCAGGCAATAATTTATGCTGTCTTTTTCCAGATCTCTGACTTAGACAACGTTGATAGAAGTACTCATGGTTATTCCAAAGATGGGATACCCCATGTGCAAGATGTACTACGAGTTGATCTGGTGGGAGGTTTTGCTATACAGAAAGTAACAAATAATCGGAGCTACTTCAGGTAACATATAGGAGTACTTTTTATATATCCAAATACTAGGGAACCATGGCAAGGTTTCACCTGGTATATTCTATCTATAAGTATAAACAGAAGGTCTTGAGCCGAGGGTATCTCGAAAACAGTCGCCAAGGTAGAGGTAAGTGTTAAAGCTAGTTAATGAATAACACTAGCCAAGTTGGTGTGAATGAGAAATGGAAGGCAACCTTTCCGAACAGTCACCAACCTATTCCGAAGAGGCACCTTCAAGGCTATATAAACTAAGGCAATGCCTCATTTTAAAGATACCAAAACCAAAAATTTCTGCATCTGAAATTCTGCATTCTTTTTCACAAATAAAACTATCGAGTCTTACTGTGTTTCGTTGCCAACTTTGAGTTCGTCGAAGTCGAAGGCGTTTGACGTACCGCTACTCCTGCGACAGGTATATCCGTTTTATCCTGGGAGGAAGTAATCCAAAACCTCGGGTACAGTGAGGGGATTAAATTCCTTAAGGACACACAGTGAATTCTGTGGTCTCGGATATTTTCTTACTTCTGTATTATTTTTCCAGTTTCTGTTTTTCCTGGTTTTTGTCTTTCCTTTTGGTTTCGCTTTTCTGATTTTGAACACAGGCACAACAAGCGACTTAAGGAATTTAATCATTATTTACTGTGTTCATTTGTTCTTGTTTAACAATTCTGAGCGTTGTCGGAAAAAAATGTATGTTGTTTGGAGACTAAAATCTTGATTTTCTACTCGGTTGAGATTAAAGTTTTCATAACTTTCTACTCCTTTGGGTACTTGATTTGAAGATATAAAAACTTCATCAAGTATACAACATACAATTTACTGGAAAAAAAAAGTGTATGTTTGTTGTTTCGATGTAACGAACTTGTATGTTGTTTGGAGACTAAAATCTTTGGATTTTCTACTCCGGTTGAGATTAAAGTTTCCATAACTTTCTACTCCGTTGGGTACTTGATTTGAAGATATAAAAACTTCATCAAGTATACAACATACAATTTACTGGGAAAAAAAAAAGGAAAAAAAAAAGGTGTTTGTTGTTTCGGTGTAACGAACTAATATGTTGTTTGGAGACTAAAATCTTCGAATTTTTTACTCCGGTTGAGATTAAAGTTTTCATAATTTTCTACTCATTTGGGTACTTGATTTGAAGATATAAAAACTTCATCAAGTATACAACATACAATTTACTGCATTTCGTTTCAAGGATTTTAAATCTGTTTGTGTAACCTTGATTCGGTTTGAAGAAATAAAATCTTCACCATTGTGTATTACATCTGCTGCTGTCAAAACTGATTCGGTTTGAAGTCTTCACCGTTTATTAAACTTTTTCTGCCGTTTCGCTTATGCGAAATGGGAGACATGACTCCAAATTTGAATGCTCGCTATCGCCACACTAGCCCCCATGGTTGGTTCTACGAGCAATCTGCGTCCTCCATCAGATCTTGCACCAAAGACCGGCTCGGCAGAGAAGCCTGGAAAATTCACCTAATTGATTTCAAACGATGGCAACAAAAGATGTTCTTCTATTTAACTACTTTAAACCTCCAAAAGTTTATTAAGGAGGTCGTTCCGATTTTCTTTAATCAACACACGAGAATGAACGTTTTGTTGTAATGCGAGGCATGGAAGCACTCAGATTTTTGTGCAAGAATTATATTCTTAGCGGACTGGAGGATGATCTTTACAACGTCTATAGTAATGTGGAAACATCAAAAGATCTATGGGATGCGTTGGAAAAGAAATATAGAACAGGAGATGGTGGATTAAAGAAATTTACACGCCAAGTTTACGGACTACAAAATGGTAGATGGCAAGTCTGTTGTTACTCAAGTTCAAGAGTTGCGAGTTATCATCCACGATCTACTCATTGAAGGTTTGGTGATTAGTGGGGCGTTTCAAGTTCTTGGCGATAATAGAGAATTTGCCTCCTTCATGGAAGGACTTCAAAATTACTTGAAACACAAGCGAAAGGAGATGACACAGGAGGATCTCATCGTCCGTTTGAGAATCGAGGAAGATAACAAGGCGTGGAGAAGAAGGCAAATGTGAGATCAACCATAGGGGAGCACATATTGTTGAAGCTGCACCAACTAATCTGAAAAGAGGAAAAATGCATCGGGACCAAGGAGCTATCCCAACAAGAAGAAATTCAAGGGAAACCGCCACAATGTGGAAAAATCGGACACAAAGTTGCATCGTCGTGGTTCAAAAAAGGTAAAGAAGAAGGCTCAGGCTAATATGGTTGAAACAAACGAGGAAGTTGATGACTTGTGCGCTATGTTGTCCGAGTGCAACTTAGTGGGAATCCGAAAGAGTGGTGGATTGACTCTGGCGCCACTCGCCACATTTGTCTTTGTTAGAGAAGCCTTTGCTTCATATGCTCACGGCCCGAGCGATACCATATATATGGGAAATGTGAACGGCCAAAATTGAAGGTTATGGAAAGATCTGCTGAAGATGACATCCGGCAAGGTGGTGACTCTTAACAACGTCTGTCATGTTCTGAAATTAGGAAAAATCTAGTATCTACCTGGACTTCTAGTAAAGAACGGTTTTAAGTGTGTTTTTGTTTCGACAAGGTTGTAATAAGTAAGAACGAGATGTACATAGGAAAAGGTTACCTCACTGCAGGCCTTTTCAAACCGAATGTAATGGTCGTTGCCAATAATAATAAAGTTTCGCTTCGTCTTACTTACTTGAGTCAAATAATTTATGGCATTCACGTTTAGGACATGTCAATTCTGAACCTTGCGAAAAATGATTAGTTTGGAAGTATTGCCTAAGTTTGAATGCAATCAATCAAAATGTCAAATCTGTGTTGAGTCTAAGTATGTTAAACATCCTTATAAGTCGGTTGAAAGGAATTCAAGTCCTTTAGACTTAATCCATACAGATATTTGTGACATGAAGTCAATCCCATCTCATGTAGAAAGAAGTATTTCATAACTTTTATCGACGATAGTACAGCGGTATTGCTACGTTTATTTACTTAATAGTAAAGATGAAGCAATTGAAGCATTCAGTAATACAAAATCAAGTTGAGACTCAACTTAACAAAAAGGTTAAAATGATAAAGAGTGATAGGGCGGTGAATATGAATCTCCTTTTGAACAAATATGTTTGGAATATGGCATTATTCATCAAACAATCGCTTCTTACTCGCCACAATCAAAGCGGAATTGCGGAAAGGAAAAATAGAACCACGAAAGAAATGATGAATGCCCTGTTAATAAGTTACGGTTTACCCCAGAACTTGTGGGGAAGCCATTCTAACGACTAGCGAATACTCAATCGAGTGTCCCATAGCAAAACAAAATTTATTCCATACGAAAAGTGGAAAGGAAGGAAGCCCAATTTGGGATACTTCAAAGTGTGGGGTGTTTGGCCAAGGTGCAAATTCCTAAACCCAAAAGGGTAAAAATAGGACCTAAAACCATTGATTGTGTTTTCATAGGATATGCCACAAATAGTAAGGCATATCGATTTACAGTTCACAAATCGGAAAAATCCCGACATTCAGGTAAATACGGTAATTGAATCGGATAATGCTGACTTCTTTGAAACCATATATCCGTATAAAAGGAATGTGAGTCGTCTAGCAAAGAATCTAAACGACCTCGGGAAGAAACAAAGGAAAATATTCTGATGAGGAAAAGCGAGACGCAAAGAAACGTCAAAAGACGTCTACTTCATTTGGACCAGAATTTCTAACATTTTTGTTGGAGAATGAGCCTCGAACCTTCAACGAAGCTATGTCTTCATCGGAAGCTCAATTTTGGAAAGAGGCAATCAATAGTGAGATAGAATCCATCTTAAACAACCATACTTGGGAATTGGTTGACCTTCCTCCAGGAAATAAACCTTTAGGTTCCAAATGGATTTTCAAGCGGAAAATGAAAGCTGATGGTACTATTGATAAATATAAGGCAAGACTAGTTGTTAAAGGGTTTAGACAACGAGAAGGTCTTGATTACTTTGATACATACTGCCAGAACGAGGATTACATCTATTCGGGTGTTAGTAGCGTTAGTGGCGGTATGCAGTCTTGAAATCCATCAAATGGATGTGAAAACAAATTTCTTAAATGGAGAGTTAGAGGAAGAAATTTACATGGAACAACCTTGAGGGGTTTGTAGTTCCAGGGAAAGAGAAGAAGGTGTGTCGACTTGTTAAGTCTCTTTACTGGACTAAAACAAGCACCCAAACAGTGGCATGCAAAATTTGACCATACAATCTTTGTCAAATGGATTCAAGATAAATGAGTGTGATAAATGTGTCTACATTAAGAACACTCCAAACCACGTAGTCATTGTTTGTTTGTACGTGGATGATATGTTGATAATGAGTAACGACATTGCTAACATAAATGCTACTAAGCGCATGCTTGCTAGTAAGTTTGATATGAAAAACTTAGGAGTTGCCGATTTAATTCTGGGAATTAAAATCCATAAGACTCCTCAAGGTCTAGCATTGTCTCAATCTCATTATATTGAAACGGTACTTGAAAAGTTCAAATATTTGGACTTTAAAGTTGCAAAGACGCCAATTGATATGAACCTTGCTCTTGCAAAGAATAAAGGTGAAAGTCATTCTCAATTGGATTATGCCAGAGTGTTGGGAAGTTTGATGTATATCATGAATCAGACGCGACACGATATTGCGTGTGCTATAAGTAAACTAAGTCGCTACACTAGTAATCCCGACCAAAAACATTGGCTGGCAATGAAACGAGTTTTGGGGTATTTAAAACATACTCAAAACTTTGCTTTGCATTATAACAGGTATCCTGCAGTTATTGAAGGATACAATGATGCAAATTGGATCACCGGTTCAACTGAAACTAAATCCACAAGTGGATATGTTTTTACCATAGGTGGAGGAGCAGTGTCTTGGAAGTCATCCAAACAGACATGTATCGCCCGCTCTACAATGGAATCTGAGTTCATAGCTTTAGACAAAGCCGGTGAAGAAGCTGAATGGCTCCAGAATTTCTTAGAAGATATTCCATTTTGGCCCAAACCGTTGGCTCCTATATGCATACATTGCGATAGCCAAGCGGCAATAGGAAGAGCCGGGAGCCTTATGTACAATGGAAAGTCTCGTCACATACGACGAAGACATAATACCGTTAGACAACTACTCTCTAGTGGAATTATCACAATTGACTATGTTAAGTCAAGAGATAATGTGTCGGATCCACTAACGAAATGTCTAACTAGAGAGGTAGTTGAAGGATCACCAAGGGGAATGTGACTATGGCGGAGGACAAGTCATCGTGACGATAACTCTACCTAAAAGACTGGAGATCCCAAGATCTAGGTTCAAAGAGATCAAACAAAATCATTAATGACGGTTCAACATTGTCACAATAACTCTTTGGTCCATGCTCGTGATGAGACAATGTTCGATGCAGGATAAAGCATTGCGGCTTTTTAATGGTTCCTAAGTTTGGTACGGGGTATATCAAATAGTGTATCTACGGGATGACACATTTAGGAATCACCTATGTAAGTGTGAAGTGTAAGCCGCTTCAAGGAGAATTATGTAAGGCCAATTCTCTACGCACTTATGAACCAGGCAGTGTTCATGGCTGAAACGAACAAAACAATGAGAACCAAAGGCGGTTAAAGGGTTAATTGTGTGACATGTGGTTGTCTAGGTATACACCAAAGCTCGACGGTTCAAGGATATCACATCTACCGATTGACCGAGTATATCCGACATATGTTCACTACGGAAAGTTCAAAGAGAAATCTACTTATCCAGATGCGATTAATCCTTGCTACGAATCACACGCTTTTTGTCATGCATTTTTTCATCATATAGCCATTCCCCATTCATGTGGGATTGTTAAAGCTAGTTAATGAATAACACTAGCCAAGTTGGTGTGAATGAGAAATGGAAGGCAACCTTTCGAACAGTCACCAACCTATTCCGAAGAGGCACCTTCAAGGCTATATAAACTAAGGCAATGCCTCATTTTAAAGATACCAAAACCAAAAATTTCTGCATCTGAAATTCTGCATTCTTTTTCACAAATAAAACTATCGAGTCTTACTGTGTTTCGTTGCCAACTTTGAGTTCGTCGAAGTCGAAGGCGGTTGACGATACCGCTACTCTGCGACGGTGTATATCCGTTTTATCCTGGGAGGAAGTAATCCATAACCTCGGGTACAGTGAGGGGATTAAATTCCTTAAGGACACACAGTGAATTCTGTGGTCTCGGATATTTTCTTACTTCTGTATTATTTTTCCAGTTTCTGTTTTTCCTGGTTTTTGTCTTTCCTTTTGGTTTCTGTTTTTCCTGATTTTGAACACAGGCACAACAACAGTAAGGTCTATGTACACTCTACCTCCCCAGACCTCACGTTGTGGGATTTCACTGGGTATGTTGTTGTATGTTGTTGTTGTTGTTGTAAGTATAAACAGAAACACCAAAAATGATTAATTACACTAGGAATATAAGTTTAACATTGAAACAAGAAGATGAAGCTTATGCAAGACACTTGTTAGGAATGCCCAGAGCTTTATTATCTTATGTGATTTTCTTCTTCTACTTTAAAATTTGCAGGACAATAGGAAATTTGGATATTAACCTGGACTTTATTCCTCCAGCATTAACTAATTTCGTCTCAAGGCAGCTCATAGGTGGCGGTTTCAAGCTTTATAAAAAGGTTAACGCCAACTTAGAGATCATTCTGTTTCAACTTAAAATGACCCTTAAGAAATTGATATCTTAATGCTCCAGCAAGTAATTTACTACGATTGTCGCAGGAAGTAGCTTTAGTTGCGAAAGGTGATGAAGATTTCAGCAAGGCTCTGAAGGATCCTATGTATGCTCGAATACGTGAAGCTCTTTACTCCGACGAAAAAATACCTAACAGTTACATAACCTTAGAACTACAAGTTCCTCTTGATGAAGAAACTAGAAGAAACAATGATGAAAAGTGCCCTGAGCCGAAGGTTCATAGAGACAATTGTGTCTTTAACATACCGGGACAAGGGAACTTTGAGGTCAGAGATAAGAATATTCATAGTGAAGTCGAGGAGATTGAAGACGAAAACTGTGAAAAGATCGAATGTCTAGATGAGGATGACAGGAAAGTACGTGATTTTCCAGTCAATCAACTTGTACAGAAGCCCACCAAGAACAAGAATGTTGGTATTAGCCCTGAAGTCAAACAAGCTCTTGGAACTTTGGATAAGGCAATTTCAATAATAAGGGAATATAGATGTAACCTGGATATTAGGACAGTTCCCCACAGTAACATAATGTCAGTAGAAGCGGAGACAGACAGTCTACAAGATTCAAAATCATCAGAAGCTGATAAGGATCGTAGAAACGTTGGAGATTTTGGTGAAGTATCTCATGAACACAGAAATAACTCTTGTTGCAGGTAAATTTTGTTTGCTAAATAGCTCGCTTCTAGTGATGATTATAGATGCATGACGCGAACCTAGCTTATTCTGAATGAAATGGTTTGACTTGCAACTTATTGATTTCAGTAACTTGCCATAGTTTTGCAAAATGAGCACATAGACATTGCAACAGCCATTTTACCATTTAAGATACTTATAAGTTGTAACTCATTACAAAAGGAAAACTTAAAGTTTCAATTGAGAAGTGAAGATTGGTGAACACCAATGTATAGTTAAAATGGCACCCTTTGAATAGTCTGCATTCCTTTTGAACACATGTATTGCTTTCGATCATATGCTAAGTAATATTTCTCCTGTAACCGAGAAAATCCCTATTCTAACTTCTAAGTACAACTTTTTTCAGGCGCACAAGTTCTAGTTTGTGCACAAGGGAAGCACACCATAACAAGATTGCTCTAGCATCACCAGATGCTTATGCTACAATTCCTGATGAGGCACATACAGATCAAGAAACAATAGGGACAATAATGGAGGGAATATCAAAGGATGACAATGTGACGGTTGCCAATGAAATGTCATCCATGAGAAGAAGCTCGGTGAAAGAAAAATTAGAAAACTAGCGAGATATTGCTGCTTGTATTTTCTCTCTGGACAGGCTGTGGCTTAAGAGTGAGAAACTTTATTTAAAGGAGACTAGCACCATATTTAGTTCTAAGATCAACAACCAGCGTTCTGTGCAATACAATATCACTGGGAAACTTAGTGAGATATACATTGTACCTGAGCTCAATAGAAGCAGAAATGTGAAAACTACATATATCAGTGATTCATATATATATGAAAAAATGTAAAAAGTAATTTCCCATATACTCAAGTAAGAACTGGTTTAGTTTCTGTTTTCCTTTAAAGGAGGTTATATAGCATTTGGTAGATGGGTCAGTTATTTGAGTTGTTAACATTTAAAAACTGAAACTTTAATGTCTATTTCATTTTCCAGCATCCAAATGACAAATATCTGACTGCGTTATGCGCAAACCAAATCAGATTCTAACAACCTAAAAGAACAAAACATTCTGTGTGCCAATACTAAACGATACAAGAAACATAGAGGATAGAATTTGGAACATAAAATATATTCGTATTGATAATACAGAACTGAGAACAATCCAGAAAAACTGTTTACAAAGGAAAAATAGAAAAGTAAAGCTAATATACATGTTAGTAATGAATGGACTTGCTACTAGCCAGATCTTTGAAGTGTGCATCGATTGCTCTTCAGCTGCATATTTGTGGTATTTCTCATCGTTAGCATTCTTTTTTGCAGGTAAAGTTTATCCTACTACTTTCTATCAGCCTCACTTTGTTGAGCAGCTCTTGTATGGTAACAGAAGCATCCTTTAATTTGCTCTTTACGTAAACGCGAGATGCTTCCTGCACCGCCGAACTGTCCTTCATTGAAGAATGAACGGGTCCCATCTCACGTTCTACTCCGGAGGTTGTGGGGCCTACGTTGGAGTTAAAGGGGGAACATGAGTTGCTTGTATGCGCAGAACAAGTGTTTGATTCTTTCTCATCAGGAGAGACAGTACTGTTCTTTACATTGCGACGCTTAGCATAACCAATGAAATGGCAGTTTGAAGACCAATATTTCTTCTGCATAGCTTGTAATCGTGCCTCGAGTCTAGCAAGGACGATTGTCCGCTCAAAGCCTTGTTTATCATGAACTGGTTCAACAAAATTAGCTTCTAACACGCCAATCACACCGCGACCATCGCTCCCAGCAGCATTCCACACTCTCCAGAAATGCTTTATAAGCCTATTCTTGTGATAAACATTGAAACCTTGAATATCAATGTGATGTTTTGCATCTTTCACAAAACCAATAGTTACTTCAGCTGCAGAATTTTCGTAACCAATGGACTGTGGTCTGTACGTAATCTCCTCGGATAGAATCACGTCATTTACCAAATTATGATGTTTAACATCTTTCCCTCTCAAAATTATTCGAAATCCAGGAGGGCGCCTTAAATACAAAATCAAAGCATAACTCCTTAAAGAATGTTGATAAGTTAGAAAATGCCTCGAGTTAGGATATTATTTCGCCATCTCAATCTTCTTTTCATCGCGACTAACGCCCCTGATTTGAATGTCATGTGGGTCCGTGTCAAAGTCAATCTCCGTGGCTGTGGCTCCTTCCTCGTCCTCCCAGAGATTGTATATGATAATTTGCGTCCCATGATCGCCTTTCAATAAATCAAACTGCTGGAAAAGATCCTCTTCGCTTTCATAAGGAGACCATTGTACTATCGTCTCCGAATTCCTTTTCCAATCATCAGCTGAAGATCGAACCAACATCTCCCAAGTGTCTCCTCTCTTCACAAAATCCACCATAGGAACAACGATATATTTTTCCCCGTGCTCGTTAAAAAAGTATAAGACAATCATTCCAACACTCTGTGTCCACGTGCTCGTTGTTCTATCTG